>RCWM02000061.1:2351250-2951875 GCA_003667255.2 Euschistus heros
ACGGTCTCCAGACCTCACGTCGCTCGATTATTACGCCTGGGACCGTGTCAAAGATTTGGTTTATAATGAAGAATTGTTTTCAAGACAACTTATTCAAAAAATCAATACCGCATTTACCATAATGAAGGAAGAATTTGTTTTAAGAACAACTACCACAGAAATAAGAAAAAGATATCGTGCTTGTATTAGAACTAGTGGAGAACATTTTGAGCAATACCTGTGATACTCTACAAATTAAATTTATGAATAATTTAAAATTAGTTTAATTTTGTCCCCTGATTATTGTTTACAAAAATGTAAATAAAGATTACTCTGATAAAATCGAAATTCCGAGAAAGAAAGAGAAAATAGGCAGTTTAGCCTTTGCTATAAAGAAACACAACTATTTGTTACATTTTGCATAAAAAATATGATTCGATTCATTATTATTGTCAGTGTGCGCTGGTGGCACCCTTTTGTTACTTTATAAAAAAAAAAAAAACTAGATGTGCTGCGTGCCTGCAAATGGTATTTTTTTTAAGAGTATTAAATAGAGAAGTTTTTAAAACAATTTGGATTTGGCTGTTGCGCTTACTTTTTTTTTTTTATTGAACCTAAACTTGAAGTTCATAATTTTTATTTTTGCCTTTGACAAGATTTAACGATCTCCCGTTTTTTTGGTATTTGTTTTTTGCATCATATTTTTTTTATTTTACATGGACAATGTATATATAATGTAATGTACAATGTAAAAAGGACAATGTAATGTACAATATATATATATATACTTACAACGAAAATACTAATTTTAATGTAATTATGCTGGAAATACTATAATAATTATTTACTACAATTTTAGAACTCATATAAACTGCATAGTTTGAATATTAAAACAAAAAAAAAAAAAAAAAAGTAGTAGATAGACGGGTCAGAATTATTTCAATTATACGTAAGTAAAAGATAATTTTGCGTGATAGGGTAAGCAAAACATCATAAATCCAAGATAAATCTCCTCCAATGTTATAATTTTATTCATCAACATCAATATTTGAAACATTTAATGCCAGTATGTGTTTATGGAAAGACGTATAAATATTATATCCCACAAAATATTTGATAAGAAACAGTATAATTTTGTTCCGAATACTTTATATAAGTAATAGTTGCAATGATTTAAAAAATACGGTATTAAATTAATCATTAAGAAAGGATGCTGTATTATGGACATACTATTAAATTACACATTCTAATGTGTTTCTGGTTTTTATGTATCTCAGAGTTTTACGAAGCATTAAAAGAGGAGGAGATTCAGGCAAGCACTGTCTCAGTTAAAGCATTTTTTTCAATCGCTCGCCTTTTCAGATGTAGACTGGTAAGCCGCACAACAAGTTAAGGCTATGTAGAACACTCATTAGACAAGTCGCAACCTATGTATGTGCGATATGGGTTAGTTAAAATCTGCTTAATAAAAATAGGCTACTGCTAAGATGGACATCTTTGAGCGCAATGTGTTAAGGTATATTCTGCATATTCTGAGAATGGATGATGGCAGAGCTGTCAGAGGTCTTTATCAAAGTTATCCAGAAGGAGTGAGAGCTCGAAGAAGGCCGCGGAACAGATGGAAGGAAAACGTAGCGGAGGACCTCCGAAGTTTGAAAGTGTCTCAAAGACTTGCTGCAGACAGACAAGACTGGGCCAGAGTTATTGGGCATGCCAACGATCGCCTAGTGCGTCTGTCGTGCCTATGAAGGAAAAACAAAACAAAAAAAAAAAAAAACGGTTTTAAATGAATTTTGAAATAGCTCAAGTATGGAGTTATTTTTCCTGTGACACCAATGAATTACGTTAATAAGCCTGTAAATATAATAGACAAATAGCTATTTTATTAAATAGAAAAAAATGATAAACAATGTTATATATATATTTATATAATTAGACTGAACTCTAACACTAAAAAAAGGTGGGGGTTTAAGGTGACAGAGTGAACGGCACGCTTATAAAACAAGAACTAACTTTATTGTGTCTTCTGAACTGATATATATATATATATATACATTAGGTTTGTTTATAGTGATGGTATTACTTTTCCTACTAAGTATCTTATCCTATAAGTTATTATTTATATCTTACACATAGCTAATTCCCTCCCTCCAGTTCCTTTATAAAGAGGAACTAAAAAATAAACATAAAATAACATATCACTTAAATGATCACTTCTCATATTCTATTACTAAAACACCTTACACTTCTTATCCTAATGCCAACAACAAAGAAAAGAAATACATATAGTTATTTTTCCTAATGATAATGTTATATAAAAAATAAAAAGAGATTTTCATATACATGTGATAAATAAAAAAAAAATAACATAATTAATATTTACACCTGTAAGTGAAACAGAAAGAAAACACAAACAAAAATAATTTCTTGATTGGTACTACGTCTCGGTCTGAGCGCTGCCACCCGGCTCGAGTTCTGACATCCTGTGGGGTACCCGGAGTTCTTCTAGATGAACCGTGCGTGAACGGAATGGATAATTTACGTCCCTAATGGTAAACAGGTTATGTTCCCGAATTGTAGTGACTCTATAAGGCCCCTCATACCGCGCGGCCGTTTTATTTCTCGCCGTTCTTAATCGCCTATAGACAATGGTTCCCAACGAAAGCGGTTCCTTCTTATAGACGCGAGACCGGAGGTTTGCCCTGTTTACCCGAGTTTGCTTTTCCTGGATTAGCTTCTCCCGGATCTTTGACCACGTCTCTTGCCGTCGCGATCTCTCTTGGTATAAACCCGCTCTTAATCTACTATTGTTAGCTGTGATGAGGTCCTCTCTGTCCCTTCGTCTCTGCCCAAAAACTATTTCCACGGGAGATAGCCCAGTTGCAGCGTGAATTGTATTGTTGAATGCAATAATCGCTCACGGCATAGCGTCGTATGTGGTAAGGTTACGACCAATCTTGAGTAACCGAAGATGTTCCCCCAACGTATTGTGCAGGCGTTCCACGGCATCCCTACCCTTGATGTGATGAGGAGTGTTTAAGCGCCAAGTAAAACCCAGTAGTTTACTCTCTTCGCGGATCAAGGCGTTATCAAATTCGCGCCCGCAATCCGAAACGATTTCATCCGGTACTCCATATGTTGCGCACCACTGTAGAACGCCTTCCCATACTGCCCCGGGTGTCTTTGCTTCGATAGGGTGGGCCATCGCGAGTTTACTAAAAGCATCTACCGCCGTCAGCCATGATTGCCCTTCGTTGGAATATATGTCGATTTGCACGGTCCTCAAGGGCTCCGTCGCGGTTGGTGTGGCAATTTGTGTTGCCACCAAGGGTTGGCGGTCGTACTTCGCTTGTTGACAAACTTCGCAATTGGAAATACAATCGCGCACCGTACGGCCCATAGCTTTCCAGTAATAGAGAGATTTTATCGCGCGCAAGGTCTCCTCAATTCCCCTTGTGGTTTGTCTTACCTGTATGGTGTTCGGATACGATTGTTTGTTGTGCCGCTGGGTCTGTGATAGTCTCCACCTGACGCAAACACCGAATCAGCGGATAACCTATTCCAATTTTTTCCTGTCTATAAAGCCTTTTTACTTTGTCGGCTAGTATCCTATTCCCAACATACACATGACAGCTTCTTGTGGGGTGACTAAATTCGGCGAAAATTCTCTCGAGTTCTTCCTCGTTTACCGCTGCGCGTGTACATACCACAATTGTCAATAGGCCCTCGTAGATGCTTGACTGTGTTTGTATCCCCGGGTCCTGCTTAGATCTAAAAATAATTTGTAATTTTTTATCATTAATAATTTCATCAATCTCGGGCAGTTTCGAGGATCGTTCAGACGGAGTCATGTTGCCCTCTGATTCACTATTAACTAGGGGGATGTCGGGCTGTCGCTCTCAGCCCACTCTCTTAAATATCTCAACGCGAAAGGTTCCGCGGGGGTTGTCTCTTCCTCGGTTGCGTTCACGACCAGATCCCTAGATAACCAAACGGTGACCGCGTTTTCGACCCCTTTTTTGTGAATAGTTTGAAAATTATAGGCTGCCAGCCGCTCCTTCCATCTTGAAACTCTCGCGGATGACTCTTTTAATGTTCCTAGATATGTCAACGGTTTATGATCCGTATACAGTTCGAATCGTCTGCCGTAGATGTACGGGCGAAAATACTCGACTGCCCAGACTACCGCTAGGAGCTCCCTTTCAATCGCGCTGTACCTACGTTCAGCGTCGTTTAGCTTCCGTCCCGCGTATGCTATTGGCTTTTCACCTTCTTCGAAGTTTTGAGACAGGACGGCCCCAATAGCTACCTCGCTTGCATCTGTTGTTACCCTGAATGTTTTACGGAAATCGGGGAACGCTAGGAGTGGCTGGGTGGTCAAAACCTCTCGACATTTCTTAATACTCGACAGTTGATCGGGTCCTAGTTCAAACCGTTTCCCCTTTTTCAATATTTTGGTTAGAGGGTGAGTCATCTCCGCTATATGAGGAATGAATTTCCGGTAATAATTCACCATGCCCAGAAATCTCCTAATTCCACGTGCGTTTTTAGGCATCGAGGCTTCTTGGATGGCTTTTACACGCTCCGTGTCGGGTCGCACGCCTTCCAATGAAACTATATGACCCAGGAACCGAATTTCGCGTAGCCCGAACTTTGACTTTTCCCTAGATAATTTAAGTCCGAATTCCCGTATCCTGTCCAGGACCCGTCTCAAATGTTGGATATGCTCCTCCTCGTTCTTACTAAAAACTATTAAATCATTCATGTACACTTGTGAAAAGTCCCCGCCAAGTCCGCGTCGTAGTTCATCCATAAGGTATTGGAACGTTAGTGGGGCCCCTTTTAGACCGAAAGGCATTCGAACGAACTAGAAATGCCCCTTTTCCCATGAAAACGCGGTCTTCCCGATATCTTCTTTGGCCATTCTAACTTGATGATAACCGCTCTTCAGATCAAGAGTACTAAAGACAGTTGCTCCCGCGAGGCGATCTAGTATGTCCTCGACCCGGGGAAGTGGGTACCGTTCGTCCTTTGTTGCTTCGTTAAGTTTACGATAGTCAACCACTACCCGATATTGCTTCGCGCCCTGTCCCTGTTTTTTCTCGACCAGCCATAATGGGCTATTGAATGGGGAATCACTGGGTCTGATAACGCCTTGTTTGAGAAGATGCCTCTAAAGATATCCCTCATGGCTTGCGGGTATCTCCTATCTTTAACATAAATGGAGGTTTCGCCTTTTAAATTTATTCGATGTACTGTTCTTCCAGTAGTCGGTAGAACCTCATTTTCCTTATAAAATAGGCCGTCATATTGTTCCACTAACCCTACTACTGTTTCTTTTCTACATTCGAATACCCCAATGTTAATACCCGATCCGTTTTTACTCACCGTTGTAGCCTTATATTTCCGTTTCCCCATCCCACAACGCCAATTTTTCCGGTTGATTTTCATCCTCATGACAACTCGCTGTAATATATCGCAGCCCACGATTAGATCATATCCGGCCGTCAACTTCTCTATTACATGGATTTTTACTTGCAAATCCTGCCCCGTTAATTCGTGGAGATTCAAAAAAGTTTCCCCTAGAGTCAGACATTTACCACTAACCGTCGATATTGCACATTCACATGGTTTACGCTCGCCCCAGATACCTAATTTCTCCGCCCATTCTCTACTTATTAGTGAGTTTGTGATACCTGTGTCTATTAAGAACTTCACTCCCGATTCCTCTAATCCCGCCACGGGCAACCGAGCTTGCCTTCCCCTCTTCACGCCGTTATTGATTAATAAATCCACCGCTCGGTCACCCCGCCCCTTACCGTACCCTCAATCCGCACGTGAACGCCCCGGTGTTACTTCGGCCCCGGCAGGACCACCCCTCCAGGTATTCCCACCACTCACCTCGTGTCTCCTTGTTGTCGGGCCGCTACGCTCAGAACGGATGCTCTCCTCTTCCGAAGATTCCCCGCTGGTATAGTGCCTGCTGCTCCTCCTGCTATGTTGCCTGCCGCTCCAGTCCTGGTTGTTTACCTCCATCGGTTCATCCCTTTGCCCCTTCCTAAGTGGTTGATTCCTGCGCCTTGGACATTCTCTCGCTATGTGTCCTCGCTTGTAACATTCGAAGCATCTTGTGAGATGCAGCGACATGTCCTGTTCGGTTGCACTCGTAGCGCCGCCGCTCTGGTCTCCGCCTGTTATCGTCAGGGGTTCTACTTGGTCGTTTTCCGAAGCTCCGATTATTAGAAGTTACTCGTGGTGGGCTCCTGTGTCTCCTCCTTGATGATTTGATTTCTATCCATTCCGCTTCAGGTTTGCCGAGGCGGGTTATGTTTCGTTCCTTCGTCTCAATGAGGTCATGGGCACACTCGACGAAGTCACGGTCTCTCGGGAGCGAGCCTGGCCGGTCTATGTAATGATTCAATTGTACTTTTAGGACTCCTCGCAGAAATTCTAATTTATGAGCTCCTTCTGCTTGGCCAAATGACTCAACCATCTTCTCCGTCAGTCTGTTATACAGAACCATCAGCTTCTCAGCGAATTCTCCTTCTGGTTGGCCGTGAGTCCTTCGCTCTTTAAGCAAATAAAAGACATCTTCTTCCGGGGTCCATGTTCCCCCGCCGTATAATTTTTTCAGCCTCACCTTCAGAGTATCCCAGGGATGCGTCAGATCTCCTTGAATGGCATTTAAAACTCGCCGTGATATGCGGCCAACCAGAGAAGCTTCCAGGAGTTTTACGTCGGAGTCTAACAACGTACCATTTTCCTTGCGGGACATTATTAAACTCTGAATCTGGTTGCCTCCTTTAATGAAATGCTCGAGGTCCCCCATCACACCTGAAAAAGGTTCTAATTGACTAATTACCTCGTGTATAAATGCCAAGTTCTGCGTCCTTATCTTCACGAGCTCCAACTGCTGTATCTCGGAAGCCTTCGACAGTTGTGTTTCTACTTTTTACCTTTCTACCGTCGCCTGAGCCAGCTGGTACTCGAATTTAGCTCTCTCGTCCGTGTCTACCATCGTATTTCGAGCTACCCGTAAGTCGGTTACTTGAAAACTTGAAGTAACAAATTTCAGAAATTCTCCCGGGTTTCGGCACCAATTATGATTAGACTGAACTCTAACACTAAAAAAAGGTGGGGGTTCGAGGTGACAGAGTGAACGGCACGCTTATAAAACAAGAACTAACTTTATTGTGACTTCTGAACAGATATATATACATTAGATTTGTTTATAGTGATGGTATTACTTATCCTACTAAGTATCTTATCCTATAAGTTATTATTTACATCTTACACACAGCTAACTTATATATATATATATATATATATATATATATATATATATATATATATATATATATATATATATATTGAAATACGTTAAGGTGTATATTAGAAGAATATACATCTTAATCCCTAGACTTTATACCAAACAACCAACGATTCTATATAAAGTGGATTGTAGAGCAATGAAGTTGATGAAGGCTTTTTCCTGTATTGGCTTGTGTCATTTAGCTATTTTTTTTATTTACCGCTTGAAGGTTTCATTAATATCGTAATCATCTCGTTTTTCCGTACTTTTCTTCACTATCGTATTTTTGTGACTAACATTTTGAATAGCTGAAAATGTTAAGCACCAGCATCCTGAAACTGTCAGCATTCGTTCAGTCAGAAATGCAGCCTCTACCACCAGATACCTTAGCAGCGGCACAGACGAACGCTCTTGAATTTGAGGAAGGCAGACGCTGATATCGAGAGGTACTATGGAGAAAAAGGGGAGGTAGATCGCTTCCTGAATGGAGGATATAGAGTGATGGGCCGAATAGTAGCGAAGACGGCCGAAACTCTCTTAGACGCAGAGTATGTCTATTACTCTATTACTCAACCTAATACAAGCGGACGAGGATACACCATGGGTTGTGGTGAAGGAATGACTTTTGAAGCGGCCGCTGGACTCCGGAAGAGGACATTTTTCGCATGTTCCACGAAGCGAGGAGACCTCATCGATCTAATGTGCAGTATGAGGGATCGTTGGTAGCTCATTTTAACAAAATAACAGCAACGAGGAGACCCGTGGAGAAGAAGGGACACGGATTTTGGTTGTCGAGAACGTCTAGCGATGCGGGAAAGCCCTGCCTCCTTTCTAGCATCGCTAGACGTTCCGAGAAGAAAACATGGAGGAGAGAAGAAAGAAAATGCCATGGGTGCGGGAAACCATAAATGTTTGAAGAGACAAGGAATGATAGTCGATAGTACCTCCCCATTCAATATTCCCCTTTGGGCGGTTAAGAAAAAAAGCAAAGAGGGAACAATTCTGGAAAAGTACAGGGCAGAGGTGATTTTTTGACTATTCAACGTCTACAACGGTAGACGAAAAGTACCCTATACCACGGTTTAAAGATATACTGGATCGGTTGGGAGATGCGGCAATGTTTAGCACGCTAGACCTGAAGGCGGGGTACCACCAGATCAGGTTGCACCCAAAAGATCAACACAAGACCGCGTACACTTTTGAAGGGGCCATTGCGATTTCACAAGAATGCCCTTCGGTTTGAAGAACTCCCCTATAACATCCCAAAGGCTCATGGATGAATTTCCGCGAGGGCTGGATGAGGTCAGTTGTCAGATATACATGGACGACATAATAATATTTAGTAAAGACTGAACAGGATATGTACAGGACCTAAAACGGTAGTTAGAAAGTTAAAGACAATTCTGATTGAAATTGTCAGTAGAAAATCCTGGGGCAAGAGCGCATTAACATCTTAGGACACACCATTTTGAAAAAGGAGGTAAGGCCTGACATACGGAAGGTGGAGGTGATTAGAAGAATGGCCATCCCAACAGACGTGATGGGCGTACGGAAACTACAAGAGACACTTAACTATTACAGACGGTTTGTCCCGGAAATAGCAAGATAGCTGGTACCTTTGAACGAACTATTAAAGAAGGGCAGACGAATAGTGATCTCCCCGGAATATCTGGACATGCATATTCAGACCCCAAAAAGAACCGGTACTCGTGTTATGGGACTTTTTCAAGACGTTTACCATCACAACAGACGCAAGCGAATAATCCCTGGGGACCATGGTATCTCAAGAAGACGAGAAATTGGCAGGCCCGGTACTAGGGCGGAGCAGAGGGGGGGGGGACATTTGCCCCTGGCAGCAGATTTAAAGCTTATGAAAAAAATAATAAGTGATTAAAAACGTTTTCAAAATAATAATATCGCATTCAATATTGTTTAATTTTATTTATTTATTTTTTTGCATAATTTATAAACTTTTTTTTATTTTATTACGAAAGAAATGTATTTTAATGATGGAAGAGAGAGGGAGGAGTGGGGAGGAAGGGGACGGAAATCTGAACTTTGCCCCCCCCCCCCCCCCGCCCCGCCTGACAAAGCTCTTAGTTCCGGCTCTGCTAAGGGGGGGGACCCGTAGGATATGCTAGCATGTGTCTTACAGAGACGGAGGTGCGGTATAGTGCTTTAGAGAGGGAGCTGTTAGGGGTAGTATGGGCCATTGAGCACTTCAGACCATACGTGTTCGGAAGAAAATTTAAGGTTCTGTCCCCTGATATGGATAGGGAAGTTAAAAGAATTATCGGCGGGCGTCACCCGTTAGAAAGAGTTCCTAAACCAATATAATATGGAGGTAGTGTATAAGCCAGGGAAGAAGAATATCGTGGCCGACTGGCTATCACGAGCTTTGCAGGTGAATGCAATAGAGCGAGAAGCCGGGGAGTATTCGGAGGAATGCAACATTTTATTCGGGAGTGGACACCGGAAGGAGAATGGGAGTGAGAGTCAGAAATAATGGAAGACAAGAGGTATTAGCATGAGAGGAGGAATCGGAAGAAATAGAGGACATAATTAACGACAAACATAGACAGGTAATTTGGAAGACGGAAAATAACAGGACTGACGAAAGCGGAATACACAAAGTATAGGAAGTTTCATATAACCACTGTTTGGTCTCAACCGGGAGTGATGATCGACATCCTCTCACCGGAAGACAGGGAGAGACGGGACACCAATAGGACCACTGACAGACTTACAAATGAACACTATTACCTGGAAAGGCTTCAAATGTCGGCCGAGTTGGTACTTGAAGCCCTCCGAATTGTGTTTCAAGTTTATGGGGTACCGGAGAGGATAATTTCTGACAGGGGCCGGGAATTTGATAGTAGCACACAACCACTCAATTCATACGGCAACGGGAATTTCAACATTCGAAGTGTTATTCAGTTTTCGCGAACGTAAGAGGGATAGCAGCGGTACAATAGTTGATGAGCAACAGTTCGCGGGGAGGTTGGTGGCGAACAAAGTGGCACTCGGGCACAGATCGGAGAGAGCGCGGAAGAAGCTCAGTGAGGAAAAAAGTAGGAGGATGACTCGGGAAAACCTCAAGTTTCACGATGGGATAGAGAGGATCGCAATCGGGGCAATTGTGTACCGGAAGGTAGCGTCGAACCGGAGTAAGGAAGATATACGCGGGCCCATCATCCCTTCAAGGTCATTGTCATAGGGTACATACTGTCGTCACCATTCAGAGTATTCAAGATCCCGGAAACGAAGGACGGTGCATTTGGAGCAGCTGAAGATTCTGGTAAGTTTTTTCTGAAGAATTAGTTTTTTTCGTTATTTTTTGTAGTTTCTCGTTTTTATTGTTGAATCTCATCATTTATCGTTTCTCGTTTTCTCATATTTCATTTTTCTTTCTTTAATTCGTTTTGCCCCTTTCCTCATATTCTCGTTTACCCGTTCTCATTAGATGGATTTCGAGGGGTATCCTCTTTTCTTTGCAAGGTGGAACTGTATCAGTTTTTTTAGTAGGTTCTATTTTCGTTGTGTTGCTGAGTGAGATCTGTGAAGTATCTGTCTAAGCATTGTGAAAGTTTAAAGTTATGTACAGAAGTGTTTTAATTATTATTGTTATTTGAATAATTGATTTTTGTATGTTTAAATATGGCTAGTTGTTTGATCTGTGTTACGAGGGTAGTTCATAAACTAGTGGGGGGAGTTAAGGTGTATAGGGGAATAATATTCAATATTAATCCCAAACAACCAAACAACTAACGAAAGAGGATAGTAGAGCAATAAAGTTAGTCTTTTTCCAGTACTTGTGAGCTTTATCTAGTTCCCAAATTTCCATTTTTTTTTTATATGTTTTTCTTCTGGACGAACTTAACTTTATATATATATATATATATATATATATATATATATATATATACATATATCAAAGCAACTAGCGATTAGTAGCACTTCATTTAAGTTCAATATTAGAAGTTCTCGAGACGTGGACAATAACGGCCTATCTCCGTAAAAAGCTTCTAGCCACAGAAATTGTCGATTAGTAGAAGTTGATAGAACAAGTTTTTTAAGTAGACATTTATTATATATTTATTGAAATACACAAATTTTCACAAAAAAAACAAACACATGTAGTAAATTTGCTGAAAATGAATACAATTGCATAAATAATAATATAATTGCTCTTAAATAAAAGTTCTATATTAGAAGTTTTCGAGGCCATCTTATTTGCAGACGTCTTGGAGGATTATGGGGAATGGGAAGTGCGTTGAGAGACTGGTAGATTTGAGTGTTTGTAGAGTTTATTATGAAAGGATGTGTACCTAGTTTGGTTCAAATCAGCAACATGTGGATTTTTTGAAGGATTTTGGATTGTAAGGATTATACACGAGATGATTCGGATGGTTAAGTGGAGTCCTAAAAGTCAACTCCGTTTGTCCAAAGGGATGTGGTTATAATCTTGTAAGATGTCGTACTGTTTCTTATCGTTTCAGTCTTGTATGTGGATTCCATTTAAAAGCTATTGGCCAAGAGGAGTTTTTAAACAGACATTTAAATAATCATTGAAAAGAACTTTTTTTTTGTCAATTAACAGTGCCTTTTAATTACATAATTTATTATTTGTTAAATGTTTCAATAATATTACTTTATGTCGTATCTGTAACTATTAATCTTTCATTGTTGTTGCTGTTGCAAAATAAAAACAATTCTTCCTAAAATAACAGTTCAAAAATAACACAACTTCTACGAAATGGAATTATACACCCTTATATCTTTTGCTGATTCGAGTTATCAGAGCTATAATGGTATGCCGATGATAATATTTTGAAAAAGAAAATGATATTTTTTAGATAGATTAATTATATATGTCAAACAATCGATAAAATGTTAGATATCATGATACCCTTGGCACAAGTTTTCTATTTTCGGAAGATGGATCATAAAAAACTATCACTCTCCTTGCAAAAAATCGAGATTTCAAAATATATGATTATTACTGTTGTCTGTGCATTAATGGAATTTCATAAATATTAGTTCAGTTATATATTAAGAGTAGAATTCCAAAACCAGATAAGTCCATTTTAAAAAAATCACAGCTGGTCGACAAAGGTATAGGTCAGGCGTGATTAGGAAGAGGAATTCTTTTTTGTATGGCCGTTTTCAATAAATAAAAAAATTGGACTCATGGTTTTGGAATTCCACGCCTTATATATGATTAATGCCGAAAAACTATTTTTAAATTTGGCTCTTTACTTCTGTGTCACCTGCGGATAGTGTGTTAGGTGCAATTTTGTGAATTTTGGGTTATTGGCATTTCCAGATGCCATGTTTATTTTATTCTATTTGTGTCTAATAGAGTAAGTTATATGATGGCTATTATGGAGATAAATATTTGTTGAATACGAATATGAATATCATTATGGAATGAATTTTAAACTTTCAATTGCGTTTTTTCTAAAACATAAATTTAATCAAAATCCTTCGAACAATCCTAAAACATAAAACTCAATAAAGAATTATAGAGTGCGTTTTCTGTAATCCAAAGTTTTTCTTCGGAAACGTGTTCAGGGTAGTTAGAAAGTAAACAAACTAAAAGTCCAGGAGTTTTTGGGCCTGGCAACAGGAAAGGGGAGGGCGCCGGATGGTCCTTTTTTTAGGTTAAAAATAAGCGTATATCTCGTAAACGGCAAGGAATATGAAAAATGTGCGACTCATAAAAGTTGTAGAAAATTTAATAAACATTAATTTACTAAATAGTCATGTTTTGCATACGACGCATCGTTTTCGAGATATGAGCGCAAACCAAAAAAAGGGACCTTTCGCGCCCCCCCCCTTTCCTGTTCCCAGGCCCGAAAACTCCAGGACTTTTAGTATATTTACATTCTAACTACCCTAAACTTGTTTCTGAAGAAAAACCTTGGATTACAGAAACCGCAATTTACATCCTATTTCAGGCCTTCATTGACTGGATTGTATGTATCTATTGAAATTCATTAGATATTACAAATAATAAGAATAAACGCTTTTCATAATAGTTATTGACTCAAACAACTTTCATTCTCAGTAGGTCTCAATATTAAACAAGAATGTTTTTTTTTTTTTACCACTTTAAAATTTTTCACAAGTTCTAAATCGACCCATAGCACTTCAATTTATCAAATACAAAAAAAAATTGAATATACAAGAAAAATGTCATTCGACTTAAGTTATTAATTCATTCCACCGACAGTGTCATCATCTCCAGTTAACATTTGCAAATACAAACATTGTTTCGCCATTAATTTGATATTAGTTTCCTCCCACTTGTTCCTTCTTCTTGATTATGGCCTCCCGACGGTCATCGAGAACAATTTGAAGCGAACCATGATCTGCTATACCAAGTTTGTCTTCCCAATCTCGAGACGCTATCATGTTTGCTCCGAAATCAAGTTGGTTTTACCCCCCCCCCTCCCCTTACCGCAGAAAATATTTCCTTAAATCATTCCTTTACCAAATTATCAATAAACTTCATCCTTCCTATATTTAAAATATTCATCAGTTATTTTTTTCTGTTCATTCAGAGAATATAAGACCCCATCTTTCTGACTTTTACACCCCATCCCCCAGAACTGCATTCCGACGCTCCTTCCGATCATCCACTTTCTGTAATCCTATCCCTCATCATATCAGACAAGCTAAATCCCTTACCACATTCAAATACTCCTATTTTCAGTACCACATCCAACGTGACGCTCGAATACAATTTTTCTTTTTTTTTTTCATTCATCTTAATTAGTATTCCAGTCAGTCAATATTATTTATTTCTGTTCCTATTTGTTATTCTTAAGGGAATTTGAGCCAGAGTGAAATTGCATTTCTATTCTGTGAGCAGTTACCCGACCGTAAAAATATAATTTAAAAAAATATATACATTGTTTATTAATCAGCAATGAAATTATATTTTGTTATCATTTTGGAGGCGCGGTTGTTCAGTGGGTAAGGTGCTTGACTACCACGCTCCTGGGCCCGAGTTCGAGTCCGACTGAAGGCAGAAAATTTATTTTCTGCTAATTTGGCAGTGGAACGAATTCGATGTCGGGAGACCTTCCTGGGACCCACCCAGCCTATAAAAAAAAAAAGCGTGTACCCTTAATCGGGGAAATTTTTTTTTTTTATAAAATAGGAAAATCCATGAAATAAGTAAAATGTAAAAAAATAGTAAATACATAAAATGTTCAACTTGAAATTAAAATTGGGCCTTAACTCTAACATTGTTAAATAGCAAATGCATTCCATTCAATCCATCGCGGATTTGTACTCTCTCACCTCCCCTCTCCATGAGCTAGGTCTGAAAATAGAAATCAAAACAGTTCCTTTTGATCTAGAAACTTTCATCTACGGTAACCTATTTTCATTGTGTATTAATGTCTTTGATACCTTGAGAGATATTATTTTGTTTGAAAAAACTAATTAAAAATGTCTCACGTTTAATTTTTACCGGGGACTATACCGCGTCGGGTAAGGGAAAGCGCCAGATTATAGAAATCGTCAATTATTTATAAAATAATATATATCTGTTTAGTAAGGTTCTTGAGGTTCAGTCAATAAATAAAAATAACTATTTTGGTGACGTTTCGAGACTATATTGTTCTCATAATCATGCCCTACAGTGAAAAAACAGGTTTCAATAAAACTATATCAGTTACACAAGTTATTCCAAAACATAAAGTAAGCTACAATATAAATATATAACTATATGCGTTAGAATAATTAAATACATATAATTACAAAATATGGAGGAGAGGGAAACTACTTAGAATGTTACTGGTGGATATGCTGCACTGTCACAAAATTATTCACCAAAACAAAAGATACATATAAAATGGCATTACAGTCTAAAATTGTTTACGAAATACCGTGCGAAGATAGTTGTGGCAAGTCGTATTTCCGTACATCGCAACAATATCTCAAACGACGTTCAACATAAATACAGTTGCACGTCTATAACTAAAAACCAGAATAAACCTGACCAAACAGCTCTCACCACACATTACAAGCAAACAAAACATTCTTTTAAATTTGATTCCCCCAAAATTATTCACCATGAACAAAATAACTTTAAACGAAATATCAAAGAAATAACCATAGAAAAATCAACAAAAAATTCGTTCTAAATCTCAACACCTGTTATTCCAATTTAATAAATTGAGACCAATATAATACATTTATATTATATACATCATATAAACCATTTTTCTATTAAAATACTATACCGAAATATGGAAATCTCTTTTTTGTACCAGCATCTGAGAATACCACCAGTTTTGGAAAATCCCTCCCAGCCTTTACCCTTCTTTCAAAATTTCACTGGTCAGTTGCGTACAAGAACTGTAATAATTTAGTAGTAGGTACCAATAGCATATCCACCAGTAACATTGTAAGTAGTTTCATACTCCTCCATATTTTGTAATTATAGTAGAAACTCGATAATTCGTCATGAGTGGGGGAGAGGGAGTGACGAAATAACGGAAATGAGGAATTAAAGAATTTTGCTGGTAAAGTAACAAAAAAACATTTTAAACTATATAATTGTAATTTTTTTTTTTTTTTTTTTTTTTTTTTTTTTTTTTTTTTTTTTTTTTTTTTTTTTTTTTTTTTTTTTTTTTTTTTTTTTTTTTTTTTGCAATTTATTGAATGTATAAACGAACAGATGAACATTTTACACATAGGAACTGAGTGAAAATAACTAAAAACACAAAAGAAGCTAAACACTTGCCGCATCCCATCAGGTGTGAAATATCTAATTCACATTGCTGCTCGAAACCACTCAATGCCCTTAGTTAACATTTCCTCTACTTCTTTGCATGGAATAGTGGAAGAATTAGAGACGTCATCGTCATCTTTTTTTTCACTAGCTTCCTTTTGAGCACTCAGCACTTGTTCTATAATTCCATTGTTATTTAAAATTTCATATCCTACATCCGTAATATCCATGTTTAACCAGCTGCTTACCTCTTACTTATCGTTTCTCATTTTATAACCTGGAGCAAAAGTTGCAGCTGGATGCGAATGTTTTTGTACGAGGAGCTTTCCAGTATTAACTGATTCCGGGAATTCGTCAACTGCATTCATACTTCGTTTTATCTCTTACTACAATCTATGCAAGGATCGGCTCCGGCCTTGTTATTTTTTTTTTTCTATCAAATGATTTACAAAATGTATAAATAAAGGCGTATTTGTTAGTGGCAAACCAAAAATGAGGCGGTTTAAAGATTAAATAAGTAGCTAGGGGAAAAAATGAATTGCATACGTATTTAATTTTTTTATTTATAGTTGCCAATTTAAAAAAAATAAAAAAAAATAAACCTGACGAGTTACAGAATAAGACGATTTATCGTGTGACGAAATATCGAGTATCCACTGTATATGTATTTAACTATTCTAACGCATGTTGTTATATATGTATTTATATTGTAGCTAAATTTATGTTTTGAAATAACTTGTATAACATATATAATTTAATTGCTACCAGTTTTTTTTTCACTGTAGGGCATGATTATGAGAACAATGAAACGAGAAGATAGTCTCGAAACGTCGCCAAAATAGTTGTTTTTAATATATAAAGAATATCAATCAGCAATGTTATCTCCCATTTATAATTTTATTTAGACAATTATGTTATATAATTCTTTATTTGGGCGACGTTTCATGGCCTAAACCACATTTTCAAGCCCTAACAACATGAAAACACATATGGATAACATATGAAAATTAGCTATGATTACTTTTACTCTACTTCCATCCCAATGTACAATATATACAAATAAATTACCATTCTATGTCACCTCCAATCACTCTGACATAGTCAATGAATATAATTATTTTCGACTGAAAAGGCACTTGTTTACAACATCCAAAAAACATCATATCTGCAATAATATCAAAACATTCTATTGTACATATCATTAGTTTAGTTTTGCAAAATTTAGTATTATTTTTTTACCGTCATTCAGATTAGTTCTAATTACCTTATTGATAAAAATCTTAAATTATTTCTTAAAGGATCACATTCTACTATGGTTTCTACTAAAATATAATATAATAGTTGTTTTTATTTATTGACTGAACCTCAAGAAACTTACTACACATATAATAGTAACAGTCAAGAAATTTATCCATATGTATAAATATACATATATTTGCAAAATTTTAAACAAAGGAATGTATATCTGCCACAGTTTTTGTGTCAGGTGGAACTTGAACTTGTCCGTTCAGAGCAAGAACCAGTTTGTCAGTGGGTCAAGGATCTAACTCTTCCTTTTTGGTCCAATTCATCTCATGTCAGCAGAGCAAAGAAAAAACAACGAAAATTGCATTACATCTGTTGCATGAAAACAAAAAAAAAAATTGTCTGTTTTTTTTTTGTTTTGTTTTTTTTTGTAAAAGAGCATTCAGTGGTTGAGCGGGCCCTATGTCACGGATATAACATAATAGGAGCACTTTGTCACCGGCTGTAGTGATCCAACGGAATTTTCGAAACTAATTAGTATTTTTTATAATACCTAGGATCTAGGATAATGGAAATATGATGACGCATTTTTTTACAATAGGAACACAACTTGTCTAAACCATTGCATTATTACTTTTTAAAATGACACTAATCTAGCAATAAAGCAATAAGCACTTGGATATATTTGTAAAGTTTTATTTCATTATTGAAGTCATTGTCTCTACAGTTTAAATATTTAACTTCTAAAAATGAATTTAATGATACTAGGTGAACTGATAACAGAGATTCCTGTAATGATAGTGCAAAGATTAGAATTAATCCGTAGTAGATGGATATGGTCATGGAAATATAATATACTAAAATTCACGTGCTTATCTGGAGAAGAAAGGTTGTAGGAATAGTTGCCAGATGTGGGGATTTTTCCCCACTTTTGGGAAATTTCTGATCTTAGTAGGGAAATGAGGAATCCAAAAAGAATTGTAGAATTTTAAAACCAGCGTGAAAAAAAAAATAGAAATAAAATTTATATGTCATTTTTATTAAATTTGCCTCCGTTTTACTGATAGAAAAACACATCATCTCCTGCGCTAGCGTTCGATGTTCGATCGCTAATACATAATATCAGGGCCGGATTTAGGCTGTACCGGCCCTAGGCGCATTCTTTAGTGCGGGCCCCCTGAGATAAGGTATTCCGAGCGTCCGAGGTTAACGTAGGCTGAAGGCAAGGCTACAAACAGGGGAAAAGGGGGATAAATCACCGGAGAGGTCTGAAATTTCAAAATTTAAGTGTCAAATGACGCATTTTTAGCCCACCCTATCATAAAAAAAAAAAAAAAAAAAAAAATGCTAGATAAATTTTAAACCAAGTTATAATTGTTTTGCTTTTCAGAGTATGATGGGTATTGAATGAAGACAACCTTTCCATTTGTCGCAATTTAATTCCTACAGATTCAGAACCAAGATTCTTAACTACAAAACATTTTGTTTCATATTACGGTAGCCACACAGTAAATAAATATTTAACGGTTGAAAGTGTATAGAATTAATTCTATAGAAAATTTAATACGCTTTAATTTTTGAAACATTTTTCTAGAGTCCACCGTTTTCGAGATATAATCGAAAAATCCAAAAATGGGACCTTCTCCTCTCCCACTTAGCTCCCCCCCCCCCCCCCATGGGCAGGGACTTTTCGTATGTTTATCTTCTGACTACTCCTAACGAATTTTGGATTATAGGAGAATACAAAAGTCAAAGTATTAAGACAAATGTTAGCATTTATTGGAAAAACAATGAACACACAGGTTTATACAAAACAATAATACAAGTGAATCAGCTGGTAGTGTAGACTGGTGGCGCACTGGTGGTGGTGGTTGGCACTAAAGACCAGAGTGGTCACGAATATTTAAAGTATTCCAACACTCCCCCTCACTCTGTAGGTACATCCAACTGATTAATGTGTAGATCTTCTTCAACAGAGAGAGCAAGTAGGAGTCTTATTGAGCTTAACTTGGTTACTGGAGCATATGTCTCGGTAAAGTCCAAACCAGGTCGTTGTGCAAAGCCGCGTGCTACTAAGCGAGCCTTTCTTCGTTCTAGTTCACCTGTACTTACATTTCAAAATCATTTTTGATCCTATGACATTGGAATCTTTCTTCAACGGAACAATTTTCCAAGTGTCATTTTTGAGATGCGCTCGGAGTTCATCTTTGATTGCATTTTGCCAGGCATTGGCGTCAGGTCCTTGTAGCATATCATGTTCTGATGATGCCTTCATCACATAATCCAGTGTCCAATTCGGTGGTTGAAGATTATTTCGATTTCGTAGTCTCGTATTGGTACTTTACTGTGGAGCCTGAGATAGTCCAACTTCATTGTTTGGAGGTGATTGATCGTCATTTTCGGTATCATAAGATCCATCATCTTCAGTTGATTCAGGCGTAGAAGATTGAGTATCAGGGTTCTCTGTGTTTTCTTCAGGATTTTCGACAATGATGTTGAAATCCACCTTATCTTCTGAAGTAGAATAGGAGTTTGGGTTTTTATGGCCATCAAGAAGTTTTGGCACGGATGTCGTTGAAGTTTCGTAGAACATCTTGTTTATAGTCCTGACATCTCTGGTGACTATTATTTTCTTCTTAATTGGATCCCATATTCTGAAAGCCTTTGATTGCTCAGAATAGCCAACTAAAATTCCTTCAATGGCCCTTGAGTCAAACTTTGATTTATTCAGGTTTTTGTTTAGGAAAAACGATTTGGAACCAAATATTTTGAGGTGTTTGACAGATGGTGGGTGACCAAACCATAATTCAAATGGTGTTTCACCATTTAAACTTCTTGACGGTGAACGGTTTATCAAGTAATTAGCACAAAAAACTGCTTCAGCCCAGAAAGAATCAGGGAGATGAGATTCTAAGAGGAGGCACCGAGTTTTGTCAAGCACTGAACGATTTTTTCTCAGCAAGTCCGTTCTGTTGGGGTGTATAAGGTGCCGAAAATCTCCTTTGAATACCATGGTGAACTAAATATTTGCTGATTTCCCCATTCAAAAATGCTGTGGATAAAACAAATTTCAAAAACAAGAAAAAACAAAATATCAAAACTAATAACAGCCAAAAACCTAGATGCATGTTTTGTAATAAAGATAATCATATATCAGATAATTGTTGGTTCAAAAATAAAAATAAAAATTCTACTAACAAGAAGAATGAGAAAACCTTTATTACTGAGGAATTCCATTCAATTTTACCTTGCCGCCCTAACCCACCTACTTGGTTCTGCCTTGATTCAGGAAGTACGTCTCACATGTGTTCTGACCAAAATAAGTTTTCAGATATGTCAAAGGTAAACAATGGCTTTCTACAACTAGCATCTACTCAACACACCACTTCAATTGATGGAAAAGGCCTAGTAAAATTAGATTTTGACAAAAATAATACTGTAAATTTGCCAAACACCCTCTTTGTGCCAAATCTATCCGCTAATCTTTTATCGGTTGGTAAAATAACGGATAGTGGATACAACGTCACATTCACAAAAGACTAAGCTGACATAACTGATGCTGAAGGAAAAATAATTTTTCAAGCAACTCGCACAAATGGGTTATATTATTTGAAAATCCCTAATAAAAACAAGAATTCTTCATTCAAAATTGAGGAGTGGCATCAAAAACTAGGCCACATTAATGAACATGATTTAAAAACTGCTCTCAAAATCAAAATATGATTGGCCTACAATTCAGTCCTTCTGAATCTCTCAATGACTGTGAGATTTGCATCAGAGGAAAGATGTCCAGTCTTCCCTTCAAAACCAACCCTAAGCAGAGTGGCGCAGTGGAAGCGTGCTGGGCCCATAACCTCTTGGATTATAGGAGAATACAAAAGTCAAAGTATTAAGACAAATGTTAGCATTTATTGGAAAAACAATGAACACACAGGTTTACACAAAACAATAATACAAGTGAATCAGCTGGTAGGGTAGACTGGTGGTGGTGGTTGGCACTAAAGACCAGAGTGGTCACGAATATTTGAAGTACCAGGTATGCAAGTTTAAAATGTCGTTTATTTCTTAAAATATATACACAGTAATTTAAAAAAAAGTATAATATATTTTATTCAAAGTACTGACCCTCGCTTTCTACACATTTTGTCCATCTCTCCGGCAATATATGGATACCATTCCAAAAGAATGCTTCATCTTTATTTGAAATCCATTCATCGAGCCATTTTCGTACGTAAATTGTTGAAGTGTTGCTCCGCCAATGAGTGTCCCATCGATGAGAAGAGGTGATAATCAGAAGGCGCCAGGTCAGGTGAATACGGCGGGTGGGGTAGGAGTTCCCAACCCAAGCGAAGAAATCGTTTCCTTAGTCAATCTGGCTGAATGTGCAGGAGCGTTATCATGCTGAAGAATGACTTTGGCGTGCCTGTGAGCCCATTCTGGGCGTTTTTCGATCAATGCGTGACTCAAATTGATCATTTGTTGTCGGTAGCGCTCGGTATTGACTGTTTCGCTGGGTTTGAGAAGCTCGTAGTAGACTACTCCCTTCTGATCCCACCCACACACACAGCATTGTCTTCTTCCCAAAACGATCCGGTCTTGCACTCGATGTGGATGGTTGTCCTGGCGTTACCCATGATTTTTTTCGTTTGGGATTCTGAAAATAAATCCATTTTTCATCGCCAGTTACAACTCGATGCAAAAAAACCCTTTCTTTCGTGGCGTAAAAGCAGCATTTCGCACACAGTTTTTCGTTTTTCCATCTGTCGTTCGTCCAATTCATGTGGAACCCATTTTCCAACCTTTTGAATCTTTCCCATAGCTCTCAGGCGATCGGAAATGGCTTGCCTAGTGACATTCAACTGTTCTGCCATCATTTGTTGGGTTTGGGTATTGTCTTCGTCTAATAAAGATTGCAATTCGAAGTCCTCAAACTTTTTTGGTCGATTTTCTCGTTTTTGATCAGTAACATCAAAATCACCACGTTTGAAACTTTGAAACCAACGTTCACATGTCCTGACGGTTGGAGCAACATCGCCATAAGTCTCAACAAGAATTCGATGACATTCAGATGCCTTTTTCTTTTGATTAAATAAGAAAATCATGACATGCCGCAAATGCTCTTTATTTGGCTTAAAATTAGACATTTTTAACACCAAAGAAAGGTATGATACGTCCACGCAAACGACTTAAAAACAACTGACTTTTGTAAACAATTGACTAACAAACAAAATAGCGTTTAGAGATAAGCAAATCCTTCAATAGGCTAAGAGCGCATTCTATTGGAATTAAAACGACATTTTAAACTTGCATACCTGGTATTCCAACAACGAAGCCCCAAGGTAAAAAATAATCGCACATTTCATACACTCTACACTATGTTTATTGACATATACATCAATATGTCTATATATGTCTATTGGTAGAGATATACATTCACTTTTAAAAAACATTTATTTCTACCCCTAGTGTGAATATACATCCAATATAACCAATTTACCACCAAATTGCAATATTGGAAGAATTACAAGCGTGATATATGAGTCGCAGATATCTTGTCGAATTGAATGAAGAAGGCACCTAGCTGGAATGCCGTAGAGACACTATGATGTCAATTTTTCTAGATCTATTAACTGGAGCTCATAACCAGATTGAGTCTGTATGGGCTAGCACAAAAGAAACGAAACAGAATTGAATTTGGAACTGGAAAGTCAATGCTAGATTCATGACGAACTCTTACGGACTTTGGCCCATGAGGGACTGATGAATCTGGGCTTGTTTCTTCCTCTTTATCCATCTTGACTACCATGCATTATTTGCTTTGGGAGTCTTTTTGGATTCAAGCAAAATTCATATCTATGTGAATTTGCGTGAAAAAGACGATCTTTTTGATCAAATATTACAATCAATGTTGGATTATTGGCTTCCCTCATAATTTGTTTCTGCATTTGTTTATAAATACAAACTTGTCTGTATATAATTTCTAAATAAACAATTCATTTCTTTAACAAAATTTAATTTATATAGGAATAAAGTAAATGTTTCTTACAGATACTATAACGACTGTTACTGGTTGCAATGAAAAGTATGCTTATTGCAAAAAAACCCTAATAGGAGCTAGGCTATCCCATTAGTTATATATTGAATATTAATTAATACTATAGTAATAATGACTTTAATTAATTATCTTCTTTTTTTTAGTAATGCCTGCAGCATTTTTCTGCTTCTTTCTCATTGCTAAGGCCGTGGCGCTAGAAAGGAATTTTCTTCAAGAGACCCTGAACAAGATTCAACAAGAGCGATTGGATAATACTGAAGAGATAAATGAAACCGTTAGTATTCATTATTATATATATATTTTAGGAAATATGAATAAGTTGATATTTGTTTGGGTTTGTCTTCCCTATGTACTTCAACTAGGACAGGCAGAACGGTTTATCATACATGTTACCAACCTATTCTGTCCAGGGTGGGAAGGTCAAGATTCATTCCTTGGGTCCACCACAAACATTCAAACCTTCTCTACCGGACTATCATCCTTCACCCTAACGCGCTCGGCCATCGAAACCCACGATATTATATTATTTGGTTCAAATTATTTGGTAAAAAACATTTCAGCTCAGTAAAATGAGTCGTTTTACCTAACATAAAACAGGTTAGTTATGATTTTTTATATCTTATATGTAAAGTAAATGTGCGGGTATTGGCCATTTGGATAGTTAAATCATGATAAGGCAGCAGCACATTGCATTAGCTTCAAACATACAGTAAATGTAGATATATAGAATAGAAAAATGATTTATTCTGGGACAAAGTCCCTTAGATTATTAAATAATTATAAACATAATTACATTTGGTCAAAGAAATATTAAACTGACCAAGTTAATGAAATAATAATAATTAAGATATTTAGGTCTTACTCTTTTATTTTATGAACACTTATACAAGTGGTTTGTGTGCGGAGGTTGGTCCTAGCTTTCGTTTCTGGTAGGGCGGATTGGTTGGTCACTCTCGTCCGTGAGAGAATATTACTGTTTTAACCGATCTATAGCTATTTTGGTTTCTTTTCCTTTTATTTGGAGGGTAAAGTATTTATAATTGTAAAGAATAACGAACTACGGTCCCCTATATGGCCTTTCGAGCGACAATTTAACTCTATCTACTCTCACAAAAACATGAAGTATGTAAGTATTTATGAATAGAGGGTTTTGTTACAGCCTTATTGGAGTCTTTATGTACTACACAACGAAGGCCTAAAAATATTCTTGGTAAAACATCTGACCATCTCTTTTTTTCATGTGCACGAATAGCTGCTTTCAACGTCTTATGGAACCTTCCGATTTTTTCATTCGATTGCGAATTGATGGTATGCTTCTGTAACATTTGTATGATCTTTGGGAGGCCTATCATGACAGGTTTAGTGTCGTCGGCTCCCGGACTATAACAACTGTCCGCAGTCACTATTTCCGTTTATTTTTAGGAGTTATTTAATCACCTTGGGTTCATTATTTATGGGTCTCACTCTATTATTTTAGGAACACTTAACGCTTATACTTAAAAACTTAACTCGAGGCTCTCAAAACCTTGATCATGTCTCTGCAACCTTCCTGCACTTGTCACAACGAGTTATCAACAACCTTACTTATTTTATTTATTATTGGAGCCCCACAGATACATAATTACTAACTTAAAAATATAAAGAGAAAAATAGGAAAACACTCCACGATTAAAGTAAGAAATAAATTCCTATGGTAAAGTGCGTTGTGCAATACAAAAAATACAACAAAAGTATCTGAATTTTATATTCAAGTTAAGGAAAAATTTTATTTAGTGGAATCTAAGCGTCACCTTGGATAAGAATAATTTACTGAAAAAAGAGGTTTTCAGGGATTTCGCTTTTCTGATATGAAGGGAATAGAATTCCAGAGATTGGTTGAGCGGAAGAGAAAGGAGCGTTAGAATGCATAAGTTCAATGGGATGGTATATACAGGTCAGAAAGACGGGATATTGAATGATTTTAATGGACTTAAGAACTCAATTGACGATTACTGTAAATATAGGAAGGATGATGGGTATTGATGATTTGGTAAAGGAATATTTCCAAGGAAATATTTTATGGTGAAGCCAACTTATTTTCCTCGAGGATCGCTGGGAGGCCAATACGCAGCCATAGTCAAGTAAAAGGAATAAGAGGGAAGAAACTTAAATAATGTTAATGGCGAAATAATTTTAATTTGGTTTTGTTAAGGTCGACGGGAGAAGATGATCAGTGGATCGTAGGAAACGAAACCCCAAAATGTGTCCAATTAATTTATTCCTTGTGGGTGATGGTTTGCCCTGCTTTAAAAAATAATCGTTCCAATAACCGTTGGCACTGAAATAAAACACTAGCAATATATTCCCTAGCCAACCTACATAAATTTGGAAATGCAGCATTAAAAACTTTCCCTTATTTAAACCAATTTTATAAGGTTTTGTTACTTTTTTTTTTGTAATTGCGTGTTGTACTATTATATAAAATAGAGGAAACGATATATCTTAAGGTACGTATCGCTATATTGGTAGGAAAAATACAGGACTATCGATATCTAACCCTAGTCCCAACATTAGGAAGTGGCTACTCACACTAAAATATTCATAATAGAAATAAATACATCATAGGGTGCCGCCTTTCTTTTCAGCTTTCCGTATATATATATATATATATATATATATATATATATATATATATATATATATATATATATATATATATATATAATAATCACTTTATTTGTTAAAGAAAAAGATCTTGTACAAATATTTCAAAATATAAACAATTTAGCTTTCCGTATATAATAATTACTAATATTATTTCTTAATCATGTACCAATAATAAATTGCATATTGTACCCTCTTTACTTTTTACTTCCTCTACTAGTCCTTAACTCTCTTCTTCGGCTCTACAGTCCATGGTGAACCTTAGCCTCCCTAACAATGTCTATCCAAAGCTTTTCCTCAGTTAGCTACGAGAACTCACGGAGATAGGACGTATTTACTGTTCCCGGGGATAAACGAGCTATCTTCTACACCAGATAAGAATATTTCTAGTTTATTTATACTATATTCTTTCAATCTATATTTTTTTTTTAATTTATTTTTTCTTGCGCCGGTATATTTTATTTCCTTTTGTCTGTATATATATATATATATATATATATATATATATATATATATATATATATATATATATATATATATATATATATCATTTATTTTTTTTTTTTTCTATTTATTACATTATATATAAGTAAAAGGTTAAAATGGATGAGCCACTCCTTAGCTCAAATAAACGTAGAAAAAGGGGTAGAATAAAAAACGCCACCAGATCCGTTGCAATTAAAAGAGGCTGTAATAAATACTCCTAGTTATTTAATAATGAATAGAGAGGGAGATGAGGGATTTCAAACGATATCTCCATTTCTAATTTATAAATTCATCACAAACCTGACAGGCGAGGTGAAAAACATTAAAAAATTACGTGATGGAAATTTAATCATTAAGAAAAAAACATCAACCAATCACTAAAACTGTTAGAAGTCAAGAAATTCGATGATAGATTTAACGTATCCGTGAAACCTCACGCTACTTTAAATTCCAGTAAAGGGGTCATAAGATGTTATGATTTACAATTCTTAGAAAAAAATGAAATAATAACCGAACTAGATGGAAAAAAATAAGTGATATACATAGAATAAAAATTAAAATAAACGGAATCGAAAAACTTTCATATTCCTACATAGTTACTTTTCCTACACCTTTTCCTCCAGAAATTCTCAAAATAGGCTACCAAAACATTCCAGTTCAAAAATATACCCCGAACCCTTTAATTAGATGTCTCAGTTTTTCTCATCACACATTAAAATGTACAAGCACTAAGACCATCTGCTCTCAATGTGGTGAGGAAAAACACACTGATGGTAAATGCACTAAAGAACCGAAATGTATTAACTGCGGTGGTGAACACAACAGTTTAGACCGATCATGTCCTATTTATAAAATGAATAAAGAA
The DNA here is from genome assembly GCA_003667255.2 of Euschistus heros. Classification (NCBI taxonomy): domain Eukaryota; kingdom Metazoa; phylum Arthropoda; class Insecta; order Hemiptera; family Pentatomidae; genus Euschistus; species Euschistus heros. The sequence goes on from RCWM02000061.1 coordinate 2,378,585, forward strand.
AATATATATATATATATATATATATATATATATATATATATATATATATATATATATATATATATATATAATATAATATATATATGAATAAAGAAAGTATTCAGTTTACTAAGAAAGTTTCATATAATGAAGCTAAAAAAAATATATAAATTAGAAAATCTCAAAATTTAAATAGGTCTTTTTCTGAAATTACTAAATCTCGTAAAACACAGGAAATAGGTGTTCAGACGGATTCATTTTTCAAATTTGAAGCGTCAATAAATCAACCAAGCAACATAATTCCTAATCAATCCTCCTCTCTTCCGACCCCTTCTTGTGGGCCAAAACCTCAAAGAACAATGGTGACTCGATCCGCTACCGCGGCAACTTCTCACCACCCCTCCCTCCTCTCTCCCCTCTACTTCCTCTATCCCCTCCACTCCCTCACTCCTTCCTACCTCCTCTCCCCCCTCTTCTTCCGTGACTCCCAGCATATCCTCGCCGTCTCCTAATGCCCGGGTATTGTCAGAAGAAACTCAAACCCAGGACAGCGTCGAGGCTATTGAGGTAGATCCACTAGGCCCCGAAGACGGATATACTGAAGTAACATATAAAAAGGGAAAAATTAAAAAAGAAAATTCAATAAATAAAATTAAAAATTCCACAGCTAATTAATTCATAAATATTCGGGTCTAATTAATTAATTAATCAATTTATTTTATATTTATCTTTCTCTTCTTTTCTTATCCTTCAAACATGGCAATACTCCAATGGAACTGCAATGGCTTAAAAACTCACTTCAATGATTTAAAAATGTTAATACGTGACACCGACCCATTTTGTATTGCCCTTCAAGAGACACATCTTAAAATTACAGACAATTTCTCTTTAAAAAATTTTGAAATATATAGAAAAGATAGTCCGAACCCAAATCATAGTCACCACGGAGTCTTAATAGCTGTACACAAATCCATATATTCCGAATCAACTCCCACCTACAATGTATTGCAGTCAGAATCCATAGAGATTACTCCTTTTCCGTCTGTAACTTATACCTTCCACAAGACCGTTCAATAGACGCACAACAGCTAAGTGATATCTGCAACCAATTGCCTCGTCCAGTTCTTTTTGTCGGGGATCTTAACGGTCATAATCCCTTATGGGGCTCTCAAACAATTAACACGCGAGGAAAAATAATAGAAAATTTTTTAGACTCCTCTAATTTAATGGTTCTAAATACTGGAGAACCTACCTTCCTCAGCTCCAGTTACGGAACATACTCAGCCCTCGACCTGTCCGTCTGTAATTATACATTATTTAATGCTATTGAATGGACTGTTATGCCCGATCTATATAGCAGTGATCACTACCCTATATTGATCAGTTTCAATAACATGAATCCTGTAAGACTAAAACCGCGGTGGGTGCTTAATAAAGCCGACTGGGCCTTGTTCACTTCTTTAGCCTCACCACCTCCAACTTCCCCGTACAATATGTCTATTGAAGAAGGGTGTGAAATTATAAGGGACATAATCATACGAGCAGCGAACGCGTCAATTCCAATCACTTCGGGCACACCAAAAAGACCGCTGGTTCCTTGGTTCAATAGTGATTGTAAACAAGCGATTAAAGACCGACGCAAAGCTTATAAAAAATTTAAAAAACGTATGAATTCTCAAAATCTTATCGAATACAAAAGGCAGAGAGCTATATGCAGACAAACAATTAACTTATGTAAGACCGAGTCTTGGAAAAAATATGTAAGTTCCATAAACGCGTCTGCAACATCAGCCGATGTTTGGAATAAAATCCGTAAAATTACGAAATCTTCCCTTTCTCCTCGTTATACAATTCTAGTAAATGGGCAATTAAACGATAATCCTAAATCCGTTTCTAATACATTTGCTACTTTTTTTTCTGGAATATATGGCACCGTAATAAATACAACTGGCTCTGAAAGAATAGGAGACGATAACTCAATTAACGATGAACAAATATACTATAACCTCCCATTCACAACATGGGAATTCAAAAATGCTCTAAATAATGTCAAAGGATCAACTCCTTGACCGGATAATGTACATTATGATATGATAAAAACCTTCCAGAAAATACGAGAGAATGGCTACTCCAGTATTATAATCATATCTGGCTCACCGGATGTTTCCCAAATGCCTGGCGCAACTCAGTAGTTGTTCCAATTTTAAAAAGTGGAAAAGACAAACGCTTACCGACCAGTTACCGCCCAATATTCCTCACAAGTTGCCTCAGTAAAATTATGGAGCGTATGATCAACAAAAGACTTATGTGGATAATAGAAAACAATAGCTTAATTCAACCTTTTCAATCCGGATTCCGCAAAGGCCACTCCACGCTCGATCACTTAGTTGCACTAGAAGCGGAAACTCAATTATAAACTTCGTAAATTCACAACAAACAATAGCAGTTTTCTTTGATATGCATAAAGCTTTCGATAGCATAAAACATACTGTTATTCTACGCAAACTATCTTCTCATGGGATAAGAGGAAAAATGCTCTGCTACATTGAGCAATTTCTCAAAAACCGCCGTTTTAGGGTTAGGATAGGGTCCACACTATCTGAGAACCACGAACAGACCAACGGTGTCCCACAAGGTTGTGTCCTCAGTCCTACGCTATTCTGTTTAGCGATCAATGACTTGGCTCTAAATCTACCAAGAGGTGTCAAACCACTGTTGTTCGCGGACGATCTATCCATCATATGCCGGGCTGATAACATTTCCATTATCCAAAGTAAACTTCAGGGTGCCATAAATAGTATAAATAACTGGTCCATTTCCATCGGTCTCCAATTTTCTCCTGAAAAAAACCAAATGCCTTCATTTCAGTCGAAAACGAAACACCCCTCTCTCTCCCGAACTATTTCTAGGAAATTCTTCTATCCCATACGGAAATAGTCACAGGTTCCTGGGCGTGATATTTGATCGAAGGCTGACTTGGGAACCGCACATAAACAAACTAAAAACAGACACCACTAAAAGAATTAATATCCTAAGATATCTGAGTAGTACCACCTGGGGTTCAGACCGATACACGCTGATGAAACTCTATCGGTCATTAATATGCTCCAAATTAGATTATGCTTGCTTCATATATGGTTCTGCCCGTTTTCGCATCCTTAACAAACTGGATGTTGTTCATCATACGGGCATAAGGATCGCGACTGGCACATTTAGAACGAGGCTTATTCTGAGTTTGTGTTCGGAAGCAGGAATAACGCCCTTGCTATTTCGAAGAAAAAAATTAGCTGTAAATTATATATCAAAATTACGTCTTCAGACTGGACATCCCTCCTACAAATACATTTTCAATCCAAGGTTTTCCAACGCTTTTAGAAACAAACCAAATTCAACTATCCCATTGACAGAAAGAATTTATTCAGCTACTGAATTCCTTAAAAATATTCCGATAAGCAAAACAGAAATTCAAAGTCCTCCTTGGACCCATAAGCCACCTAAAACAATGCTCTCTCTCTCTCTCTCGACTACCCAAAAGTCATACCTCACCTTCCGAATACCAGATCAAATTTTCTAATCTCATGCAGAGTATTCCTGATTCCTTTAACATTTATACAGATGGATCGAAATCCGATATGTCTACCGCTTCATCGTCGTTACCCCCATCTCAACCCATAAAATGAAGCTTCATAATTTATGCAGCACTTATACAGCGGAGCTTCATGCAATAGCCTCAGCCCTTTATCACGCTATGTCCGTTGTTCCCAATACAATAACCATAATAACTGATTCTTTGAGTTTCTTGAAAGGTATAAAAATCATGTACTCGAATCATCCCGTAATTCTGAAAATTCATCGATATCTCTCTATGATGGAAGATTTAGGCAAGGCGGTGTACTTTATATGGATGGAGTTATATGGATTGGGGATAGTCGGGAATGAGCTCGCAGACCGGGCCGCCAAGCAAGCACTCATCCTCCCAGGCCGAGGTACTGCCATTTTAACGCCCCGGGAAATAGTTGTTCCTCTAAAAAGAGAAATATCGGATGCCTGGCAGTCCATGTGGGATGAAATTCCGTCAAGCAAACTAAAAATTATTAAGAAAACAGTCAAACCATGGACCACGTCAAATCGCTCTAATCGCAGAGAAGAGGTTGCGCTGGCCAGACTTAGAATCGCACATACGAATCTAACTCACTCATACCTGATGAGGAAATAACTATCACCGAAATGCCAACACTGTGATAACACGCTTACAGTCAGTCACATCTTACAGGACTGTCCATTTTACATTTCCAGTTTAAGTAGACTAGGACTAGGACTAGGACCAGAAATTTCAGTTCTATTACACAACGACGAATCAAATGTCAAATCCGTACTCAATTTTCTCAAAACCCACAATCTATTAAATAAAATATAGAAATGAGCAATTATGTATATAGAAGTTGTGCATAAAATAAGTCTATAAGTTGTATGTATGTGTTGTTCTTGTTTATATATGTGTATGTAGGTTTATGATTATGTGTATATGTGTGTAAGTGTGTATGTATGTATATGTGTGTGTGCGCGCGCGTGTATGTATATATATATATATATATATATATATATATATATATATATATATTTTTTTTTTTTTTCTTTATTATTATTTTTTTTTTTCCATCTTAAATCTTGAAAAAAAAACAAAACAATAAATTAACTTCAGGCGTTGATGACCATGGGGGTTTTGCACCTTAAAGCTCTAATAAACAAAGCTTTTCCTGTCCAGTTGGTCCCGCCCATCTTTTTCAAGTCCTCTTCCACGCCAGCAATCCAGTTCTTAACGAGGGCGTTCTCTTCTTCTCTTTCCAGGGAAGGTCGCCTGGAAAACTTTGTTGGCGATTCTTGTGTCTGGCATCCTTTCTAGATTTAATTAAGCTTACTATGTTTTCAGGCTGTATAAAGTCTTCTATTTCCTGGTTATTTCTTATTCGTCATCCTGCTTGAGCGTACACAGGGCCGCACACGCGCCTCAATATCTTACTTTCGAAGATCCTTAGGGCTTGCTGGTCAGCTGCTTTTAATGCCCTAGACTCTGCATCATAGCACATAATGGGTCTGATAAGTAGAGTCGTAAATTAAATTTATAAATAAAGAAGGGTGATTTTTTTAAAAAATCGTCCTCCCAAGTCCTTTTTACAGTTAAATGGCTTGGGCTTATTTTTATAGTTGATATATTTTTTTTCAGGGAGAATTTCAATTCGGCCCGAGGTCTTCTTCTTTTCGGTGTAATTCAGATTCTTTAAAAATACAACTTAAAATTTGAAAATTACATAAACACTAAAATAAGAAGTAAAGATAAAAGAAATATATAGATTAAATCAAAATAATTTCAATATTATATGTCTATACTTTTCTGCTGAGCTGAAGAAAAATGTCTAAATCGATACAGATAAAAGAAAATTAAAATTTTTATTGCATATATAAATGTATTAATAACGGGGGTGAAAATAATATTAAAAAAAAAGTTTTGATTTAGTTTTATTTTTCTTCCAATTGAGATCTTGGAATAAATACGAGGGAATCCTCGAGGGTTCCCTCGTATTCATCGGGATCACTGTCAACTGTCATTGGCTCACTGGTGCAGGGTATCGTGGGACTGGATTGTTCTTCCTTGTCCAGGGATGTTGTTTCCTCAGCCTCTACGTTATAGGCCGGCCTTCTTTTCCCCTTAAATGTGCGCGACCTCACAAATATTTTGGATGCCTTGTCATCTTTTGAACAATCGCCAGATCCACGAGAATCCATAACCTGTCCAACACATTTAAATTATTATTAGATAAGAATAATAAAAAATATATAAAAATAACTCATATAAAAAAAAAGTGTTAATAATCTAATAAATTTTAAAAATTAATAATTATAAATCTTTACACTATAAGTCCAGCAAATCTGAAATTTGAATGTAACTAGTGTTTAAAACTCAAGACCTAAAGGAAAACGGACGTATAAAAGCACTCTATTCAGTACAAAGTCATCATAATGTTAAGGGAATAAATTAATAAGTTTAAAATGTAAATGCATTTCAATCAATTTTTCCTTGTAAGAATAATGTTAATTGTATATAATAAACAAGTTCTGAAATATTATTATTCAAATTTATAAATGATACATCTACGGAAATCACCAAATTAAAATAAATTTTATTATTATTTTTTAAACTTTTTATTGATTCTTCGATTATAGAACAAGTAAATTTCAATATAATTCTATAGAATTATATAGAACAAGTAAATTTCAATATTATTCAATAGAATCATATAGAACAAGTAAATTTGAGGAAAATGATTATAATAACAAGTAGTAGCACTTCAAAAAAAGTTCTAAATCAGAAGATCTCTTGCTCAACTTATTTCAGACACCTCAGAAGATTATCAGGAATTGAGAGGCAAATTGGAAGACTAGTGGCTTAAAGTGGGTATGGAGTTTACTTTGAAAGGATTATCTGGTTTCGGCCAAATCAGCAACATATGGAACATTAAGATCTTTATGGATAAGTTTGTTTGTGACATAATAAGAACCATTGAGGATTTTATGAAGGATTTTGGATTGTAAGGATTGGATGTAAGAAGAATTGGAAGGTTTAGTGGAGCCCCAAAGTTCAACACCGTATGTCCAAATGGGTCTAATTACTGTCATGTAAATAAGTCTTTTGTAATTTATGGGGAACTTTGAACACTTGTCCGGTAAATGTTGGAGTAGTTGGAAACGATGAGCAGTTTCTGTTCTTTTAGGTCTGGTATGTGAAATAAAGTTAAAATACAAACAAAATCTACTGGTCTCTCTACTTGCTTAGCATTCTGTTCCTGACAACCCTCCCCGGCATTAGAAAAGAAGAGGGGCTAGAGACCTTGCCTCTAGTGCTACCTGAGGGTAGTTGCTTCACAAGCTATTGACATGTTATTATGAACGTTATTATTATTATTACTATCACGTTTACTAGATGTGTTTTTTATGCAGCTGTAAATTTCAATATATAGTTAAATAAAAACAAAATTAAAAATCAATAAAAAGAGCGAACTAAAACATAAATGTTTAAAGGATTAAAATGATGAGCTTGAAAGTTTACAATAACAAATATTTTCATTTTTGTTTGTAACAACAACTTAACAAAGTTTTTATACAAACTGTACAACAATTTAAGTAAATCATCACTTTACATAATATTTACAACAGTATTTCAAAATACATTTTAATATGGCAAGCCAACAAGGAGTTGGCACAATAAACCCAGGTCTATCAATTAAACAAAACGATCTATTTAACTATTTCCAGTAATTCTTGGGATATAACTATTGCAATTTGAGAAAATTAGTAAATGGCAAATGCTAGAATATATGTCATTAAATTTATATTCTACATTGTTGAAATAAAACCAATTCAAAATACATATTTAAAATAGCTTTTGAGGCGTATAGTTAGGTATTATTATACTTGAGTACTAATGAAATAAAAATATTCGATAAATCATTTTTAAAGCAAGATGGTAAAGTATTCTTTCATATTTGCTCAAAATAACTGATTTTAATTATTATTCTAAAAAAAAATTATTCTTGAACAGTGAACTTCAGAGTGATCTAATCAAAAGGGGATTGAATGTAATTGGTGCTAAATTATTAGCACTAATTTACATAAAATTCCAGGTGAAATTTAATGTAAAAAAATGAATGAATTAATTTAATATGAAAAAATGAAAGTGCTCTGTTTTTCTCTAGCATGATTTTCATTGATTTTATTTAGTATATTTTGTGTGATTGAGAGAATTATTTGTACAATACTTTCTCTAATACAAATTTTTAAAACCTTTATTGTTTCTATTATTTGAATTTTTTAAAAGATTTTTTTTTCCTTTTCAATGAATTTGTTTGAAATAATTAAAGATTTCACAAATTAAGATAACATTTGAAACAAATAGGGGTAGAACATGACGTTTTTCCAAGTATGATGTGGGTTACTGTTGTAGATTATAGGTTAATGTTGTTCGTTCTTTCATTGTTTTATAATATTGTTCCTAGCCTATCATCATATATCTTTGTTCTTTCTTGTTTTTGTTTTTAGCATTTTATTTACTGTAACTGCTTAATTTTAACAATGGTCGCTTCGCAACCAAAAGATGCCTTTGATCAAAATCTTGAAAGTGTTAAAGATGGTAGCTCCTGTAAATCTGATTGTTTTTATGAGAAAATTTTATATGCAAGTTGATTAAACATTTGTTGTTTACTTTACATTTTTACTTTTGAAATGGTAAAGCTATCCAAAGAGATTGTGAAGAAATTGTTAAGATTTTTCTATAGATTTCTCCAGTTTGTTAATTTTGATACCAACATTGCAAGAATATTTTTTATGCCCTCATGAAGGAGACAATTAAAACCTTGAAACATGCAGTGTAAAAGTTAATGTTTCATTTAGGGAACAATGAAAAAAAAAATCCTTTTTTTCTGCAGAATGTTGTAGGATCATGTATAATTAATGTTTGTAAACAGAAAATTCATTCACACATTCACACAATCAATATAAAATTTATATATTGATGTTGGAAAGACCTATTTATTCTCTACACACTAATAAAAATAATTCCTTTCACCATCAACTGCATTTATTTGTGCAAATTAAAAATACTTATGTTACAAAGCAATACTTATTATTACATTATTACAATACTTATTATGTAATTCATCCAAACAAAAAATAGTAGGATAAATGTTTTGGTCTATATCCATTTACAACACAAAATCAAATTTGCATAGTTTATTCATATACTAACAAAATAAATAAAAATAAAAAAAAAAAATATATATATATATATATATATATTTTTTTTTTTTATTTGTTAGTAAATGAATAAACTATGCAAATTTTATGCAAATCACATGAGAATTCCTTTATCACCCATCAACAATCACAAACAAAATGATTAAAAATATCACATTTGAATAAAGAGAGTGAAGAGAACCTAACTAGACTAGACATAAAAAAATAGAAAAATTGTGCAATAACAATAAATGAAAAATATTATAACAATTTTATTCTGAAACATGTATTTACAACTAATAATATAATTATAAAAAAATGATATGGTTTGGCTTAAAATCTATATTTGACTACCTAATTCTCCCCTTTATTTGTAAGCCTCCTCTATCAGCTTAACTTTCTTTGTCCTCTTTTCAAGAAAACGTTTTTTCTATTTCTATTTAATGAAGGATTTCTCCATGAGGGACAGTATGAGACTGTCTATCATACACTCCTGGTTAACAGAAAAATTGTGCACAATATCAGCATTGCCATGTGACAGTATTAATACTGTTTTTAAAGTAACTCAGCTCAAAAAAATATAGTCAGTTTGACTTTTGAAGCATTTAAACCAAAAAGAATCTAATCTTTCTATTTTTCTATATAATTCTTAAGATACATTTATCAAAAATTCAATCGAAGGTAAAGACTTGTACTGGTGAGCAACAATATCTCCTTTAGTGCTATAACCAATTATTGGTTAAGTAGCACTAAAGGTAATTATTTTAATTACCTAAAAGGTTTTCAAGATCTTTTTCCCCACATCTTTGAGAGCATTATTAGGGTCAAGGCTTGTTAAATATTTTGTCACTGCAAAATCTAATGGAGAACTACCTCTTAGTTTTTAACAAATAGTTTCAAAGCTTTCCTAGCATCCCTTTAAGTTCTGATAAGTCAAAATCTTCAAATCTTTCATTTTTTCCAATTCTGCCCTTTCAAAAATCCTAGATCAAGTTTCTTACATGCAAGTAAGTTTTCTTCATCAAGGGCTACAGTGGGTACTAATATTTTATCCAATTTCGCAAATCGCTTCATCACTTCACTAATAGTATTATATAGACTAGTGTTCAGAAATGGGATAGTGGCCAATTCGATTGGAACTCCCTCAAAAATGGCTCAACGTCCAAAGCCAATGTTTTAAAAAATGCTAGTTTTGGTCCCAGAATAACATCATTTATAGAAGATTTAATTTGTTTGTAACTTGTTTCCTGATTATGTTCTTAAAGTTTCCCTTCATTTTTGGCTTCAAAAAAGATTTTCAATTTTAGCAAGATGTCAATGGCTGTCTATGCCACATCTGCATTTTTCAGCCACCTAACTGCACAAAATGTATTAGGAAAAGTTGTTGATTAAAGGTGAATTCGCCTCTACGAGCCAGAGAGACCTTAAAAATATAATAAATGACTCTCAAAAACTTCACAACACCCCATTCTGTTGCTTCCATAGAGGATTTAAAAGATTTGTGTATTGTATGAAGCCCAAAACTACCAAATCAATAATTTTTTTTTTTAAAGCTTCCTTTTCTGATTAAAATAATTTCAAATCTTTCAGCAATTTTTTTATTTATTAACATTAGGGCCATCTATTGATATTTGAAGGTTATCTAAATTCAAAGATGAAATTGATGACAGCAATGCCCCTGCTGTTGAATCATGTAAAAATAAAGATGTTTATTTGAATTTTCAAATAAGTAGTTTTAAATGAATAAATTAAAATTAAAAAGCCTAATTAATAGTGAGTTTTACTGACCTTATTAAACTAGATTGTATGCCAGCAAATGAAGTTTTATTTGATTGTTGTAGTTCTCTGTCATGCAAATTTTGAATTTACGTCAAAAATGAGACAAAGAAGATACATCGTATGTTAGAGAACGTTTTAAACAATGCTAGGAGTTCTAGTTCTGCACCGGTAAGTGGTGAGAGACTTGGAAGCTACTTTTTACTTCGCATCAGTAAAGGTGGGCTTCCGCATGGAGCAGCCAGCCGCCGCTGCTGCGTCCAAGGTGGGGTTCCGCATGGAGCAGCGAAAGAGGGTGTTTCCGTATGTAGCTTCCAAACGCTGCGGCTGGAAGTTCATAAGTTCATTTCTGGCTTCCGCGGAGTATGTTGAGAAGAAAACTGGTGTTGCGGTTGTTAATGGAGGAAGAGGAGTTCCATGTTATGAACAGATCAAATGACGTTATGTTTTCCCGAAGAAGAGAAGGTTCTCTCTATTCGTTGATTGAGCTGCACCTCCAGAACGACGAGAAGAAATTCAGGAAGTTTTTCCGGCTGAACTTCATTCAATTTGATTTTATAATTTCTCTATATTTCTATTTCTCTACCGTGCAAAAACAAGCCATTTTTAATAAACGAGAGCTCGACGAGACGTATCATGAAAACTAACCAACTGTGGGCAGACCTGAAATCTAGCAAATTATGGGAAGGCCCGAAAACAAACCAATACGTGGTCTCCATTGCTGTGAATCCCACGTTTTCCGTATAGTGATCTCACAATATATAGAAAGACAATTTAGAAAACTTGCTGGAACCATAATTTTATTATTTTTTCAGATGATGTATAAAGTTTCAGTTTTTTTATTACTATTTCGTCCAATGAACATTTTATTGATAACCCTGTTTTCGTTAAATAATTTTTATTATGTAAGATATGGTATAATTATGTAAGAGATATTTATATATAAATAAATTGTGGTATTTCAACCTGATATTGTATCCAATTATTTATAAATGTATATTAAAAATACCAAAACCTGAAAACTGTGTTCTGTAATGTATTTTTAAGAATTTTTTTTCAAAAATACCATATATACATATACATATACAGTTTAAAATGGCACAAGAAACTTTGGTGATGTGGGTTTGCTTACCCCAGACGCGAAGGACTGGTCGGTACCTTTAATGTTTTAATATATTATTTTGATTGTCATATATCAGTTTCATCGAAATTGAAGATGAGTAAATAAATCCTATTTTTTTTTTTATTATCTTAGGATCTCACAAAATTCCAATTATATAAAATTCACGCATAATTCCAGATTTTCAAGGAATTCCAGTCTGGTGGATGATGCACAATAAAAAAATTGACTCATATGTTTAATATAGATTTTAGAAACATTAATTCTTCGATAAAAGTACATCACAACAACAAGGAAAACTACTTACTATGGATAATATTAATAAAAAATTAGCGAATAATAGACCTTAAGTAAGAACGCTACACGAGGTAATAAAAATAAACGGATGCAAAGACCTCAAATTTCAACAAAATCTTTAAAGTGTTTCCTATAAATTCACTAAAACTACGTATAAACAGTTTGAAAAAAACAAAACAAGAACTCATCTTCGGATAATTATATCTGATATATGAAACATGACAAAAGAAGGAGGTATTGATAGTAAATATCTACATCTTCAACCTATTTTAAATTAATCCACAAAAACTAAATCAAAACACATTAAAAAAACTCAAGTATTTATCTCTGGTTGATTATGTCTAATGTCATAAAAAATGAGCAAAGAATAGTTCTAAAGTAATGATGCTACGCAAGTTTATTGCATTGCAACGAAAGGTGTTAATGACAACTTTCTACATCTTTAAACTATTATTAATCAATTTACTGAAAGTTCATGAAAATACATTACAAAAACCAACACTCATCTTCGAATAATTATGTCTGATTTCATTAAAAATGAGCAAAAAATATATCTAAAGTAATGACGCTTCACAAGTTTATTGCAACGAAAGGTGTTAGGGGCAACGTTCTACATATTTAAACTATATTTAATCAATTCGCTAAAACTTAATGAAAACACATTACCAAAATCAACACTCATCTTTGAATAATTATGTCTAATTAAATAAAATATAAGCAAATACCAAAACTTAAGTAAGGACGCTAAGAGGTTACAAACAAACCAATACAATAAACACAAATATCCACTAAATTTTTAAACGGTTTACAACTAATTCACTAGAAAAGCATTATAACACTTTAAAGAACTACTACTTACGTTTTTTCGATGATATTGGAAACTGAGGAATCTTGAGGAATCAAGTTAGATGTGAATCTACCAACACAGAAAAACAGCTACCTTTCTTCACTGTCTTTAAGAGAACAGGGTTACCAGTGTTCAAGCTTATCTGAAGTTATAAACAGACTGTTATAAATAGATATATTAATAATCATTAAATAAATTTAACATGGAAATTATTAATTTAATTATTAACTTTTGTATTTTTTAAACTTTACAATAAATGAGATAATAGAACAGTTGTAACGGTGTCAGTCTAGTCAGGGTTGGGGGCGCTCCATCCCAGGACTGCGAGGGAAAATATAAAACTTAACTGTTTAATTTAATTGTTATCTATATTTATAAAATACACAAACACACTCACACACACAGATATATATATATATATATATATATATATATATATATATATATATATATATATATATATAGTAAAGTTCTTGAGGTTCAGTCAATAAATAAACACAACTATTTTGGCGACGTCTCAAAATTGTATTGTTCTGATAATCATGCCCTGCATCTTAGTAGTTATATCCTAGTATTCTTCAAACTTGCTAGTTTTCTTTTGGATTTCTGGAGTTCCTTCATCACTGTAATTGCTTCAGGACCGTGGGTTGTCTTGATATCTTCATAAAATCTCATTCTTCCACTATAGATATTTTCCAGTATTGACTCGACATGTTAATATGGATAAATTTCTTGACTGTTACTATTATAACACTATTATTACTAATAGTAACATTTTTAATAATAATAGTAACACTATTACTATTAATAATTGTAACAGTCAAGAAATTTATCTTATGACTGTTATTAATATATACATACCTTTTGATTTACATATAGTCCAGTCAATGCGTGCTGAAAAGAGTGGTATAGAGTGCATGGAATATGCGATAATTTTGGACTTCATAGCTTCGTTATGAGTAGTTATAAACATACTAAACTAAAAGTAACCACTCCTGGGGGGTGAACTAACGGTGGGGGGAGGGGAGAGGTCCTATTTTTGAATTTTTCGCTAATATCTCGAAAGCGGTGGACTCTAGAAAAATATGCTGCAGATTAAAATTAAAGCTAATTAAATTTCCAACGAAATTTTTTCAGTAAATATTTTTCGTAATTTCAACGGTTTTCGAGATGTACGTTATTAAAAATCTATAATTTTCGAAAACGAAATAACTTTTACCTCACTTTTTGTCAAACATTTGCTTCAAGTGCCAGAAACGCATATATGAAATTAAACTAAATTAAATGCTCTACAACTTTGATTTTTTCATTTATTCTGAGAAACGGTCATGGAAGGCACAATAAGCAAACATTTGACAAAAAGTGAGGTAAACATTTTTTTTTCTCGAAAATTACCGATTTTCAATTTCGTATATCTTGAAAACCGTTAGAAGTTCGATGAATAAGTATAGAATTAATTTTATAGGAAATTTTATTAGCTTTAATTTTGATCTGAAACATTTTTTCTAGAGTCCACCGATTTCGAGGTATATTCAAAAAAACCCAAAAATGGGACCTTCTTCCCTCCTCCACCGTTAGCTCACTCAGTGGCGGGGACTTTCGGTATGTTTACCTTCTAACTGCTCCTAACGAAGCTATAAAGTCAACAAATTTCATATTCCAAGCAGTTTACAATATTTTTATTGACTGGACTAATATGTAATAATGTTACTTATGTATATTATGACTCCATACATAATAATATAGCAATATTTTGTTATTTGTTAATAGACATATATATTCCATCAATTGTTCTACATTATTTTTTCTCGTGTATTTCCCTTACTATTTTTCGTTTTCGATTAATCGAGGATTTGGTTATCAGAACCTAGCTTGGTCCCAACCATGTCTCAGTGTTCAGAATTGCGTAACTAGTAGGATAAAAGTCCATTTTTCAAAGTTCTCAAATCAAACTGAAACTTGATGATATTCATATAGGATAGTAATGTACCATGACCATGGATGGATTAACTATAATTTTACATTGGCTTATCTGTTGAGAATTACTTTGTCCGTTGTAGTTTGAAATCGTCGGTGAAAAACTATCTGTGAATAGAAGAACTTAAATATTTTTTTTAATATTTCCCATTATGTCGGCTCCCCAAGAGGGTAGGTGAACCAATTCTATCATTTAAGCCAAAAAAATTCAATTATTTGAATAAATTTATCCAACATATTTAGGTGTTAAAATTTGAACAATCTTAATAGTGCCAGAAAAATGCACACAAATGCATCCTTTTAATTTTCCATTTTTTAAATTCCTATTTTAATAATGATGTTGTATAAAACCAGAAACCTTAAGTCGTCTTGATTACACACATTGATTTTCTTTCTTCCACGGGGCCTAGTCACGTGGTGAAAAACATGGAGTTATTTTCACAATGGCTAAAATTCAAG
This sequence comes from Euschistus heros, assembly GCA_003667255.2. Lineage (NCBI taxonomy): Eukaryota > Metazoa > Arthropoda > Insecta > Hemiptera > Pentatomidae > Euschistus > Euschistus heros. The sequence continues at coordinate 2,393,827 of RCWM02000061.1, forward strand.
GCCCTAAAGAGAGGTTTAGAGGTTCCTCAAATAATGGTGGCTCTTCAAGATAAGTTTTCGATGAAAATAGATGAGGAAGCTATACTGGTTAAGTTAACCAACACAATAAAAGTTTAGAACAGCGTTGGAAGCGCTTTATGCGTAATTCGTACAATTTCCATTAACAAAGTGAAAGTCGATACCTTTTCGGTTTAGTATTGGGTTATGTTGAACCTGTCAGACGTCCTCTTATGGGATTCATTGGATGCAGTGATCGGGCAAAACGACGAAAAGGCAAAACATTAGTTGATAGCGCATCGAGCGGTGAACTGGCCTTTGCCACTAAAACCAATATATTTATAATGTTTATATTTCTCAAGCAGGTCGTAAACATCAACTGTACCTTAAATATTTCTCTCCAGAAGTGTTGTCGCTTTTAAAAGAACCTGATTTATCAATATCAACTTGCTCCTTTGAAGACTCATCCTCAATGATTTGTTAACAATTATGAATAAATAATTTAAGTTTAATTATTTTATTTTTGAATAATGGTGTCATAACTGGAGAGTTAAGATAAATCCCAGCAACTAACCTTTACCCTGGGTCGAAAACCTTCCTCATCCTGTCCTCCTGTATCCTTTAATGGAGTACCATTAAATAATGTAGAACAGATAAGATATCTTGGATTTCATCTGGACAAGAGACTTACCTGGAACCCTCATACAAGATTGAAAAGACAAGAAGCTGCACGTCGATTTCGACTACTACAACACCTACTTGACACGTTCAAATCTCCCGATTCACTATAAAAAACTCATCTATATGACGATTATCAGACCTATTTGGACTTACGGTATAGAGTTATGGGAATCCACCAAACCATCGAATTCTTCCCGCATCCAATCACTCCAATCCAAAATCCTTCGAAAAATCCTAGATGCTCCTTACTTCGTTACAAATGAATTGATCCACAATGACCTCAATATCCCATATGTTGCTGATTTGGCACGAACCTGATACCTTTCCTTTCATAACGAACTCACTGCTCATCCAAATCCATTTGTTGCACAACTTGCTTTCCATTCCATTCCTGGCAATCCTCCGAGTTGTCTGAAAAGATGGCCTCGTGATCTTCTTTTGTAAACATTAATTAGAGTACTACCAATGGGTAGTTCCTCTACAAGTTTTATTCATATGTCGATTCTTGGCCTCCTATATCAGCTTCCACCAATTATCTCGTTCCTGCGTCGCCGCCATCCAATCCCTCACACCCAACATGTTCCATATATCACCTCTGTTATTTTTTTCTTTGGCAGGTCACTCTCAGCAACCGAGCCGGGATTTCAATCTACTAAAATTCATAAACTGGACCACGTCAGAATCTTTAAATAAATATTTGAGCTCCTCGTTGTCTTCGCAGCTCCAAAGAGTTTCCTCCAAAACAAATGTTTTCGAATTCTCCTCCCCAACTCTCGAAGCTGTTCAAGTTCCTGATCCATATAAGAGATTTGGCCGGATAATTGCTATATATAGAAGAATTTTAATGTCCTTAAACAAAGCACGGCTTCTTATATATGAAAATATATCGTTTTATATCAGTCTCTAAGATTGCCATGCGGTAAAGGGATTCGAGATATACAAACTCAGAGACTTTTTCAATAGAGTAATGTCCTATTGTGATTTCCTTTGCGACTATATACTTGGTCTTTACTGCATTCATTTAGTACCATGTTTCATGCGGCTTTTGCTAATTTTATGAATCCATCGGAGACAGCCTGGAGTCAGCGTCCAGCTATGTTGATATCATCAGCGTAAGCAAGGAGTTCAGCTGAAAACTGTTCCACCTATGATATATGGATACTAAAATCTCTAATCGCTTTCTCTACAGCAAATGGAATAGGAGATATGCCAATGCATCCCCCTGCCTTAGTCTTTTTCCAGATGTGAATTCTTCATATCTCCATCAATTTGCACCATGCATCTCACATCTTTCATGATGAGTCTCACCAGGAAAATATGGAAAATAAAATCATTAATGGAAAAAATCTGCAAATTTACTAAATATTTTTAAAAAATAATTATTCACTATTTTTTAACAATGATTTTTTTTTAATTACATTTTTCTATTAGTCTGCTTTAAAATGGGAATATTTTGAAGAAATAACCATGTGTATATCATTTTTTAAACTCTGTATATAAAATTGGATGAAAAGAAAAAAATATATACACTTGGGACTCGATTAACCAAACGAGGCTGGGACCGAAATATGCTTGGATAACAAAATCCTCGGTTAATCGAGACCCCAAAAAAGTAAGAGAAATACAAAAAACAAATAACGTTGCACAATTGATGTAATACACATCGCTATTGAATAACAATATAATGTTTATCATGTATGCAATACTATTATAGATAAGTAACATTATTAAATACGTAAATCAAAAGAGTTTACCACTTGAATAAAGTCGCTGATTTTGTATTATTTAAGTATCGATATTTTATCAGCAATTGTCTAAAAACCATTAAATCAATGTTTCAGCAGCTCCGCCTTCCTAATAATTAAGTGCCTTCTCCAGAATGTTGTGCCTAACGTCTTGTTCGGCTATCGAATGTTTTGTGGAAAAAATAATAATAATAAAATAGAAGACTCCGTTTATTTAGATAACAGTTGATTAATACCCGGATAAGATAGAGTCCTACATTCCAGAAAAAAAAATTAAAACAGTGTTTATAAACAAATTTCTATTTAAATTACAACTTAGGATAAGACAGGAAGCAACTCTTAACATTGATTATTGAATAGTAAATTTTTTTTTTTTTTCTCTAGGATCTGGCGTCTGAATTTAATGGTGAAATCATTTTGGGTACAGAGGAGGAACCTCCGGACAACAACCTCAAGGATCAGTCATTTACCAACGATGTCAGCTTGCATTCAGAGGAAACTGCAACATACGCACCTAACTTGCATAATTTGCAGACTCAAAGTAATCAATATATTAAAATTCATAATCAGTAACAATACGTTTCGTAACTGAAATCTATTCTGTTTTAATTGAAAAAAGGAAAACTGATATCTTTTTGTTTATGATTATATTATTTAATCTTAGTAATGGTTCTGATAGTTGACTTTTTGTATATCTGAACTGATTATAAAATCATTTAATGTTCATAATTACTATCACTTTATCAAATAATGGAATGCTTATGTAATTAGTGTAATGATCGTAAAGTTCGAATAGATAGGAGATGAAAGTAATGACAGACTTAATGTGATTACTTAGGAATAAGTAGTTTATTTTATAGCTTTGCTTCTCCATGAATTTCAAGTAAGCCAGAAAGAACGGGTTACCCTACCGTTAAATTCCCAACTTATTCCAGCCATAGTCATACAGTTGGGATTTATTCTATTGTCCAGGAATAGAAGTATCAATGTAAATTGGAATTAAATATAATTAATATTCCACTTCTATGACATTTAGTTTATCAGAAAACTAATTGCAAATTTCAGGCATTGATCTTCGAGAAAAGAGAACTAGCTAGATTTATACCTAGGACGACGATGTCAATGTTCTCAAATTCGTAAAACTCGGAAAGTTAGCTTGGGCCGGGCACGTGATCGGAATGGAGGAGTAAGAAAAAAATAATAATGCCATTGAAAACGCTGGGGAGGATACAGATAAGGGACTTGCATACTTGATGGTGCAGGTATGGTATTAAGAAAGAATGTTGAATTGAATAAAGGCGTTGAGTGTCTAGTACTCGAGAAGTGTGATTCCCTGAACGGCATACTTTGTAGGGGCAAATCGCTACTGAACGCCGGCTGCAAAATTTTGTCCAATGTGTTTTTGGAAACACAGGGAAACTGAATATCCCAAAGCAGGTACGGGTGGTGAGCGTGACGTAGGACGGGTCCTCTTGGCAGATAAAAATTCCCTTGAATACCCCAGTCCCTTGAATACCCTCAACGGGCTTAAGCAGGGCGATGCTCTGGCCTACTTTCTATTCAATATAGCGTTCGAACAAGTTATCCGACATTCCGGAATATAAAAGGACACATCTTTAACTAAAGTGTCCAGTCGCTAGCGTATGCTGATAATATTAACATCATTAGCAGGTCTCAAGAAGGTTTAATGATCGCATCCAGAGCTTTAAAAACTTCCGCTAAGCGAAGGGTCTCGTTTTTAATGAATATAAAACATAAACAGGCAGCGATAACCAACCCAACCATCCCCACGTAAATCGATAGATGAAAGTTTGAACAAGTTACTGGTTCAGTTTATATTAATACCAAAAATAGCACTTAAATGGAAATACAAAGAAGTTTGAACGTAATTAAGAATCTTGTAGGGGGCTCAATGGCCGAGTGAGTTGGGGCGAGGGTCTCAGCACGCTCGTAACCAGAAGGTCGTGGGTTCGAATCCTACCTGGGCGGGTAAAAATTTATTTCGTGGCGGACCCACAAAAAGAATCTTGACCTTCCCACCCATGCAAGTATAGGACTTCAATGAAAGTCTTGGCCCCCCCCCCCCCCCAAAAAAGGTTAATAGGCTGAGATGGGAGGGCTACATTCAAAGAATGCCTGACGAACGGCTTAGACATTATAGTGAATCATGCAATATTTTCTAATTGCATGAGAAGAATCCTTAATGAAGCAAATTCCATTGAGGAAAATAGTCTCATTTTCATTTAATATCAAACTTCAACAAGCCATCTGCAGCCAGATTTTTATTCTTTGGTTTCGCTTCGAGGAAGAGGTTTTTGGTTCTTAGTACCTACGTGGCTTTCACCAGTACAACTACCAAACACTCTTAAATATAATAATCTACTATATTGTAACAAATCTTCTCTTTGCTAACTATTAACAACTACCGAGATTATCTGAGATGAGCAGCGTGATTTTCTTATATCCCCTAAACCAGTCTTGATGTTGATGTTCTGGCAAGGTAATAGATTTAATGCATTCATACCCAAGAAAGCCTATAGATTTATATATCCCTTCTTATCGAACTGCTTCCTTTGAAAAATCCTATATTAATCGTGTAGCTTTATTTTGGAATTCCATACCCATTCCGATCCGCAATGCTCCTTTTATTCATTCATCTACCTCCTCAATTATCAATCTTCCGAAATTATGTAATAATATATTAGTGTTAGAATATTTCTTTTTATTTTATATTTTATTTTAATTTTGTTATTTACTTATTTTGTTTTTCTTATATAAACCCAAAGACTTGTTTTTAAATCTAAAATTTCACTTTATATATTTATATGTATATAATTTATGTTCTATATAAGTTGCTGCCTGTTATGTACGCAGCCAGACAATAATACCTTTTTATTGTACTTTTGTATAATTCTTAGGGGACAAGGTGTCCCAGAATAAAGAATATTTTTCATTTTTCATTCAAATCCGGACGAGGGTTAAGGAATTCGGATGACCGCTTGTCTAAATTTTTTTTTTTTTAATTTTATTTATTATTAATATTATTTTTTATACAAAAGTTTTATTATTATTTCTTTTGGTTGTTGTATTCAAAAATTATATTTTTGTGAAAACCGCGCCCCATCCTCTGCAATAGTTTCATAGGTTCGATGCCGCTGTTCAACGGGATCCCAGCTATGGGAATTCCCATTAAGAGTACTTATTGCTCTGAAGAATTGGGGAAAAGAGGAATTCTATTCTTAATAATTTAAATGAGCATACACTATACACGTAATATTCAATGATATTTCATAAATTACTTCAATGTTATTTTAATTTTGGCTGTCTTGTATTTCAGATGCTGAAGGAATGGCGGATAATGGGATCAAAGGATACTATTACTATTACTATCCCTTAAATCATTATTTGGATCAGAACAAAGACACAGAGCCAGCAAAGGATTCGGATGAAATGAATGCTATGATGGATACAATGATGAAAAACACGATGATGCAAAAAACAGAAACAAAAGTCACTCCGCTATTTAAGGCCATGACTTGGTTCATTGGGACTGCTATGGTTTTCATTCTATCTATTTTGTTAATGCCTAAATTTAAAGTGAAAAAATCTAAAGTAATAATGAGGAAATGGGAAGATGATGATATGACAGATATAATCAACAGATACATCTCTGGCAATTCAATAGTGAATCTAAAGAATATGTAGGCTGTTTTGAATTCGCAAGCGAAATAGCTCGGCTGCCTAACTAGCTTAACACAACAAGGAAACTCTATTCATGATTAGATACCAAGTAAACTTGGTCTATATTTTATTTAATAAATAATCCTTTTCCATTACTAATTCACTCCACTCCAATTCATTCACTCCAAGATAAAAGATTAGCGGTAAGGGTGAGCTTGGTCGAATCAGGCTTAACTTTATAACCACCATCAAGCTCTAAGGATGTTTAATTAAAAATTGATTATTCATACAAATAGGCCATAATATACTTAATATGTTATTATGTAATATATAATTTATGATTTAGTTATAAAAATATTAATAGAAAACATTTTTGTTATTCAGTATAGTAAACTCTCGATTATGCGCGGGATTTAGCAGGTGGAAAAGGACATAAATCGACACAAAATGTTTTAACACAATTTTCATCAATTTATCATTGATCAATTGCTTTGCATATTCTATTATAGGGAATTAAAAAAAAAAAAATTAACAAAATCTTCGATGGTAGGTTTTCTTGTCCTTGGCAGACCAGTTTGTCATTGGTTTATGGACAGTTTACTGAATTTATTTTAACGAAGGAAAGAGCTGTCAATATTTAATACGTAATTCATGTTGTAATATCTTATGGTTCATAGAATCTAGTCAATACATTATTAAATTATTTTCTTAGTCTAGGAAATACATGCTAGGTTAGAGTAATTCATATTTAATATTAAGACAGAGACTCTTATCCCACTTATGTATTTATTATTAGTATTTTTAAAATATGTACATTATGTAAATAAGAAAAATATGTTCAATGGAAAAAGTATTAACATTATATTACGTTAGGTTCATAACTTTATATAACCGTAATAAAGTTTAAAGAAACCTGTTATATAAAACATTTTAATATTTACAATTATTTATACTATTATTGTTGAAGAAATAAAATAAAATATTTATACAAAATTAGTTATTTTATTATTGTATAATCTCGTCAGTGTTGTTTACGTAATAATAATTTTAATAATACCCATCACCCACCCGTTAAGGTCCGGACCCACTAGAACGTATCATACAATGACCGTGCCCGTACCGACACATGCAAAAAAACATTCTTTGCATCATTTGATATGTAATACACCCATTAGACCGTTCCGTCACCGGCCGGGCACGTAGCGTGCCATGCTCGTCCAGGTCAACATTTGTCGGCCAGTATATTTTGTCTGTGACGAAACGCTCCAAGCACGGTACGTGGCGCCAGCAAACCCCGTTGTGACCGCGCATGCGCCGCGTTGGTAACGGTGCAGACACTTTTGGTAAAGTAGTTAGTTGCTCTTTGTGTCATTTGTGTGCTTTTGAGTGAACACGTGAGTTAGTTTTGCTTTGTTTTGTTTTGTTTACTTAGTTTTGCATCAAAATGAATGACGAACTGCTTATAGAATGTGTTCGTAAATACGAATTGCTGTATAATTTACAACATCCTAAGTACATGGATGCCACCAGGAAGATGTCGCATGGAAGGATATAGCAGATCAAATGAAACAACCTGGTAAGTAGTAACTTTATTACTTTATTTTCATTTGTAAAGCTATTCCTTTTGACATTTTCACATCCATTAATAATAATAACAGCCTTTTGCAAACAAATATATTAAATCTTTCACAAAGTCATATTTTTAGAAGTCAGATTCAACAGTGCTGTAGAAAACAATACAATTTTTACAGTATTGTCTTGTTTTTCAAAACAAGACAATAAATATTAACACAAAACCGCATACAAGAGACATAAAACGTATATTGTTTGCATTTAAAACAATCATGTATACTACAAAGTGGATTTTTCAATAACCAATTACAGGTGTAGATCAAATACAATAACAAATTATCGTTAAATCTTTGACAAAGTCATAATTTTTATGTTTGATTCAATAAGTACATTTTATATTATTTTTTCGTTATGTTTGGTTGAAATTTGTTATGTTATGTTAAGCCCAGTCGACTTGACCTTCAACAGTTTGGAAGAAATTCGCGAATTGACTGCGTACTTCAAAAGCGGAAGCAACTGCATTGCCTCCTTGATGTCGTAGGTTCTGCATAGGAAGAAACTGCATACGAGTCGCAGTTTCCGTTTCAATTACTCCGCGTCTTATGTAGTTATGCAAAATGCAAGCGGTTAAAACAATTTTTTCAGCATATTCTGGTCTCAAGTGCATGCGTCTATTATAAATGCGAAATTTTTGACTTAAAATCCCAAAAGCATTTTCAACTACACGCCTTGCTCGGCAAAGGCGATAGTTAAAGTGACGTTTCTTGACATCAGCTATGGTCTGTTGTGATGGATAAGGTCGTAATAGATTATTTTTTAAAGGAAAGGCTTCGTCACCTAATATAACACAAGGTGCACTTACATTCGTTCCTGGAAAGGTTTTGCTAGCAGGAATATTTAACTTATTATTTAATATAGCTTGCCCCAGTTTCGATTTAGATAAAATACCACCATCACTGTCTTTTCCGAAAGCACCGACGTTTACAGCTATAAAATTATAATTAGCATCAACTAAAGCCATAAGTACAATGGAGAATGTTTTTTTGTAATTAAAATATAGGGAACCACTGTTTGGAGGTGCTACAATCACAATATGCTTTCCATCAATTGAACCTAGGCAATTAGGAAAGTTCCACTTGGACCAAAACTCTTCAATGTTTTTTTCCCATTGCTCTGTAGTGGGTGTTGGAATCATTTCACTCAACATGTTGTTTATTATAGCGTTACAAACTTAAAAACTGAACGTCTCACAGAACTGACCCCCATTCTATAGCTGAAAGCAATTGTTCTAAATGAGTCACCAGTTGCCAAGTACCTGCAAATAAAAAAAAAGCTAATAATGGGAATAAAATAAATAAAAATAGAATATAAAATAAATAAAAATGAAATAAAAACATAAATAAATAAAATGAAATAAAAAATAAAAATAAAATAAAAATAATGGGAAATTATAAACTATTAACAAAATGATATTATTTTATGTTACAGGTCCGGCCTGTAAACAAAGATGGCAAAGTCTAAGGGATTCATATAGGAGAGCCTTGAATAAGAGAAAAGGAAAAACGGGACAGGCAGCAACAAAAATAAAAAAATGGAAGTACGAAGATGAGATGTCTTTTGTTGCTCCATTTTTTGCAGAAAAGAAAACTTTGGATTCTGTTGATATAACAAGTGATGAGGATAACGGAGACCATGATGACCACACATCCGAAACAGAAACAAATGCAATCATGCAATCATTGAAACTGCGTCTGACGATGTTGCTACTGAAGCCCAGACTGTGCAAAGTAGTAAGCCTGTGCAAAGTTCTGTGCAAAATAGTAAGCCAGATAAAACAATAAGATTTAAAAATCGTACACCACAGACAGCATCAGCCGTATTGATGGCAAAATTATTAGATAGCCAAAACTCACTTGTACCTCAGAATGAGCCTGACGAATTAGATCGTTTTTTTTTTTTAAGTATTTCTGACACGGTGAAAAAGTTTTCTAAATACCAACAAGCGCTGGTAAAGAACAAGGTTTTTTCTCTCGTTTCTGTAATGGAATTACAGCTGCTTTCACCAGCTACCTGTGATTATTCGAATTCCTACACCCCATCGCCAGTAGATGCATCTACTACTACACCAAGCGCTACACCTATGCCAACGTCTCCTGAGAATGGGAATATCTATCAGTGAATAATAATAATTATTTTCCTAACTGTATACATACATATATCTCTCAATAAACAAATTATGAATATATTTTGGGTTTAACTTACCTTAGACAAACAGCTAGCTTTTCTTTAGGTGACAGACTGTCTCTAAATGGAGTGTTTCTCTTGGTTATATCATTTTCAATTTTTCTCAACAATTCATTAAACTGGAATGATTTCTTTCCACTAGGTGCCTATATAATGTCCAATACTCCCCCCCTCAGTTTTCCGTTTTCTTAGAGATTCGTGAATCCAATAGCGCCTCTGAGTTCCTCTATTTTCCTCTTCCTCGTCCAAAATAATTGCAACCATTGCCAATTCTATTAATGATAATCGCCTAATAGCCATATTTAAAAATAATTATTAACCAAAATACGTACATCTGTTCACCGCTACATTCTCTTGGTAACTGACGCGTTACCGGACATCATACGCGCATCATACGCGTACCATACGTAGTGGGTATAGTAGTGCTAGCAACGTTTATTTTACGTGGATGGCATGGTCTGACACGGTCCCTGTGTGGTACGTTCTAGTGGGTACGGACCTTTAGGCTGTAATCAGTGGTGCTCCTTGTTGGGGAAACACTTACACTGACACTCATACAGCAGAATTTTTTTTTGTAAATACAACCTACCTGTTATTGTGCATTATTATTATTCAGGGCAGTAGGTCCCAGAATAAAGTTTATTTTTCATTAATTAATTCAATCATAATTGTTGTAGAGAATTTGGTGAAGAAATTTTTTAATAATTTCTGGGTGCTTACAACCTTTTCTGACTAGCACCTTTTCAGCTCCTGGGTCCATTCGTCAGATTAGACTCTTCATAATTCCATGTTCTTTCTGGAGGGATTCCCGCCAATTCCATTTCCAGTTATAAATTAATTCGCCAACGACGGCAGAGTTGACGCCCGCTCTAAAATGTGATACGCTTTGGGACATTCTCATGCTCAACTCTCTATGTCTACCAAGATACGATTTAGCCCACTCTACACCGAAACATCCCGAGGAAGTGACAGCCTCCCTAAGTCCCAGTTCCCTAAATTGTTTTCAAAACTGATGGACTATGCGGAGCCAAAAGTCAAAGCTGGGTGGCTTCAGAGGAGCTAGTATCCATCCTCTCAACCGAAACAGTGTATTGAAAAGGTTGTGCGACAACGTGGTGCAGGAGGACCAAGCTCAAATTCTTCCGAGTGTGTCTAACACTTTCATCGAGGAATTGAGGGCCTCCAGACAGCAGATTATAGATAAACCACCACGTGGAAAAAATAGGAAGGTTAATGTGCCTGGAAAAGGGATCACTTTCGATGATTTGTGTCAAGAACAAGAACCTACACACCTTCAAGAGCCCAGCCACAACCAAACGGAAGAGGAAGGAGCAACGAATTGAAGATGCTTCTTCTGAAAACAGCAATTCAGGCATCTACGCTGAGAGAGAAGATTCGATCGGATCATTGATGGAAAGGGCCTTAGCAGGTGAAGAAGCGCCTGCTACAATGCCTAATCCATCCCCTCACGATGAAAAGTTCTCTGAGATCCACGTCGATAAAGCTAAAGATGAGACTTCAGAAGGCGATGATGATTTCGATGTTGTCAAACACAATGGCCAGCTTTACCCGGAACGGATGTTCTCTAAACCCGACACAGACGGGGAAGCAAGAGTATCAAGGGAAATTTTGGAGATGGCCAACGACCCCAGATATTGTTTGGTATAAAAGAAACCAGATAATAAGAAAAATTAAACCTCCACAATCAATGGGAGAAGGACTGTTTATGGTGAACTTGAAGCCTTAGACTTAGCTTATTTTTTTTTGTTTTTTTTAGATTTATTTCAAATTATTTTAGGATCCATGGAATGTGAAATGTGATTTAATATTGCATTTTTTGCTTAAATTGTTTGTTGATCTGGTTTGAAACTGGTTAGACCTACCTAGTTCCTGAGACCTAAGTACAGGGATCTAGTCTTAAGTTTTTGATATTTTTCTAGCTTTCAAATGTTTCTAAGTAAAAAATTAGATAGCAAAGATTGTTTCAATTACAATGTTGAATTTTATTAATCAATTGTGACTTCAAGTGGATTAAAATAAGATGGTCCATAGGTGTAACCCATGGGGTTACAAAGAGCCACGGGGAAAAAATTCCCCATCAAAAATGCCTGTTCAACTTAAAAATTTTTTAAACATTTCATTTGAAATGTGAGAGCTACCTTAGGTAAAATCATCAGATTTCTAGATCTAAGATTTATATGGTATTTTCACAGAAAACCTCGAAAAGTGGCCCATTGTTGAATCTCAGGCACATTCTGATAAAAATATCCAAGCAGAGAACCAGTGGAGACTGCTGGATATATGTTAATAAATGCTTCTTTGGCCTTCATAGATGCCTAAAAAGTTAAGTGATTTCCATAAACACAATTTGAATGGAAATTATTGAAATGGAAAATATTTGGGCCTATTTGTGAAGATTTCATTAGTTATTAATGAAATGGATGACTTTGTTGGGCTAGTCATATTGTAAGAATGTCACCAGACCAGATATCTCATATAGATATAGTCCTAGATAAAAAAAGATATATATTAAACCAGAAAGATAGGTAGACCCTGCCTGTGATTTGGTCAAGTTGTGACCAATGATGCACCTAACATTGTAAATACCTATAACTGGAGAGTAGACCTCGTTATATTTAGAACCATTATCAAATTCTTTCTTTTAAACTGTGATTTACCTTTTTGCAACAAAGTACAGTTTCTAGGAATGGTGTAAAGAGTTTCTTCTAAGAATTAAATAAAGGTCTTGTAATAGAGGACCATGACATTCTAATCATTTACCTCTAGCTGTTGAATTAATTTTACCCACACCAGTTATATCATTAACTAATTTGCATTTTTTAGAGTTACTTTATACTGATGATTTAAAATATAGTATAACAGAAGACAATAATATCATTTGGGAAAAAATGAATATAATTTGATTTAAAAAATAAAAATAAAGGCATTGGATTCACAAATAAGAGTAGGAAATAACACAAATAAAAAAACTGAAATTTAAAAGAAAAATATATTCACTTTTTAAAAAAATCAATGAATAAATAGTAACATTAAATATAAGAAAACTTAATTAACACAGGTAGAATATTAACAACAGCTTTTGTTTTTTCTTTTATAACAAAACATATACAAATATTAACTATTAATTGACGTATGGAGGTGACGATCCCATCACCCGGTTTTTGGCCCGTTATCAGCCACTGGCCTTGGGGGAACAGCACACTGACACACATACAGTGCACTAAATCTGCACACTACAACACCCCTACACTACAGAAAAAAAGACACTAACAATAAATACCCGAGGGTTACCTTTCCTAGGAAGGTGAACCGGTCAGGAGGTTTAGGAGGCAGTACCTTCACCTGACTCTGGAGATGTGGATCTGATAAACCCACTCTCCCTAAATCTAATTAATAAATCAAGAAAACAACACAAAGATTAGCCGGACTGGAATTCAGGAAACAATACAGAAAACGTCAAACGGGCTTCACACTTGCCTCATGGAATATTTTATTACTTTATAGACCTGGAGCACTCCAAACGCTTCTTAACACTCTTGATAACTACTCCATAGACATAGCTGCCATTCAGGAAATCAGATGAAATTCCTGCAGAGCTTATAAAGCATGGTGGTTGTGAATTGGTTAAGCTGCTACAGGAACTATTAATTGAAATATGTAAGGAAGAAAGACTGCGCATAGAATGGAAGAAAACGACTACCTGCCCTATATATAAAAAAAGTAATGCACTGGACTGTTGCAACTACCGAGGCATATTGCTACTTCCATGCACCTACAAGATCCTTTTAACTATCTTATATGGCAGGCTGCTACCTCTTGCTGAAAAGGAAATTGGAAAATACCAAGCTGGATTCCAAAGAGGAAGGTCAACCTCTGACTAGATCTTTACCCTCCGGATACTACTGGAGAAGACAGCAGAATACCAGATCTCAACGCACCATGTTTTCGTAGATTTCCAATAGGCCTATGACTCCATCAATCGTCAAGAGGCTTATATAGTCATGTTAGAGGTGAATATACCTCATAAACTTGTTTGACTAGTGAAAATGACCATGGAAAACAATATATCTTATGTTAAAGTTGGTGGAGATTTGTTTAGAGGGTTCACTACAGAGACTGGTGTAAGGCAGGGTAATGGCATGGCTTACCTTGAGAAATACAGGAATACCAGTAGTAGGGACCTTGTAGAATAGATCTGTTCAGCTTCTTGGTTATGCCGACAATTTAGACCTAATGGGTAGAACATGGAGATATGTAGTTACATAATTAGAAGCCCTAGAGGTCTCGGCTGCAAGAATGGGACTCACAGTGAACAATGAAAAGACAAAGTATGTGACTACATCCAACCAACAACAGGAGCAAGAAGGAAATGTCGAAATAGATAATCACAAATTCCAGAAGGTACGAGAATTTCTATATCTAGGAGCCCAAGTCAATTCCCAAAATAGGATCGAAGAAGAAATAAACAGATGCATATTCTCAGCAAACTGATTCTATTTCTCACTGCAAAAATACTTCTGAAGCAGAGCTCTGTCCAGAGTGTCAAAGCTTAGAATTTATAAGATACTGATCCGCCTAGTCTTTACCTATCACTCAGAAATGTGGACAATGACTAAAGCAACTGAACTGTCGCTCCTGAGGTTTGAGAGGAAAATTCTCTGAAGAATATTGGACCAGTATGCATTAATCAAACCTGGCGAGGAAGGACAAATAATGAGGTAAAGAACTTTTACCAAGATGTAGATATTGTGCAAGTCATTAAACTAGCCAGATTACGATGGGCCGGTCACGTAATAAGGATGAACCCTGAAGAAATTCCAAAGAAGCAAGAAGAGTTGGTCGTCCAAAGCTTAGATGGGAAGATTCTGATTCTACTGATACCAGGATTCTGCTTAGTACCCGAAATTGGAAGGCAGCAGCACTTGATGGGGAAGACTGGAGGTCGATGTTGGAGCAGACCAAGACTCAACTTGGGACATAGCGCCAATAAATAATAATAATTAACAATTAATAAATTATTGAGAACTAATTTCAAGTACAGTTTGTAAGAAACAAAAAAAACTAATAATCTAACAACCAAGTTGGCAAAAATAATCTTTAAAAAAATAATAAAAAATAAAACGCTAAAGTTAGACATACTTCTGGGTCATAATAAAGAAAAATAAATCCAAACCAATAAAATGCAATATAGCACAATGGTACTTACTAAATACAATTTGGAGTTATTTCAACTCCAAACAATAATAAAAATAACACATGTAAAGCAAATAAAGGAAAATAATTTGAAATTTTTAAAAATATAAAAACAACAAGGTGTTATAGCAAATAATTAAATTTATTTAGAATAACAATGAACTCCTATGTAGGAAATATATGTATATGTATACATATTACATATTGGTATATACATATGTAAATATACACAGATGTACAGAAAATTTATCATTAATATATAATTATTATTATCATTAATTATGTAATTAGCTAAGAACAGTGACTTCTTGGGTATGCATTAATGTCAGACTGTTTTCTCAATTTTTTCCCCCTCCCTCCTAATGGATAGACCATTCCCTGACTATGGAAATTAAAGGAACTTCTGCTTGCAACATCCAGCAACTTGTCAAAAACAAGATTCAAAACAAGGGTTAGGCTGAACACCTTGGAGGCATCCCTTCTCTATGGAAGCTCCCAGTTCCAAATAGTTTCGTCTAATCTTGATGCATATATTTTGGAAGCCGGTGTTAATAAGGAGATATAAATTATTCCAGGAATTATAATGCTGCAGAAGCACAAATGTTTTAGGACTATTATATCTTATCAGTTCGAGGACTTAAAGAATATGAGTGCTCTGCTTGGCTGATACTACTGAGGGCCACAAAGATTTTTGAATAGTGTTGCATGAGGTAGTGCAGGAGTTGGCCTTAACATAACCTCTGGTTCTCATCCTCAAAGAGGATACAAAGAAATAAAAAGTGAAGAAGAAGTGACTTCTAAAGGAACTGCAATAATGAATCCGTGTGACTCACAACCAATGGAAGAAGGTATTGAAGGAAGACTAGATAAACAATATCCAGACCATTGTTGGAGGCGAGGAACAGCGAATTCAGGTAAAAAGTTATGGTCAGTAGAAAGAGGAGACTAAACATGAAGACCAGCTTCATTGAAAAAAGGAAGATTTGGAACAAGGACTGCAGGACATTGACCTGCAAGAAGGTAGCCCAGTGGAAGAAAAGATTTCTGACAATACATCATATGGACAGGAGAGTGTAGCAAATGAGCCACACTGATGCTATAACCTCTTGATACCTAAGTGTTGTAACCTACTCATAACATATGTTCATTTTAAATAGTTCAGATTTGTATGCAATATTAATATATTTATAGAATCCTTCTGTACCAAAAAATTAAAGAAAAAAGATTAAAAGCAAGAGAATATACCCCTTCAAGAAGTCATGATATCCCTCGAGAATGGTTAAGTACTGTGTAAGCAGCATTGCCAGGTGCGAGGATTTTTCCTTGCTTTTGGAGAATTTCTGGTTTTAAGGGGGGAATGGGAAATCCAAAGAAGAATTGAGTTATTTTCAAAAATCAGTGTGAAAACTATATGAGATGGGTATTTCTGTTAAGTCTTTTGTTACAATTGTCAAGGTGACAACTTCAATCATCCCAACAATCAGAACAACAAGTTTAATTTGTAGGTACCTTCATATTGTGTAGCTTTTATCTCTTTTTTACAAGTATAATAGTTAAAATTACCTTGTCATTTTGTAATTGTTCATTGAAAGATTTTCTGTATGTTCATATGTTTTTGTAAGTTTAATATTAATGATGATATGTGTGGCATTGGCTAACAGCATAGTAACCTCACCCAAGCTTTAGTTAGTCTTATTCAGTCATCTTGTATGCTCGTTATGTGATTTTTTGTACATTGTATTCAATGTACCTTTTGTATTCAATAAAATGTATATAGTCAGATCACTTGTTTTCAATAGGTTATGGGACCAGACAGCTTCCGTTCGCGCAAAGTAAAAGTTTTTTTTTAAAGTTGTTTTTTAGTAAGTGATTAATAGTTTGGCCGACCTTGTTTTCATATCGAAGTTTTTCGGGAAACATGGAGTTTAAAGTGAATATCGGCAACCTCGAAGGGAAGAGTAACTGGGCTACTTGGAAATTCAAGATTTTGATCCTTCTTCAGAGTTTTTCAGGAGGAGAGGACGTTGTGAATGGCCAGTTAACCTGTCCTACCAAGCCAGCTGATGGAGCTTCTCAAAAAGAGGTAGAAGATTAAGTAAGTAATTTATATAAGACAGCAGATACAAAGGCCATGCTTGTTTTATCTTCCAACATGTCAGAAGAAACCTTAACCAAAGCTATGCCTTTTAATTGCTCAAGAGAAATATGGCTTGAGTTACACTGTTTATTTGAAGGCTCTTTAGAAGACAAAACCTTCGATTTGTGTATGCAGTTTTTCAACTAAAATGCATGACCCTGAAGATGATATGGCTAATCACCTTAGTAAATTGAAAAATATTTGGGATAGCCTTAACAAAGAAATGGGAGAGGGCGAAAAGATTACTCCCCTACCTGACATTCTTTTAGTGTGTAAAATTTTGGATACACTTCCTTCTAATTACTTTTCTTTTAAAGCTAGTTGGAGGTTAATGAGCAAAATTGACAGAACAATTGATAACCTTACTAGTCAATTGTGTGCCCATGAGAAAGCGTTGGGAGGTAATCCTACTGCTCATTTGCCTAAAGAGGAGGAAGCTCTAGCTTTATCCAGATCCAAAAATGCGAACAACAAATACAGAACCCCTCTTGTTTGTAACTATTGTAAAAAAGAAGGTCACATTATTCGGAACTGTATAAAATGGAAAAAAGATGGAAGACCTCCCAAACCAAATGCTGTGAGTAGAACTGAAAATGAAAACAATATGATATTATCTGTCACAAACAATTTAGTATTCTCATCAGTTTGTGACAATTTTAATTAGTTTGTTGATAATGGAGCCACAAATCATGTTAGTAACAATAAAGATTTATTCAAGAATTTTAAACCATTTGATGGTTTGCATCAGGCAACCACTGCCAATGGAGGGTTTTGGCAATGTTGAGATTAGAGCCCTCGTTAACAATGAGTCTATGCCTCTGACCCTTTCGAATGTTTGGCACGTTCCTCAGATGCACAAAAATTTGTTTTCAGTTTTATCTGCTCAGGATAAAAATATAAATAGCAGATTCATCTCTACCTCTGAGAAATGTAAATTGGTAGTCAATAATAATATTATTCTAACTGGTCAGCGGCAGCGTCATGGAGGCCTATTTACGTTAAACATTTTAAATGACCCTATAGTCAGGTCTCTTTCATCTGACAGCAATATATTGCAGCTGTACCATGAGCGTTTAGCTCATCAAAATAAGAAGCACGTTACAGCTCTCATTGAGAGGGAGCTGAATATCAAAGTTAATTCCGATTCAGAAATGTGTGAGGCTGCATGTATGGCAAAGCCCATAGATTAAAGTTTGGGACCAGAAAAAGAGCCTCTAGACCTGGAGAAATAATACATACTGATATATGCGGTCCATTTGAAAAGTCCTTTTCGGGCTTTCGTTATTATGTACTTTTCAAGGATGATTTCACTCGCTATCGCTTCATCTATTTTATTAAGGAAAAAGGAGAAGTTGTTCAAAAATTTTTGGAACTTTTAGGAGAGGTTTATCGAGCTGGCTGCCACATTCAGAATCTCATATCTGATAACGGAGGTGAATTTGATAGCAAATCATTTAAGGAAATTCTTCGTAAGCATGGTATTAAACAATTGTTGACAATGCCATATTGTCCGGAAATGAATGGTTTTGTAGAAAGAGAAAATCGAACCATTGTTGAGGCCACCAGAACCATGCTTCATTCCAGGAATGATCTTCCTAAGTCATTATGGGCTGAATTAACTAATTCTGCAACATATATTTTGAACAGGTCCGCAAAAACAGGTGTGAATGAGAAAACACTCTTTGAATTATGGTTTAATAAGAAACCATCTATTAAACATCTTAGAATAATTGACTCTGACTGTTATGCCCACATCCCAAAACAAAATAGAAAAAAGATGGATAAAAAATCTATAAAAGGGATACTGGTTGGGTATGATTTTGGGGGTTATCGCATTTGGAACCCGCAAAAGAGAACTATCATCAGGTCCAGGGAGGTTGTTTTTAATGAAATCCATAAATCACCTGGTATTACTTTAACAGTACCAGAAAAATCTCATATTAATGGAAAAGAAGATGAAGTTGACCAAGAAGATTCAGAACCTGAAAATTACCTTGAAAATACAAGTTCCAGAATAGATAAAGAAGAAGATTCTGAATCAGGTTTCTATGGATTTTCAGACCACGATGAAGATAAAGGGGCTACCAAAATGAGTTTAAGAAACAGGGAGAGCCTTTGCCCACCAGCAAAATACAGTGAATTCATTGCAATGGCTATGGCTCAGTTTTCCGCAACTCCTGAGAATTATCAAGAAGCCATTAAATCTGAGGACTCTCAGCATTGGAAGAAAGCAATGGAAGCAGAAAGTGCATCACTCCATGAAAATGGAACATGGACCTTAGTGGAGCCTCCTGAGGATAAAAAGGTTCTTCCGTGCAGATGGGTCTACAAAGTAAAACAATATCCAGATGGAACTATCGAGAAATTTAAGGCGAGACTAGTTGTTAAAGGTTTCAATCAAGAAAAAGTTATTGATTTTTGTGAAACATTTAGTCCTGTAGCAAAAATGAGCTCAACCAGATCTATTTTAAGTGTAGCGGCCAGCCGAAAAATGAGTCTTGCACAGTTTGACATCTCGACAGCATTCCTATATGGTGAATTAAATAAAAATGAAGCGATTTTCATGAAGCAACCGGAAGGATTTAATGATGGTACAGACAAGGTTTGTAAACTCATTAAAGGACTTTATGGTTTAAAACAGGCAGCCAGATGTTGGTTCCAGAGATTCAGCAATTTTATGACAAGATTAAAATTTGTACAGAGCCGAGCAGATCCTTGCATATTCATTTTCAAGAGAAATGATGAACAACTAATTGTGGCACTCAATGTGGATGATGGATTGGTTGCGTCCACATGCAAAGAAATGCTTACCGAATTTTTCTCAAACCTGACCTCTTAGTTTAAGGTGCATACTAATACTCTTGGATGTTACCTTGGATTGGAGATTAATCAAGAGAAATATGGCATCAGAGTTGACCAGAAGGCCTACATTGGAAGAATTTTGAAAATGTTTAATATGCAGGATTGTAGGGCTGTTTCTACACCAATTTCGAATAGACAAGAGAATACTGAAACTAAAGAAGATAAAGTTCCCTTACACAGAAGCCGTTGGGGCTCTAATGTATCTGACTGTCCTAACTAGGCCAGATATAGCCTATGCAGTAAGCATTGTGTCAAGATCATTAGAAAAGCCTTCAGCACAGGATGTTATTAAAGTGAAGAGAGTATTCAGATATCTCAAGGGAACTCAGGATATAGGACTTTTCTATAGTTCTAATGGCTCAAACCAAGTCGTGGGATACAGTGATGCTGATTTTGGTGGTGATTTAGACACTGGAAGATCAACAACTGGAACCATTTGCATGTTTGCACGGGGTCCTATATCATGAACTAGTCAAAGACAATCTTGTGTGGCAATGTCTACGACCGAATAAGAACTTATAGCAGCAAGTGAAGCTGCAAAAGAGATAGTTTGGTTGAAGCGGTTATTCAGAGAATTGCTTCCCCAAAATAATCCCCCAATTCCTACTCTGCATGTTGACAATGAAGCAGCTATTAAGCTAGCTAAAAACCCAGAATTCCATAGAAGAACGAAACATATAAGAATTCGCCACTTTTTTGTTCGTGAGGTTGTTCAAGAAGGAACACTTAAAATCAAGCCCGTCACAACTGAAAACCAATTAGCTGACTTCCTGACCAAACAACTCCATGGACCGAGGTTAAAAAGTTTATTGGAAGAAGTTGGACTTGAGTGTCAAAAATCTTTTAATGAGGGAGAGTGTTAAAATTACCTTGTCATTTTGTAATTGTTCATTGAAAGATTTTCTGTATGTTCATTTGTTTTTGTATGTTCAATATTAATGATGATATGTGTGGCATTGGCTAACAGCATAGTAACGTCACTCAAGCTTAAGTCAGAGTCTTATTGAGCCATCTTGTATGCCTGTTATGTGATTGTTTGTACATTGTATTCAATAAAATGAATATAGTCAGATCACTTGTTTTCAATAATAATAACTACTTTTGACCTGTATTTTGATTTTTTATTTAAAAAATCAATCAAAAATAGATAATTTAATTGGTTTTATTGCATACATATTTTATTTGCCAGGATAATTTATTCGGTGATAATTTTTTTTTTTCCAAATTTAATCTTTCCATTTGTACATCCCTTTATTTTACGTTTTACCTTGTTTATTGATCTTTTATTCTAAGGTATAATAATGGATGACTTACATTTATAATATTATAATTACTGATACATTTTTATTTGAGAAATGTCTCTGCTTGAGTATTTTTATCAAACACAAGAATACATTACAAAAGTTGACATATAAGTTGATAAAAAAAATAAAAATATTTATTATTTTTCGGTTTTTAGTAATAACCATCCTGAAACTATCTTAATCACATAAATAGACATTAAAACATAAATGCAATCCATTCCATTGAACATAGAACTATTTTTTACTTCTCTTAACACAAATAAATAAATAAAAATATTAACAACTGATTAAAAAAAAAAATTTCCAAATTATTTCAAAATACCTCTCTATCAGAGAATTTTAAACTAAACACTTTTCAGATATCACAGTCATATATTAGTCACTGATAATAATTTTCTTTAATTTGTTACAAGCTAAAAAATTATTGAAGATTCATTTTCTTTTTCAAAACAGCTTTTATCCTAAACCTTGTTGCGCCTTTGAAATTATTACAAACACTACTAAAGTCATTTAAAATATTTTTAGAAGTCTCAGGAGAAATATTATCTATTATTAAAAGCAATATTTTACCTACTGATCTATCTTCATTGTAATCCATAAAACAAACAGAAAATAAATCTACTAATTTGGCTAAACTATAATTAGTTAATGAAATATTTTCAAGTAGTGTTCCAAGAATATGAAAATGATGTCTCTGCAGCTGGCCTTCAATCATGTCAATATATCCACTAAAAATAAACTAAATATTAATAAATGAAAGATGATACAATAAAAACAAAAAACGGTAATAGTGATAGAAAATATAATGAAATCCATTATTACCTCAACAAATCAGATTTTTGAACGTTGGATAATGATTCAATGCATCTTTTCAGATGTGTTCCTTCATTAACAAAAGGTGATGAGGAATCATTTAATAATGGTAGCAAAGAATCGACAATTAAAGGTGCTTCTAGCCACGGAGCTACAGAATTGACTATTTCTATTGTACTATGGAATGTTAGTTCATCTTTTAACTGAAATAAAATAGAAACAGATACTTGATAAATCTTGTTTTCTTTCTGTAATCTTTTTAAGTGGATTTCTTACAAATATATTACAAGAAATGTAAATTTTATATGAGACACATCTATGAAAAGGAATGAAAAAAATAACCTTTAGATAATTATTAATTATGCTTTTATATTTTAAATTATTTTTTTAATACAGAAAGTAAATACCACAAAACCATTTGTACTGTTATTTTATCCTGGAACCATCAAATCATGATATTCTACCAATTTAAGTATGAAGAAGTACATAAAACACCATTATAATGAAAATTATAGACAACCGGCTTTATTCAATGTCTACATGGCTTTAAAAAGTGTAAAAGTAGATTTATGATACCTGATTTTAACAAAAAAAAAAAAAATCAGGTTGAAGTACTTGGAAAGGAGGACTTGTTTTAGAAATTTCCATTTAATTTCTCATACGAACATGTTGTCCTAGGCTGTTATTTAGGTGGATAAAGATTCAATTATTACTACTAGCTTTTTTCTGAATAGGAATATAAAACCAAAACTTGAGTCTAAGGTTGTTAATGAGCCTATCTAATACTTGAGTTTATCAATCACCACATGCAGTATAAAATGCATAAAAAAAGCACAAATTAGTGCAGTTCCAAAGGTCTATGGACTTTAGTCCCCCACTACAGTTAGCGGTTAATTGAAAAGCAGTATGGGTTTAGAAAGGGAAGAACAACGATCGATGCAATCAATGCTGTAATCAGATCTGCTCATAAAGTTAATGTGGAAAAGAAATG
The DNA here is from genome assembly GCA_003667255.2 of Euschistus heros. Lineage (NCBI taxonomy): Eukaryota > Metazoa > Arthropoda > Insecta > Hemiptera > Pentatomidae > Euschistus > Euschistus heros. Next base: position 2,417,068 of record RCWM02000061.1, read on the forward strand.
AGAGGTGGCCAAAAATACTGAGCCATAAGGACATTGGACGTAAAAAACACAATTATTTCAGAAAGACATATGACCATTAACTAGCCCAATAGGATATTGGTCATGGTTGCATTAGGGTCAATCTAAACTGCTTTGAATTAGATGATGAATTACTATGCCCTACTTACATTCTTTTGGTTGAAACACTACCATACGCATTCTTCTGATGTTCAACATTTGCAAAAGAGAAGGAAGGTCAGAACAGAACAGCAGTTAGTTCCAAAATAACTGGTTGCAGTAACAGATTTTACAGCTTGTATTAGCAGGAAGCTTGTAATACAAGAGAGAGAAAGAGAAGGCTTCATAATGAAATAAAAAGAATAAGTTTACAAAACAAGTAGGCTATAGCCAATGCATCACCCAGGACCTCAATGATATCGGACATGATCTCCAAGGAGAGATAAAGAAGAATATAAGAGCTTTCCAGTGACCAGAAATTTCACACTGTTATGGATTTTAATTCACTACTTCTTATACTACCCTTATTACTTTAAAAATAAATAAATAAATTAAAATATATGTAATAAACAAAATACACTATCGCACAAAAAGGAGATGCATTTAGAAAAATTCAAATATTTGCTTCCTAATAAAATAATTTCTGCCTTCAATTATTTATAAGATAAACAAAATACACTATCGCACAAAAAGGAGATGCATTTAGAAAAATTCAAATATTTGCTTCCTAATAAAATAATTTCTGCCTTCAATTATTTATTAATTAATATTAAGAGTTTTCAGAGATAATGAGCTATATGATGGAAAACTCCAAAACATATTCAAAAATAATTTTATTTAATAATAAATAATTTAGTATGGATCAGGTCTTCCTCTGGCTTGAATTACAGCTTCAAACCTTTGAAGCATATTTCTCATTATGTTTGATGCAATTTCTGGATTCATATACTGCCACAGTCTCAACTAAAAAAATTCTTAGCTTGCGTCAGTAGCTGAGGGGATAGAAGGGTTGAACTGCCACCTTACAAGCTGGCCACCAGTGTCTATATAACCAGATCAATGGGGTATAGCAAAATTACCCAGCAAGAGATTGAAATTTTCAACAATAAACAGTTCAAAAGGGATCATATACTCCAGGATAATATCTCTCACTTAAAAATCTGTACTAACAAAGGCCTGTGTAAAATGTAGAACTTAGTGTTTTCAATTGAACGAGTTTCACCTCAAACCATCAATTAACACCTTTAAGTTGAGTCCTTCAAGCGATATTACAATCAGTATAGTGCTCACCAGGTCTCCAGTAAAATCTCATCCCTGCATCTGTTATATACAGAATGAAGCATGACTCATCTGAAAATAGCACAATACTCCATTTGTTATCTATTCACATTAGGCGTTTTCAAGCAAAGTGTACACTAACTCGAAAATGACCTTGACACTGATGAGTTTATAATCACTTCAACAAGTCTCGTAACAGTTTCTGGCTTTGTAATTCACTGTTACTCCTACAGTTATAGAAAGACATTCAGCAATCCCAGTTACTTTTAAAAAACCAATATGAATAATTGTGCAAAACCTATTTCAAAGAGTATGTAGAACAAAAGACAGGTCATTTCATGGCTCAAACACATATCCTGAATCAATGTGTATTGATAAAACATGTGATTGTATAAAACCTGTTTCACATCTGATTGTTATCCAAGCAATAGATTGAGGTAAATCCAGCTGCGTGCCATTGGTGTCTTTAGTAGTGACATGGGAGGACGTAAATCAAGAAGGGGTTGCAGTAAACTTTATTAGAAGCAAGCCTAGAACACTTGAGGTTGTAAATCAAGATAGAGGAGGAGCTATCCATTACTTAAACATATTAATAGTGTTTGAGTATTTCTTTATAATTCTAAAAAAAAGAATTCTTCAAATGATTTTTGGATTTTCCCTTCATATCTATAGCCCATTATCTCTAAAAAGTTTAAAATTGACAAAAATAATAATTTAAAGCCAAAATAATTTCATAAGAGATAATTTTTTTATTTTCTTAAGTATACCACTTTTTTAAAATTAAAATTTAGGAGACATAATATAATCAACCACGTAAAAAAAGAAAAAATTAATAAGAGATACATATTTTAATTCATTAATATCATAACTCAAATGTGCAATAATTTTCATCAATTAATGAAATTACCTTAGGAAGTAAAATTTCTTTACAAAACAAATGTGATGATAATGCACAGGCTGAAATCAGTTTTATAAACATTTTCTTTTCATCTTCTAAAGTTACTTTTTGCCAAACACTGGATAGTACTTTTATCAACATTTCATTAGTAGCATTTGACACTAGTTCAATAACTTCTTGAACATTTTCAGAATTAGATCGAATGTTGTTAATTAACTGTTTAACTAAATCATTCACTGTATTTTCTGAAAAGAAAAAAAAAAATGTATTTGTATATGATTATAATATTTTTTGACAAAATTAATATATTTATAACAATTAAGTTAACACAAACAGATAAAACAATAAAATGAAGTGAAACTTTGATAAATGAATATTGTTTATAGTAATTATAAACCGATTAGAATATTATGATCTTAGACAAGAGACAGGTTAAAGAAAAGGTACAAAGAGAAAAATGGGGAATACCTATAAAAATTTGGAAGTGGATTAAGGAAGCACTAGAGGTTATATCTTTATGTGAAAGTTCCTTCAGCATTGACTTTCTGGAACCAGGGAATCAACAAAACCTTTGGGAAATTGTGATTCATAAAACACACCCTCTTGTGACGCATCGGTCCACAGTTGCCAGTCCTCTAACAGCTTGACATTTATCAAAGAGAACAAATCCGAGTAGTGGATTTGAAATTACTTACAGAGTGCCCGGAAGCTTCCTTAGCCATTCTATCAACAATCTCATTTCTGTCTATACCTGAATGGCCCCTGATCCATGCCATCCTAACCTTTTTATTAGATGCTGAGAGGTCAAACAGAGCTTTAACAATATTCATGATAAGGGAGCTTGAACTAGATGAAGGTTTTAAATGTTCTAATATACATATCACGCTTAGACTGTCGGTCAAAATTAAAAATTGACCATTATAACAAATTGATTCAATATGTTTTATTGTGAGATAAATAGCAGTGAGTTCAGCGATGTAAATTGAAGCAAAGTTGTTAAGTGACACAGAATTTGAAAAATCATTACATGGATCGAAAACGGCAGCGCCAACACCGATGGAGCTCTTTGAACCATCCGTGTATATTAATATTACTGTGGAGCCTGGATAGCAAGTTCTGATGTGATGCTGAAAAAAGGAATTGCACTGGGAAAGTGGGATACCAATCGGGTCTAGGAGGTGTACTATATCCAGTTTGTATGTCATAATTTCGTAACTATAATTGAAAATGGGCCATTTCGAGTGGCTTGAGATTCTGTCTTTGTGGAGAGATAGATTTAAAAACGATTCAATTAATGGCGGAGATTTTTTAGTTTTCCAGCAGGGGTGGGTGAGAACTAAAGTTGCTAGATGGATTAGATTATTGTTGACTCAAATTTCTTCTTAGTGATAAAGGGGGTACACCGGCTTCCATTAGAATATTACAAATAGGGCTGCTATTTGGAAAAGCTAAGCTTAACCTAATAGCTTTAGATTGTAATTTGTCCAAGGCGGCTAGCCTTTGATTTAGATGCAATACCATAGAACATAGACCCAAAATCTATTACAGATCTAGTTGTAGCTTTATAAAAAATTAAATGGGTCAGCTCCCCTTCTAGTTGAACATACCGCTCTCAATACATTAGTATATATTTCGCAACTAGTCAGGATATATTGAACATGATCGTTTTAATAGAGTTTTTGGTCAATGACTAAACCAAAAAATTTTACATGATGCCTTAAAGGAAAGTTGATCTTACCTACTTTTATTTGATTAGGAGAAGGAATATGTCTTTTTCTACTAAATATGCAGATTTCCGATTTTTGTACAGATAGTGTTAGTCCTTTTTTATTTAACCAGGCTGATAAGTTATTGATACTACATGATAGTGCTTGTATGCAGGAATCTAAATCTTCACCTGAGGAATAGAGACAGACATAGTCTGCGTACTGAATTAATTTAATTAAGTTACGATTTATTTCGGATACATAAATAGCATAAAGCAAGCAGCTAAGAATTCCTCCCTGAGGCAAACCCTTACTACTTTTCCGTGGTCCAATATCTTCCCCTTTTATTCTTAAAAAACCCTCCATTCATATTACAGATTTAGACCTAATTTTGGCAAACTGTCCGCCAATCGACTATAGATAACACTGTCATATGCTCTAGAAATATCCAAAAATAAACCTGTCAAAATTTTCCCTTTGGTGTATGCAGAGTAAATATCCGTTATTAGTTGAGAATGACAATGCTGTACAGATTTTCCTTTCCTAAAACCATATTGATTAGTGGGTAATAAATTATGATGTTCTAAATGCCATTCTAATTTCCTTTTTAATAGACGTTTGAATGTCTTCAGCACCCAGGAGGAAAGAGAGATGGGCCTAAACGATGCAGCTTCATTACAGTTTTTTCCTTTCTTCTTAATAGGAACAACAATATAATGTTTCCATGTTATGGGAAACTGGCCAGTATTCCAAATATGATTAAAAATCTAATAGTAATTTTTTAGACCACATTGGTAAATTAGATAGCTTTGGATAATGGATTCTATTCAATCCAGGGGCTGTATTATTGGTGTCTTTCAGAACAATTTCAAAATCGTTTAATGTAAAAGGCATAATGAAACGGGGTTCCTGAGTAACGGGTTGATCATTGACTTTCAGTTCTACTGTTGATGGACATAAGATATCAAAAAGCTCTTCAATTCAGTCTCCCTTTTGAAGAGGCTGACGGTTTTCCATTTTTCTATTTTTTTATTTTCTTTATTGTATTCCAGATATATGTGCACCCTGATTCCTTAGTTAGAGATTTACAGATGTCAGCCCAACTTTTCTTTTTAGCTACTTTTATTCACCTTTTAGCCTGTGCAGTTGCTTATTTGTATGCTAGAAAATTTTCAAAGCTATTATTATGTTTAAAAACTGAATATACTTTAGCACGATTGTTTATCGCTTGTTGACAATCCAAGTTCAAGCAAGGATTCCCTGATTTTCCAGGCTGAGATAAATTGGACCTGGGGATACATTTTGTGGTTGCATTATTTATATTAGTCATAAAAATATCGTAACTGAGTATATTAGTACATACTTCTTGCTGGTTAGAATATTGGCTCATTACCTCTCTGTATTTTTCCCAATCAGTGTCTTTTAACTTCCATTTCAAAGTAAAAACATTCGAATAAAAACACTTAAGACAAGCATTTACTGGAGAAATAAGCAGGGGTAGGTAGATGATCCGAACCAAGCGGGTCATCAGTTACCTTCCAGTCAAATAAAAGAGATAAGTCAGGAAACACGAGATATATATCTACAGCACTATCTATTTTTTGTACAATGTTTTTAACTCTGGTAGGAGAACCATCGTTCAGTATTACAAGGTTAAAACTATCAATCGATGATTTCAACTTTGCGCCTTTATTATTAGTGAAATTACAGCCAAAGTCTAAATGGAGGCAGTTACTGTCTCCCCCCCCCTATCAGGCACAGTCTCGGGACACTACCTAAAAATTTATCCCAGTCTGAGGTTGAAAGATTGTAGTCAGTTGGGTTATAAAATGATATAATGAAAATAAAGCGGCCATCGAACGGAACCCTGACTCCGATTGCTTGGAAATTATCGCCAGGTTTTACTATTGAGTCAATTTCTGTATTTGAAAAATTATTTTTAATTAAAATTGCAACGCCAGTTTTACCATCATATCGATCGTATCTTATACTGTTATAACCTTGAAAATGTACGTCAGTGATAGGTTTAAACCAAGTTTCACTTAAAATAGCTATATCTATATTATATTGAGTTAAAAATATTTCTAAAGCCCCTTTATTTGACATTACAGATCTACTGTTCCACTGTAAAATAATGTACATAATTACAATAAAGAAAATAATTTAAAATGAATAAAGATAAATATATTGTAATGTCAGAAGCATTAATAAACAATTAGCAGGGCATACAATGTTTGTATTGTTTGTAGTATATATAAACAATGGCATTACTGCTCAAGGGTTGATACTCTCTCTTTAGCCAATATTTCTAAATTCTCTTTACCAATATTTCTAAATTCTCTTTACCAAGATTTAATTTCTCGACGTCAATAATAGTGTTTAAAATACTAAAAAATATTTCTGTAATTTTGTCAACATTTTTATTAAATCTGAATTCCTCTATAGTATTAATGTCATTTTTCGGCTAATAAGGATTATTTAAAATTGGAGTAGAATTAATTTTGTCACCTTGAATAATTTTTTTTATATTCTTCTAAAGTTTGATCGACATGTACAGGTGATATGTTTCTCAGTCTTTTCAGTGGCATGCAATTTGCATAATTTAAGCTAGGAAAAGAGGTACCACTTTTTAGGTTAGGAGTTTTACTACCTAAGGCTGCTCGGAACGATTTGCCAGTAATTATTTCTTTGGCTTTAACAAAAGTGATGTTCTCATTCATCATAAGATTTTTAATAGATCGCTTCTTTAAATATTCAGGGCATTGATCATATCCGAGAGATGAATGTTACGCTTTACAGTGAATACATTTTACTACTTTTGATAAACAATCGGCCGCTTTGTGATCTTCACTACACTTCGCACACCTAATCAAATTTTTACAATTTTTCCCCACGTGTCCCCAGAGGAGACAGTTATAACACTGTATTAATCGGGGAACAAAGGGGTTCACCTAGCAAATGACCCTAAATAGACTTATATAACTAGGTAACTCTTCACCTCTGATAGTAATAATGACAGATTCAGTTGGAGCGCGACTAGACTTGTTTTCGTCAACAATTTTCCTTAATAATCTACGGGCAGAAATCATTTTTAAATTTTCACCGTAATTAATCAGTTCCGAATAGTTGACTAATTCTTCTTCTGTCATTTCTTTAGAAATTCCCCTCAAAATCCCTTTTTTCTCAACAATAAAGAAAGATCCTCATTTTTGTTTTTATTAATTTCAGATATTAAAGAGTTAGATGTGTGAATGTAATCATATGCCATCTATATTACTTATTTCCCACATTTGTGGCAGATTGTAAAATTACTCAATAAAAGTTCTAAAAAAAAAAAGAGAGCTATCTCTATCTTTTAATTCAACTTTTATCATATTTATCCCTATTGATCTCATGGTGGAGATTTGATTTCTAAATAGTGGAAAATTTCTAAATAATTTTCTACCGAAGCTGACAGGGTGAAGTTTGCCTAAATTACGATTTTGTATCGTTGATTCTATAAAAACAAAGAGGATGGCAAAAAGAAAGAGCAGAGAGGAATTTGGTCAAAACCTATAGAGCAATGACCACGAAAACGTCAAGGTTTTTTGGAAAATTTATTTATCAAGGTAATGAAAGCAAAGATGAGTAAACCTATACGAAATGTAAAAGATGAAGGAGGCAGATTGATTACCAGGGACCAAGGTATTTTGGAAAGATGGAGATGCCACTACAAAGAAGTGTTTTCGGGAGATACTGAGGAGGGAATACTTAGAGAGGGTATACAGGGAGGATATGATGAAGTGATACGGGAAGAGGAGGTGCAAGCAGCGGTGGAGAGATGAAAACTCGGAAAAGCACCAGGAAGAGGTGGCATCGCCCCTGAATTCATCAACTTTGGTGGGGCAAAACTCATAAAAGCATTGCAGTGTCTTTTTCAGAAGTTACTAACTGAAAAAACAATCCCTAATAAATGGGAATACAACATAATTGTCCCGATTCACAAAAAGAGCAATGCGAGCAAATGTGAGACTTACAGACCTATCTGTCTATTCCAGGCCGTGTACAAGCTCTATACCTCAATATTAGAAAAGAAGCTGACAGAGCTAGTGGAGGACGACTTGGAAGAGGAACAGGCTGCTTTCAGACCTCAACACCAGACCCAGGACCATATCTTCTCTCTCATAACAATAATAGATAAGTTATGGGAATGGGGAAAGAGTATTTTCTTAGCTTTTATAGATCTGAAAGCTGCCTTTGGTTCGGTCCTTAGACAAGAACTGTGGAATGCTCTTTCAGGAAAAAACATCCTGCAAGGATTGATAGAAGCTATTAAATCGACCTATTATGATTCCAAAGGAATAATAAGGATTAATGGAAGAGAGTCCCATTCGTTTGCAATTAAGAAAGGTGTAAAACAAGGAGATAGTTTGATCCCTTTCCTATTCATTGTATAATGAATGTGCAAACGTAGGACAGTCCATACTACTATTGGAAACTGGAATATAAGGACAATTTTTTTAAATTTATAATCTACATATGAGCCGGTAAGAATGAAAGTGGTGTAAGTCAAGTTTCCTTCGTTTCGAGAAAACGAAGGTTTTGCAAATGTGCTTATTAAAAATTACATAAGCAAGATAGAATGGACTGGGTTTCAATTCTAGACAACAATATTTTAAAGTTTAAAAATTTTGGTGGTGCAACTTTTAATGATAATTGATTGATCAGTTTCAACGGGCTAAAATCCATTATGCCAGTTTCATTTTTAAACATAATAAAAATCTGTTGAGAGTGATAGTGGTGTAAGTCATATTTCCTTTAGTTTCAATGTTTTGTGAATGTTCTTATTCCAAAAAAATTAAACAAATTAAAGAAAAAAGCATTGACATGCTTGGAGGGTTAAGCTCGATTTCTTTATACAAAAAAAATACATTTATTTATACATAGAAAACAGCCTTATTGGTTGCAAGATCATGCACACCCAAGTTGTAACAGTATAAATTTCTTTTGTAACAAGCTTCAGATAATGTGATAACCGGTAATAGTAAAGCTTTTTGTTAATGATATTGTGTTTTTACTGGTGCTAAGTAGTGTCCACATTATACATATACATCAATTTCAACACATTACACTCACCCAAACAATATAAACAAAGGTCACTAACATTACACGCCCTAGAGACACCTACCCTAGGTAGCCTCCCTGGAATGGGGATGCAGGTATACAGACACCAAGGTGGCAGCCCCACCAGTATACTAGGGTATGGAGTGAGGGTTGGAAGCAGAATGTGAAAACGTTTCGAAGCGCTAACATGGACTCAGACCATTATTTGTGTATCACTCAAATCACTCCTAAGATCTCTTTTAAGAAGTTTGGATGCACTGGTGAACAGCTTAAGGCTATTCTCTTAAAAAGTTATAGGAGCCAGATACCATAAATGGATATACCAAGCAGCGTGATGAAAACCTCCGAACTGGTGCTGTATATAAGAAAACCATAGAATCCCTTTGGTCCAGCACTGTGGCCACAATGCAGGAGACGGCTGATAATGTGCTAGGGCAGAGAGAAAAGGAGGAGAGATCCCCATGGTCAATGGAGAATGTGGGGCTGCCACTGATATCAAGAACACAGCATACAAGAATATGCTGAAGAGCTGAGAAAGAAACCTGGAGAGCTGTCGAAGAGTACCACAGGAAAAGGAGAGAGGAAAAATGACTACATCAAAGAAAGAAGAAACAAAGAGAGAGGGATGAACTGGAGAGGACAGAAAGACACTGAAAGAAGAAAGAATCAAGAGACTTCTTCAGAAGCATCAATAGAAGGAGAAGACCCCGAACAATGATGCCAGAAACTTGTAGAAACAAGGATGGGAACATACAACAACCTGCAGGTCTTATTGCAATGGTAGAATCACTTTGAGGAGCTTCTCAATCCAGTCCTCTGTGGAGCAGATAGGAGAGAGGATTTGACAGACAGAGACCCAGAATCTAGCCTTGAACCACCTAATGATGAAGAGATAATGGACGCCATTGATCGGCTAAAGAACAATAAGGCACCTGGAGCTGATCACTTGCCTGCTGAACTCTTCAAGTGCAGGGGTGAAGAGCTGATAAAGAGAACACAGGACCTGATTCTAACTATCTGGGAAGAAGAGGTTCTGCCAGAGGATTGGAAAAAGTCAGTCATATTTCCTGTATTCAGTGAGACCATCGATATTGGCCCCTTTAACTTAGAGAAAATGGCCCTATTCACCATCAGTAGAGCGTCGAAAACTCGAACCAATCGGGACCATAGATTGTTCAGATTTGTAAACATATCTAGAAATGCCGCTTAGACCCATAGTTGAAAACACAGATCTGGAATACAGTACAGGAAATAAAAACAATCGCTTTTATGTACTTACATATGTATATTATGTACATTACAGTAGTTGGTTTCTTGAAAAAATATTTGTAGAGTATGTACAATGGAAACAAACAGAGCACTGAATAGATAGTACACAAAAAAGTACAAAAAAAAAAAAAAAAAAAAAAAAAACCCTCTAAATCTAACAGTACAAAATCACTTATGTATATGTATCTATTTTATGTATATACATATATCTATTTTACATTAAAAAAGTCGCTAATTTTTGGTTGCATTTGCTTCGATACTCGTTTTTTGCCAGTCAAGTTCTTCTTTCGCTTAAAAAGCAAAACCTGAACTTGACTACATTCTGGCTGTGTTTCGTACTAAGTCATCACTGTCTCTTACACTGTAATAGCTTCAGAATGTGAAGGGACTGCTGGTTCTTCTTCACCAACACTGCCTTCATTTGTATTTTCTGACACGAACTAAGGTTGCAATATAGTTATCTTCCAGGATCTCTTTAACTTTTATCCCATACTTTAATACCTCAGACGACAGTTTGGCCTGCAAAATTATAAAACATCCGTTGTTTCCGCACTAATTAAATATTCAAAAAATCCTCAGGAGGCGTTCAGATTTTAGACGTTTTGGATTTTTGACATTTGGATTTTCGACACTCTACTGTATTTGGGTTCAATGGTGACCAAACATAATGCACCTGAGGTGGAAATAAAGACAGGAATATGGATGGCTAATAGGTGCTACTTGAACCTATGCAAGGAACTCTCCTCTCACCTTCTATCTTGGTGGACTAAGATCCATTTGTACAAAAAATTAATCTGCCCAGTTTTGTTGTATCAATCGGAGACATGGACTGTATCCAAACAGATTGAATATGACCTCCTTGTCTTTAAAAGAAGAATCCTCAAAATACAATGAAGCAAATGTAGTTCAGTTAATGAAGATTAGAAGGCTACGATGGGTTGGCCTAATGGCTAGAATGGAGGATGAAACCATTCCTAAAAGGCTGTTAGTGGAACCTCTGTATGGCACGAGAAGAAGAGGCAGACCGAAGCTGAGGTGGTTGGGTGGTGTAACCGGAGACGTGAGAAATATCCTGGGAGTGAGGAACTGGATGGCGGCCAGGATTTGTCACCGAGTTGTAGTGTCATAAAATAATAATAATAATAGGTAAACTGTTCAACATAATTGACAATGTCAATAAATAGAGCAGTGATAAAGGAGCAATTATGGTGAATAAACCTAATTATGAAATGTTTTGAATTAGTATCATTCTCACCGGCCCATATGTAGTACCGTAAGACGGCGTGACTTTGCACCACTTTTGTTGAACTTCATTCTTTAACTATCAATAATGTTTAAAATTCAAAGATAAAAAAAAATGGAAAAAATAAAAATGTTGGAAAGATAAAAATGGAAAAATTATAGTTTTCCAACATTGCAGAGTCGTGTTTGGTGTGACAACTTGCCCTTTCTTACTTACAGGTGTTATTAGAGACCACCTTCAGTCATTGGTAGATAGCAATAGTGAGTACATATCTGTTGCTAATAAATTAATGAAAAGTTTTTATGTTGATAACTGTGTGACAAGTGTATCAAAAGCAGAACTAGACACCTTTCTAGTAGGGGCAACTGTGGTAATGAAACAAGTAAATTTTGATTTACGAGGATGGTTATATAGTTATGGTGATTCGGAAAATCCAAAGCTAATAAATGTGTTAGGACTAGTTTGGAATCCAAACAGTGACATGATTCATATGTGTGAAAATTTCTTGAAGAGGCCAGAGGACGAAGTAATTACCAAGCGAGTAATTTTTAAAGTTGTAAATCGGATTTATGATCCAATAGTGTTTACATGTCCAGTTTCTTTAGAGCCCAAACTATTGTTACAATTATGTTTTGAACGTAAGTATGGATGGGATCAAGAGGTAGATTCAGATATTGAGAAACATTTTATGAGTTGGGCACATGCATCACCTCTACTAGCAAAAATTCAAATTCCTAGATGGGTGCTTGGAGTATGTAATAGAAACTTTGTTGGTGCAACAAATGCAATGAATTTTGTGAATAATTTTAAGTTATTTCGTTTCAGTTCATTTAAAAGAAGCAAGTGGAAATTCAGGCTGGTTTCATCCCCCTGGTGTGAGGCTCCAAACTGGCTCAAAAGGGGTCCCTGTAAACGGCCATCCACAATACCTCAGTTTGATGAAGATATCATTAAAGAAATGAGGGAAACTTTAGTTGTGTATTTGTTTGATCACAGTGATGATACTGATTGGTACAACAGAGACCTCGCCAGGTATGAAAGTATCGTTCATAGATTTGGTTGGATTCAAAAGTTTTGTAAAAATAGCTTCAAGCATGACATGCATGAGGGAATGTTGAAAAAAGAGCTAACTACACCAGACCTAGAAAAGTTAGGTAAGTTTGACCTGAAAAGCAGATTAGCGTATCGCCTGAAATTGAAGGAGGATCGATCTTTGTGGAAGATTTCGTTCGAAGTATCATGGTCAACTGAAGCATAGAATCAAAGAATACAAGAAAAGGAAATAGTTTTGGTTGGCAGATTCTCCTATGAAGTACTGGGGAGATCAACAACTTCAACAAGAAGAGGGAAACTTAAAAAAGTTGAGAGTGGAGTGAAAAGTGTTAAGCTGTCAATAACTTCTCCAGCTTAAGGTGGGAGGATGTGCTGAATCAGAGAAGATTTTTAATTGAATTGGCAATTTAAGGTAACAGTCAGGTTAAGAGGAGGCAGCAAACTGGCTTGACCCGCGCTACACCGACCAGTTCGATACTTACGCTTCACTTCGAGTTTACATTTATCGATAGCTCTTTCCTATAACCTCATATGTAAACAATCACTTCTACAGTTTCAACTTGGATTGTGTTGTTTAGTGTCTTATATTGATATTTAGTCTTCTTAAATGAAAATAAGTGAAACAGAAGTAAACAAAATGAATTTCATAAAGGATTAAGTGTTTTATCAATTCATGTTTTCTTATTCCCTCTTATCTAATGTGTATAAGTGTTACAAAACTTAAGAACATTAATTTGTACATGGATTTGGTGTTTTATATATTTTTATTTGTTGTGTCAATTGAAGTGATAAAATTTCAGTATGCATATTTTGTGAATGGATTCTTTGTTATCCATTATACTTATTGTCCTAAAGTGTAACAGATTGTATAATGTAAATAAGTGAAAGAGAAGTTAACAAAATGAGTTTCATAAAGATTAAGTGTTTTATCAATTCATGTTTTCTTATTTCCTCTTATCTAATATGTAAAAGTGTTACAAAACTTAAGAACATTAATTTGTACATGGATTTGGTGTTTTATATATTTTTATTTGTTGTATCAATTTAATTTAAGTTGTTTAATTATTTCAATAAAACATATCGATCCATAAATAAACATGAGAAAGTATATCATAGGCTTCATATTTTCTTATTTCCACTTCCCTTGAGAAAACATATCAGAAATTAACATCATAACTTTCAACAAGGATTCTGTCTTATATTATATAATCCCTTGTAACATGGAGAATGGATATTGTGAAAATAATCACTGATATAACTGTAAAACTATTGGTGTAATGTTATAAATTAATGTATTCTTAAACATTTTTAGAAGCCTGATGATGGAGCAGGCTTCATTATGCATTTTCTCCGAAACATGTAGCTACAAATGTTAAATAAATAGGGGTTATGTGAAATAAATACTTAAGGATTCTGTCTTTTAAATATTTATAATTTGTTATTTACACTTCCCTCACATCACAAAGTTTATCAAGAATTAACATTACTGGTGGTTTAGCATTATATTAATTTTCATTTAATATAAAATTAATTCAAAATTGATTTAGTATCTTATATCTTGACATTTTCTTATTTCCACTTCATTATTTTCTTATTTCACATTTTAATATCATAAGATAAACAGAAGTTAATATTACTTTGAACAGGGATTTAAAGTTTCTCCGTAAATAAATGAGAATAGCCTTTCCCCTCGAAAAGTAGCCACTAAAACACCAAAATAAATCGGAAGAAGGTAAGAATCGATAAAAGGTATTCTCGGCGCGCGTAGGAGCTGCCTCCTCTTAACCCGACCGTTACCCAATTTAATATTATATGTTGTTTGTAACCATGGTTACCTTCCAGATGTTTTTTTTTGAGGCCGGCTTTAGTGGCACCTCAGCCTTAAGGCTCATTGTGCCTGTGCCGGGTATCCTGTACTATATTAGTACAGTCCTAGTGTTTTCATGTACCCTATAATCACAATAGGATCTATGTCCACACTCGGATCTAGGATGAATTCTTCCCCAAAATGAAGAAACCTCCTCCTTGCCAGTATATCGCATTTGCATATAATGTGGTAAGGCGTATCATCCTCCCTGTTGCAGAATCTGCAAATCGGTGAGGTCTTGATTTTCATTGTGCAGAGATGTTTGTTTAATCTGCAATGCACTGTATACATTTCTGTCAGGTATTTGAGCTTGGCTCTGTCAAGATTAAGAAGTTGTGTACCTCTTTTCTTGCAGTGCCCTCCCAGAAACAGTTTTGACTGTCTCAGTTGTTCCATATGCCAGTTCTGAGAGGCGATGCTGTTATAGAGCCTTGCTATTTCACTTTTAGCAGGCTATACCACAGATAGGTTCGGGAGCAATGGGATTGCTGTCCGACCCTTGTCTGGCCAGTTCATCAGCCTTCTCATTTCCTGCAATATTCGAGTGACCTTTCACCCATTCTACCCAGATTCTGTTGTTAACAGCTAGCTTGTTGAGGTATAGTTTGCAATCCTCAACAAGGTTAGATCTGGTTGTAACATTTCTCAGAGCCCCCAGGGCAGCTTGGCTATCTGAGTAAATCTTAATGGTTCTGTTCTGTGTTCTGTCCTCTATTAGCTGTTGTGCACAGTAACAGATTGCCATTACCTCAGCCTGAAATACTGAGGTATATTTCCCCAGGGGGAGAGATGTGTTCTTTTTATCGCTCAATCTCCATATTCCTGAACCTTTCTTGGTTAAGGAGCCATCGGTATAGCAATTGATTCCATTGCATTTTTGGTGTTGCTTCCCGATGTCTGTCTCCACGTTGAAGGTAATCTCAATGTGTTTCTTTATCTGGAGGTCTGAGTTCATTTTAAGCAACTCTATTCCCTCCATTTTGTTTAATAGCTTCTTATGCCCATCTCTTCTAGATGGTTCAAAGAGCAATCCTTGTTTAACAAGTTTGTACATAGAAAGCATAGCTTTCGCTTCTACCTCCAATTGCAGTGGCCTGAGATTTAATATAACTTCCATTGCCGCAGTTGGAGTGGTTCTCATGCCCCCTGTGATTAGGAGGCATGCCAGTCTCTATACTTTATTCAGTTGGACTTTGGATCTTTCCAGTCCCGCTTTGTGCCACCACACCACAGTGGCATATAATATCGTGGGTCTGATTACCATAGTGTAAATCCAATGGACCACCTTTGGTTTCATGCCCCAGGATTTTCCTACTGCCCTTTTACAGGCCCATAGGCTTCTCAGAGTTCTGGACGACACATATTCTATGTGTTTATTCCATTTTAATTTGTTGTCCAGATAGACTCCCAGGTGTTTAACCTGTGTGCTAATCTTAATCTGGACCCCATTTAGTTTCGGTGGTCTGATGACCACCTTCTTTCGGTTTGTAAAGATGCATAGTTCTACTTTATTTGGATTGATGTTCAAACCTTTGTTGTCACACCATTCCGTCAGTATCCCTGTGCATGTAGTAAGCAGGTCCGATAAGGCAGCCTGATGCTTGCCACCCACCAGGATGGCGATGTCATCCGCATATCCCTGTGTGTAGAACCCTGCTTTATTAATATTACTCAGTAGTGAGTAAACCACCATGCACCAGAGCAACGGCGATAAGACCCCCCCCCCCCCCCCCTGTGGGCATCCACCAACGGGTTCTGCCCATAGTTTGTTATCTCCTAGTTCAGAGTATATTATTCTCCCCTTTAACATCGAGCATATTCACTGGCGGATGATTAGATCAATCTGTTTTTCCTCCAGGGCCCTCTCTATTGTCAAGTAGGGAGTTCTATCGAAGGCTCCTTCTATATCAATGAAGATGCCTGCCATTAATTCCCTTTGGTCCAATGATTTTTCAATCTTGGATGTTAGGTGTTGAAGAGCCACCTCACAGGATTTACCAGCCTAATAAGCATACTGCGAGTGGTGTAATGGTATCAGCAGTAGCATATTATCCCTAATGTGTCTATCCAATACCTTCTCCATGGTTTTCATTAGGAAGGATGTCAGATATATGGGCCTAAATGCTTTGGGATTGATGTAATTCTCTTTTCCAGGTTTTGGTATATAAATGACCTTGGCCACCTTCCATTTGTTTGGTATGTGTCCAAGTGCAACACTTCCTCTTAGTAGTTCTAAGAGGTGTGGTTTAAGTATTGGTAGCCCTTTCTGCAACAATGCAGGGAAGATGCCATCTACTCCAGCTGCTTTATACGGTGAGAAGCTGTTTATTGCCCATGCAATTCTCTTGCCGGTTATTATCTCTTTTGCTCTATCCCAACTCACCCTATCTGGGGATTCGCTGTTTCCGGGAATGAGCTTTGGTCCAGATGTTAATGTATTGATAAAAAGAATAAAGTTTGAGTTGGTCGGTTATATTTTTCAATTTCGCCAGTTAAACATTGTTTTTAATTTTTTTTGCTATGGTTTCTAAGATTTTCTTGGCTGCTAGTACAATAGTAGTTATGAGATACAAGTCATTTCTTGATAGTGTTTGGAGATTAGCCTAGTGGTTTTTTTCTCTGTTTGTAAGGATTTTGTTAGAGGAAATGAGAAAGAAAATTGCACAATTTTTAATGGTTTATTAAGGATCGATAGAAAATACAAAAACATACCAACAAAATATTATATAGAAACAAAATAACGACTTAAAACATGCCTAAATAACGTAAACACCTATAATTTTGGTAAACAAGGAACAAAACGATACCTATAAAATCCAAATTCTTGGAGAAACACTTTTGGAAAAATACAATCTGCAATAGTTAGGAAAAATTTGTTAAAATATAAAAACGAACACTATGACTTGAAAAAATGTAAACCTATAACTAGGCAAAATTATAACAGCATTCGTCAATATACTTGCACCTAGATGGCAAAAACCTTTAAACAAGAAGCAAAACGTTATCCCAAATAATTTGAATTTTAACGAGCCAATTAACTCCTTAACTTCAAATTATCCTCGTTTATTGATTTGTTTAGAAGAAGCAATGCTGCCTAAGACTTCTTCCCACAGGGAGGTCACTTTGCGCCAAAATATACTTGGTGCAAAATCATTCCTAATGCATATCAAAAAGGGGATTCTATTTTATTTTCAAATACCATGACTTTTGGCAAATATTTTGAGCAAAATGAATATCATATATTTAAATTACAATAATTAAAGAATAAAATTAATGCAAAACCTAATCGATTTGAGAAATATTTAGTTGTTGAAAGCACAACTTTATCCCATTAAGGAATCATACCTGTTGAAACACTACAATCAACTAACTGTTATAAAACATGAGAGGTAACTAGGATCAGCGTGAAAATTACTTAGACCCAATCAGTGTTGTCATAAGGAAGTAAGGAATATAAAATAACCCTTACACAAAACACCTTTTCTTCAACTGAAACTTTTTAGTGAGCTTGGTACAAAGTTAACTCACAGGTGCAAAGTCAGACTGTTTTATGGTAGTTCGAAAACATCACTCAGATTTTTCATGTACTAACATAACAAATATTTTTTTTTGTTCTGGAAGGGCTATAAAGGGTCACAGTGATAGATGTTTTCAGTAAGTTGGCGATTGCGCACCCGGTGCAGGAAAGGTCGGCGGAGGCAGTGATCGCAACATTAAGGGCATGGTTCCAATTGTATGGGGTACCGGATAGAATAGTTTCGGATGGTGGGCGGGAGTTTGATAACGCCAGTCTAAGGAGGGAGATGCAGGAGGTGGGCGTAACCTGGCATATTAATACTCCGGGACATCCGAAAGGTCGGGGAGGGATCGAAAGGTTACATAGCACCCTGGGGGATCATCTCCGAGTGTATCATATCGATAAGGGTTTGAATGCGGGGAAGGCAACGCCAAAGACGATATCCGCGTACAACCATTCTATTCACATGTCGACGGGATTCTCTCCATTTGAAGTCATTTTCGGGCTTCGAGAAAGGCGAAGGGACGGTAGGGTCACGGCAGTGGATGATGAATTAGCAGAACGGTTAGAGGTGAATAAAGTGGCTCTTATGGATGGGCTCTATAGGTGGGGAAGGGTCCGGCGGAAGATAATGGCGGAGAAAAGCAGAAGGGTGACGCGAGAAAATTTCAGGGTTCGAGACGGGATGGAGAACATCAAGATTGGTACAGTAGTATACCGAAGGGTGGGGTCAAATTGGAATAAAGAAGTTGTACGGTATGAAGGACCCTTCAAAGTAATAGCAATCCGCGAACATAATGTCGTCACGATCCAACATATTCACGATCCCCAGAGGCGTAGAAACGCTCACATAGAACAATTGAAAATTCCGATGAGTTAAATTTAATCTTTTGATTTTTTTTTCTCTCTCATATCGCTCGTTTTCGTTTTCATCGTTTTCGTTTTCATCATTTTCGGAGTGATCGTTTTCATATTGCTCGTTTTCGTTGTGATCGTTATCATATTACTTGTTGTCGTTTCATTCGTTTTTATCGTTTTTCAATAGGTTTTTATAGGCTTTTCTACACCATAACATGTAGTGTGAGTAGTATAATATGGAATGTATTATTAGGTAACATGAGAAGTGTAATATTTGTTTTTCGTTTATCTTTTTTCTTTGTAGTCTTATTACAGAAGGAAATTTGTAAAGCATCTGTGAAAATTTGGAGTTATGTTCAGAAGTATTTCTATTTTTATTTGTGTTAACATTGATTTTCTTATTTTATGTCAAATATGGTTGTTTGGGGAACCTCTGTTAGGAGTTTACGAGGATTGTTCGTAAACTGGTGGGGTGGAGTTAAGGTGTATAGGGGAACAATATACAGCTTAATCCCTAAACTTAATCCTAAACAACCACCAAATGTATATAAAGAGGATTGCAGAACAATAAAATCAGTCTATTACCAGTACCCATGTGTGTTATTACGTTCCTAATTTTCCTTTTTTTGTTGTTGTTTTTATTTGAAGGAACTTAACTTATATATATATATATATATATATATATATATATATATATATATATATATATATGTTCGCGCCAATCGGCGCTTATGTGAGGGGGGGGGGAAAGAGAAAAGATCTAGTATCGTAATAGACGCACCCTATGAATTTCTGGTGCAACTAGCCCTTATCTGCCTTGATCCCTACATGATTTTTCCTCTTTCTTCTAGCATCTGCGCTCCAGTACGCACCTATTTAAATTGCCCAAGACCTCATGGTCTTCCATCACTTTTTTGACCAAGACAAAATAGTCTTCCAGGACCCTATTCCTCTTTTAAAAGTGATCTTATTTCCTGTGCTAGTCAGTAAATATTTAGTTCTTACCTTAATGAATGGTGATATAAAAGGAGGAGAGCCTGAACAAATTTTGCAGCTTGGGAGAAGCATTCGCGAACAGACCGTCGGCGGCAATAACAAGGTGAGAAGTTTTTTATGTAACACTTGTTTAGGTTATCTTCTCTATAATATCTCCCGAAGGGTGCGAAACCTCGTTTTGATATTTTCCCATACAGTCCATTTTCTCGAGGCCGAGGCGAGTTTTTCGCATCGGAAACTATCATTCTTTTACTATACATACATATATATATATATATATATATATATATATATATATATATATATATATACATTTATATGGGCGATAAATCAGATCTTTACCTCCTCGTGGTAACCCCTGGGTAATGCTAACAGAGACGGTACCGAGTAATGGCGGTAAAACCATTTAGGGATTGCAGGAAATGACAATCCAGGGGTAGAGGAGACTCCATGCCGTAGTGAAGGTAATTCTTCTAGGGGGTTAATGCAGTGGGCTACCTCCTCACTTATTGGATAAATCATAAATTGCTAAAAAACCAACAAACAAGCCACGGATACTGGATGGTTTACAATGGATAAGACATAATGTGCGGAAATAGACAATTAATATGGAATTAGGATTGATGAATTAAATGCCACTTCTATTGAGATTATTTTATTTGAAAACTAGTTTCGAATGCTAAACATTCATCTTCAGTTCTAAAACATACAATAAAATTTTCAACACATCAGTACTATGTTACATAGATTAAATATACTAAGGTTTTTTAAAAAAGATAAGACAAGAAATCAAGCATAGGCACTCACCTTCGAGGTAACTAAAACACTGAATTTGTGAGAAGTAAAAGGGGGGGGGGCAGGTAGGTTAAGTTTTAGATTTACAACGGGGTTTCCCTTATGACTCATTGGGTTTTTTTTTCGTTCCTATGGGAAATAAATTTAAAATGGGGCTATTGGATATGTTAATCTGATCATTTAAACAAAAATCTGGATCGGTTTTTTTTAAACGATTTTATTATTTCTAGTGATTCAAAAGTATTTAATTTTAGGCTATTTTCTACTTGATGTAATATTTTTACTCCCGAGTCTTTATTAAATTTGTGGTTATTTTCATTTAGATGGATAGCGAAATTGGAATTTTGGGTCTTATTAGTGTATGCTCTTATATGTTCATTTACTCTTTGATTTACTGATCGTCCGGGCTGTTTTTTTTCCCGTGTATTTTGCTTCACAGTCATTACATTTTAATTCGTATACGCCGCTTTTTTGGAAAGGGTCTATTTTGTCTTTCGGTGAAGGGAAGTATGATGACAATGGCTTATCTATTTTAAATGCAGGGTTTAAACCTAATTTTTTTAATTCTTTCCCGACTTTAACGGATATTGGGCCGTAGTATGGTATCAAAATATATTTTTTAGGGGTAGCTTTATCCTCTGGGGGTGTTTTGTATATATTATTCATAGTTTTTTTATGTATTTGTTTTCTTAAAATATTATCGATTGTGGTTTTACTGTATCCGTTGTTGTTAGCTATAGTGTGAATCGTTTGTATTTCTTTGTTAAAATTTCGTTCATTTAGCGGTATATTTAAAAGCCGGTATATCATGCTATGAAATGCTGCGAGTTTGTGTGTTAGTGGTCTCCTGGCATTGTTGTCTATAACTACATCTGTGTGTGTGGGTTTCCTGTATATATTAAATTCGTGTTGTTTATTGTTTATGGAGATTTCTATGTCTAAAAAATTTAAAGTTTTATTGTTCTCTAACTCCAGTGTGAATTTAATTGAAGGGTGGATTTCGTTTATTTCGTTTAAGAAACTATTGATTTGTCTGGTCGTCCCAGACCATAGGCAAATTATGTCATCAACATACCGATACCAGTATATGATGTGTTGAGCTAATTTTGAATGAAGGATTTTCCGTTCTAATTTATCCATAAAAAGATCTGCCAGAAGGGGTGAAAGAGGGGATCCCATTGGTAATCCTTCTTCCTGTTTATAGAATGTATTGTTAAATTGAAAATAATTATGTTTTATGCAGACTGACATTAAATTGTAAAAGTCTAATTTTTCTAGTGGTTGAAGGTTAGACCGGAAGATTAGTTTTTCTAAAATTTCTATTGTTTCTGAAGGTGGGATACTGGTAAACAGATTTGTGACATCGAATGATATTAACTTTGCATTGTCTGGAACATTTACGTTTTTAATTTTGTTGACTAATTCTATTGAGTTTTTTTATTGTATTTCGTGGGGAAAAGGAAATTTTCGTTTTGAACATGTTGTTTAAATAATGAGCAAGTTTGTATATGGAGCTATTAATGTAGGTAACTACTGGTCTTATTGGAATGTCTGCTTTATGTATTTTGGGTAGGCCGTAGAGACGGGGCGGCAAGGGATTCATTTCTATCAAGTATGAATCAAGTAACAAATCAATAGTTTCTTAAACGAAATAAACGAAATCCACCCTTCAATTAAATTCACACTGGAGTTAGAGAACAATAAAACTTTAAATTTTTTAGACATAGAAATCTCCATAAACAATAAACAACACGAATTTAATATATACAGGAAACCCACACACACAGATGTAGTTATAGACAACAATGCCAGGAGACCACTAACACACAAACTCGCAGCATTTCATAGCATGATATACCGGCTTTTAAATATACCGCTAAATGAACGAAATTTTAACAAAGAAATACAAACGATTCACACTATAGCTAACAACAACGGATACAGTAAAACCACAATCGATAATATTTTAAGAAAACAAATACATAAAAAAACTATGAATAATATATACAAAACACCCCCAGAGGATAAAGCTACCCCTAAAAAATATATTTTGATACCATACTACGGCCCAATATCCGTTAAAGTCGGGAAAGAATTAAAAAAAATTAGGTTTAAACCCTGCATTTAAAATAGATAAGCCATTGTCATCATACTTCCCTTCACCGAAAGACAAAATAGACCCTTTCCAAAAAAGCGGCGTATACGAATTAAAATGTAATGACTGTGAAGCAAAATACACGGGAAAAACCGGACGATCAGTAAATCAAAGAGTAAATGAACATATAAGAGCATACACTAATAAGACCCAAAATTCCAATTTCGCTATCCATCTAAATGAAAATAACCACAAATTTAATAAAGACTCGGGAGTAAAAATATTACATCAAGTAGAAAATAGCCTAAAATTAAATACTTTTGAATCACTAGAAATAATAAAATCGTTTAAAACCGATCCAGATTTTTGTTTAAATGATCAGATTAACATATCCAATAGCCCCATTTTAAATTTATTTCCCATAGGAACGAAAAAAAAAAAAAAACCCAATGAGTCATAAGGGAAACCCCGTTGTAAATCTAAAACTTAACCTACCTGCCCCCCCCCCCTTTTACTTCTCACAAATTCAGTGTTTTAGTTACCTCGAAGGTGAGTGCCTATGCTTGATTTCTTGTCTTATCTTTTTTAAAAACCTTAGTATATTTAATCTATGTAACATAGTACTGATGTGTTGAAAATTTTATTGTATGTTTTAGAACTGAAGATGAATGTTTAGCATTCGAAACTAGTTTTCAAATAAAATAATCTCAATAGAAGTGGCATTTAATTCATCAATCCTAATTGTATTGATCCTTCTATATCATCATGCGTACCTCAAGTGAATTAATATGGGATGTTGGAATGTATAGGGTCTAGCAACTAAGTTACCCACTATCCCCAGGGAAATTAGGAAGTTTAATAAGGACATAATAGTGTTATTAGAGACAAAGAAAATGGGGAAAGGAAGTGAAGAATTGGACGACTTCATCTATCTATTGTCAGGAGTTAAAAAACATGACAGAGCAAATTTCGGAATTTCAATCCTGATCAAGAAAAACCTAAAAAAAACATCAAAGGATGGGAGATGATAAGTGATCGAATGATAACAATGGATATAACTCTTATACGAGGGAGGTAGTTGTCATTGGAGTGTACTCACAAAATAATGATTAAAACTCAAATATAAAAGATAAATTCTGGGAAGTCTCAGAAAAAGTTCCCTGAAGGAAAGAAATATTTCTAATTGGTGATATGAATGCAAGAGTTGGTAAAGAGTGTAATAGTGAAGTGATAGGGAAGTTTGGTGAAGCTGAAAAAAATGATAATGGAGAAAAGTTAATCCAGATCTGTGACCAACAGGATCTAAAAATAAATAACACCTTCATTGAGCATAAAGACATAGACAAATTCACGTGGCATAGTGATAGCAGAAGACTAAAGTCCATAACAGATTATGTAATTACAAATCAAGTTAGCTCTATTAAGATACAAAATACAAGGATATACACAGGAACTGAATGTGGTTCAAACCATTATCTACTAAAATCCCCTTGTACTTTCCCCTGTATAAATACAAACAAAAAAACAAACAGAAGAAACAGCAGAACTGCAGATAAATTAACAGAGGACAGATATAAAGTAGAATTGTTCCAGGAAGAAAGCATCAGAACATTATATCAGCAAAGAATGGAAGAAACAATTAGAAAATTTAACGGTAATAGCTCCAATGATAAATATGAGTTCTAAATGAACTCAAAGAAAAAGATAGCATATGAGGTTCTCGGTGTTAAGTCTAAATATACCATGCAAGCAGATTAGATAACAGATGAATTATGTGATGGAATTCAAAGGAAAAAGCAAGCTAACCTTAAATGGCTCAGCACAAAAAATGAGAAGGATAGAGACTTGTATAGAAAGGAGAATAAGGAAGTAATTAAAGCCACAAGACGAGCAAAGAATGAGTGGTGGGAAAGAACTTGTGCAAACATAAATAGTAGATTGGGATTTGGACAAGCAGCTGCAACATGGTCTGTGCTCAGAGGATTGAGGAAAGAGGCTAGATAATACTCTAAGCTAAATATAATAAAAATGGAGGATTGGTCAGAATATTTCAGGATGTTATTGACGGAGAAGAGGAACAAATTTAGGGAAAGAGAAAAAGGGAACCCTTCACTGGCACTTCTCTATCTATTACACAAGATGAACTGAGGTTAGAAATAAAGAAGTTGAAAAATGGAAAAGAAGAAGATTTTTTTAATATTAAATATAATTATTACAGAACTACACACAATTTTATAGACACTCAGATGATTGATGCTTCAAAAGCAGAGGTAAAAAATAAATATTATTTTTGATGAATATGCAATACGGAAACTATAAGTCAGCATGATAAAAACAATGTACATGGTCATTAATGGAAGGGGTGAAAACCTCATTATATCAATGGAATCTGGATTAATCAAAAATAAAAGAATAAATGGCACTGGACAGATTTTATGGAAAATAGTATATTAGATTCGGAATGTGAAATGTAAGAAGCTAAAACCAATATACTTGGTATTACTGAAATAAAGAAACAAGGTGGGGGAGACATTTGCTATTAAGTACCGGATTCTCCTCTATCCCAGAATGGGTGAGAAGGAAGGAGTCTATTTAGACAAAGCATGTCAGTGATCATTGAAAGATCATAAGAAGCGAACAGCCACCAGCATTTAAGCTCATTAAAGACAAGAAAGGGGTTATTCTATGCAATGAATAAGAAATAATGGAAAGATTGAGAACCCATTTCTTCAAATTAATGGAGGGCGAAGACGTACACCCAGTATTAGAAGAGGATCAAGAGGACCAATGAGAAGAATATGATCACATCATCGAAGAAGAACTCGAGGATGCTATAATAGAAATAAGGTTTGGGAAAGTAGTGGGACAGGATGACATATTCCCCAAAATAATAAAATACGTGGAAGAAAAAGGCATTGATGAATTAATTGCCACTTCTATTGGGATTATTTTATTAGAAAACTAGTTTCGAATGCTAAACATTCATCTTCAGTTCTAAACCATACAAAATTTTCAACACATCAGTATTATGTTACACGGATTATATACACTAAAGTTTTAAAAAATGTAAGACAAGAAATCAAACATTAGTCTTGTCTTACATTTTGAAAATTTTAGTGTATATAATCCATGTAACATAGTACTGATGTGTTGAAAATTTTTATGTTTTAGTTCAGAACTGAAGATGAATGTTTTGCATTAAAAACTAGTTTTATAATAAAATAATCCCAATAGATGTTGACCTTGATGCTTTGTTGACCTCAAAAAAGCATTTGACAGAATTAAAAACAACATCCATAAGGCTCTGGCAGACAGATGTGTTAATAGAGGATTGGTGCTGGCAATAATCAGCCTTCATTGCTATATAAGAACCCTAAATATAGTGAGGATATCCAACCGTTACTCCAAAAAGTTTAAAACTAGTCTTGGGATAAGACAGGGTTACAGCTTGAGTTCTCCATTATTTAATCAGGTTATCAATGCCAATATATCACACATTAATACGCAGATGAGAAATTTCATTTGAGTTAGATGCTTGTGACTGGTCTTTGATAGCCTTCAACAATGGCATGTGTCCTAATCAAAAATGACAAGGTTTTGATACCCAAAGTAAGAGCTCTTCAAGCAGAGTTAAAAAAAAATCAATTTAGAGATAAATCCTTAAAAATCAAAGGTGATGAGAATTGGCAGGATGCCTTAGAGAGAGATGAGAGTTGTAAGAACCACTGACAAACCTATAGAACAGGTGAAAATCTTTAAGTATCTAGGAGCTCACTTGGATGAGAATAGAATCATTTATAAAGAAATAAAAGGAGAGAGTGAACTCAGCCAAAATTCTATACTTAGAATAGAATCTAATGAATAAAAGAAAAGTTTCCAAGAACATGAATTTGAAAGTGTACAAATCTAGATTCCTCCCTATATTAACCTATTCCTTTGAATATAGGGCAATAACGATGAAGGATATAAGCAAATAGCAAGAAGTAGAAATGAGATTCCTCAGATGGGGAAGAACAGAAGAGACCGAATCCGCAATACGAGTATAAGAACAAACCTCGATGTTAAATTAGTAAAGAATGTAATAAAAGAAAGCTGCCCCAGATGGTTCAGGCATGTCAAGAATGGTGAACTATCATCATGCAAGAATGACAAATGAGGCTAAGGGTAAAAGGAAGACCCCAACACACTTGGGAAGAAGGGGGAAAGGAATACAGAGCAAAGAGAGGTCTGGATTGGAGTCAGAGAGGAGAAATGGTTAAGGATCATGGACTTTGGTCCACGCAGTACAGAACAGGTACTCACAATGCACGAGTGTTAGACGAGGATTGACTATGATGTAGAATCTGAATTAACTCACAACATAAGTAATTTGTACCCTGAAAAAAATATTGGTACAAGGATTACTGAAGTTCTGAATTTGGTGCTGTGGAGTAAGGTAGTGTTATTGAAAAATAAAAGTGTCACCTTCCGCTTATCATAGATAACTAGGAATAGGTAAGAAAAAATATTGTAAGCAGTAAAAATGGACTATTGAATTGAACATACGGTGGGTGCCAACAACAGAAAATAATGCCAATAAGAAAATATTCTTTCTGGTAAACAAATAAAACTTCTTCCACACCACACATACAATGAGATTGAAATTGACATTGAATATGTAATGAGGATGGAAGAGAGTTTTTGTCCTAAATGAATATTATGGAAACAAAAAATGGAACCAAAAACAACTACAGAAAAATTATCCAACGAAACATTGAATTAAGCATAAAGAAAAGGGTGAAAAACAGAGGAATACAAAATGGAGATGAATTATATTGAAAACTATGGCAAGTACTTCTTTTTGGGGACGACAAATGACTACAGTAGTTTAAAAGTCATTTAATAATACAATGTAGGAAGGAGTTAAAATAAGACTAAAACATAGGATCTGAATCTTTACAAGATGTTCTAAAACATTTGGTATTCAATTATTTAGTTCTTGTTAAAATATATAAAGTTAGATGATTGAGGATAACTTTAATATGTTGGGGGTAATAAGGAGGATATTTGAAATTTAAGTAACATCATTTCAAATGAAAATTGAGAGATACAAATTTATAGCATACCTTTGTCTGTAACAATAGGACCAGAGTGTTTCTTTGTTGGAATGGAAATATCAAAAGGTAAATAATCTCCTAATGAATTATCGATTCCTTTAAAACTGTCACATGTTCGGATGTTTTCCTAGAAACAAAAAAATACTTGTGCAAGACCAGAATTAATTGCTACAGAAATATACATCAAACATTCAGAATAAAAGAGGCAAAACTCAAAAACTGAGTTATAGTAAAAACTGATATATGAGACATATTACTATGCACATATGTCAGATAGATAAGAGATAGCTCATATTCATGTATGATAAAATGAAGTGCTGATTAGATATTTTTGATATATTGAATATGCTTAACTTACTTTCGATTTTATTTCTTCAATCAGCAGTAAATAGTTTTTATTACATTCTTCTTCAGTGCAATCAGTAGTTTCATTTTTCAGCATCTCAAGTGTTTCCTCAGAAAGTTTCCAAGAGCCAAATGCCTAAAAATATTAAATATATATTATCGTAATCACAAAAAAACAAACACATAATGTTCATATAAAATGAAGATCAATATTTAAATAAAATGTTATTCTTGAAGATATACAAAAGACAGACTGATATACAAAAGTAGGGGAGTATCTTTATAGAATTTCGTGTTGAAAGGCTCAAGAAAAATCACCAAACAATAAAGAAATCATGGCTGCAAGGTGCCAGTAATATTGAAAGGAAACATTTTCTGAAGATATATATAGATAAAATGGTAACAACCAAATCAAGAGACACATATCCATAATATAATGATGAAATGAAACATGTATTGTGTTTTAATCTATGATCATGGGAAAATGAGATGCAAATAATTATAAAACTACAATAAGTTCAGGAATAAATTAAGATACATCAGAATTAGAATTAGAAATAAAATATTCTTGAAGCATATCCCTTAAGTTTAATGCATAATATATAATAATCAAAGTTTTATTCAAATGAATAAAAGTTTAAGTAAAATTCAAATGAAGTAGAATTATATTAGAAATGACAGCAAAAACATTCATTGTTGATTATAGCTATAAAATTAGTTCGCTTAGAAAAAACATTAAAAATAATTAAAATAGAAGAACCTTTCTAGAATTAGGAATATTCATGCTAATAAAAAAAAAACAATCGACTTAAAATAGTCACCCCAATAATAAATTTGGCGGCATCAGCCTTATCAGAGGTAGTAAATAAACCAAAGAGGTCATCTGTTTATATCTGTACTGGCAGATTTATAATTCACTACAATTTGTGAATAACAGCTAATTTATCTAAAATTATGTTTATTGATAAATAGGAAATAAATATTATTCCGGGACTATATCCACTAATAATCATATAATGAACTCAAAATAAATGAAAAATAAATTATTCTGGTGAAAATGGAATAAATTATAGAAGTTAATAATCTGTGTCACTATTTAAAATTTTACTAATTTAAAAAATATAAAAATTCAATAAGTGTATAAAGAAAAATGTAGTATAGCTGCTAATTAGAGTCATTCTGGAGAGAAAGGAGATATTCCTTTCTCAATGGATTGGAGTAAATAGGTCTAAGGAACGCGACTATTAGTGCGAGTGGAAACCAAGGATTAGCCCTCGAAGAGATTACAGATGAAAGATAGATAACGAGAATTAATGGTCCGATAGAGGAAGGATGCTAGGAAGTAATTTATGCGAAATGAGGGACAAATTTTAACTCGACCTACAGGTGTAATGTGTGAGAGTCTTTTGAAACCTGAAAGATAATCCTGATGATTATCTTTCATTAGTTTTCTTAGCCTACTCTCGAGTTTTGCCGACAACCCATCATATGCCACACAACTATAGTCAAAGTGGAGGAAGAAACCAGAAGTTGTCGGTTAGGCTTCGGGGGGGGGGATTCTGGGAAGAATTAAATAGTATGAGGATGGATATAGCCTGTTGAGAGATTTGGGAGACATGAGGTTTTCAAGAAAAGGTTTGGTCTAGGGTAAGACGAAGGTTTTTAACTGCAGGGTAGAATTGTATAGGTTGGAAGTTCTTAGTCAGTGTTAGGAGGGGGGCTTATCTTTATTGTTCATCTACCTCTGTCCCGTTTCCAGCCGGTTCCACTGCGTCGTCCTTAAAATAATTACAGAAGGCAAGAAAAATAAACAAAATATATTTAAAAAGAAAAAACCTTTGCAGGCTAAACTAATTTAATAATCTATTCACAAAACAAGCAAAAGAACACATTATTGAAAATATTAAATAAAACAATAAATAAAGAATGAACAATGAAATAAAAGTCGACTTTGCAAAAAAAAAAAATAATAATAAAAAAAAAAATTGGAACTGAACTAAACTGAAAAAAAAGACTTTTACAACTAAATCTTATAATCAACAGTCCAGCCAAAACCCACGAATATTGCAGTGAGGAATCGTAGCCTGTTTCTTTATCTCCAATCGAAATTTGACGAATAATAGTGGGTTCCGTATGAGTTATCAAAAAAAAAAAAATAAAAAATAAAAAGCGATGATTTCAATGAAAAATAAATAAATAAATTTAAAAAAAAAAAAAAAAAACGAAATACGTGTATGATTGTAATGAAAAAATAAATAAATAAATTAAAAAAAAATATGTGTGTGTGTGTGTGTGTATGTGTGTGTGTGTGTGTGTGTGTGTGTGTGTGTGTGTGTGTGTGTGTGTGTGTGTGTGTGTGTGTGTGTGTGTGTGTGTGTGTGTGTGTGTGTGTGTGTGTGTGTGTGTGTGTGTGTGTGTGTGTGTGTGTGTGTGTGTGTGTGTGTGTGTGTGTGTGTGTGTGTGCGTGGGTGCGTGCGTGCTTGCGTGCGTGCGTGAGTGCTTGGTGTGTGTGTGTGTATATAAGTTAAGTTCCTTCGAGCAAAAACAGCAAAAAAAAAAGGAAAATAAGGAACGAAATAACACACCCGGGTACTGCTAATAGACTGACTTTATTGCTCAGCAATCCTCTATTTATACATTTGGTGGTTGTTTGGGATTAACTTTGGGGATTAGGATGTATATTATCCCCTATACATCTTAACTCCCCCCCACCAGTTTACGAAAACTCCTCCTCGTAAACTCCTACATACAAAAATCAATGTTACAGATAAATATATATATAAAAAAAAATTTCACATAACTCAGAACTTATACACTTGTGTTACAGCTACTCACGTAATACAGTAAACAAAACTAAATGGAAACAAATCACAAAAACTATTATACTTCTCTTAATCACTTACATCATTTAATATTTACATAAGTTTCCTTGTCTAGAAAAGAGGATACCCCACGAAATCATTTAACGACAACGGGTAAACATGAATATGATAAACGAACACAAAGAACGAAACGAATATACGAAAAGTGAAACACTAGAAATAACGATAATATGATAGATCACCGAACCGAACAAAACGAAATAAAACGAATGGACGAAAAGTGGAACAATAGAAATACCGATAATCAACAATAAACGACTCTGAACAATGAACGAACCGAGAATAAACGAAGAACTTGAAAAACTACGAGAGAAGAAGACAAACAAAACAAAAAAAAAAAAAAAAAATATTACTTCAACGGAATCTTTAACTGTTCCAGGTGCACCGTTCTTCTTTTCCGGGGATCTTCTATACTCTGGATGGTGACCACGTTATGCTCCCGAATAGCAACGACCTTGAAGGGCCCATCATACCGCACGTCTTCCTTACTCCGGTTTGACACAACCTTGCGGTATACAATGGTCTCAATTGCGATCTTCTCCATCTTATCCTGTACTTTGAGATTCTCGCGGTTCAACCTTCTATTCTTTTCTGTCACGAGCTTCCTCCGTGATTTTTCCCATCTTTCCCCGAGTGCTACCCTGTTCGCCACCAACGTCACCGCGAATTCTTCATCCACTACTGCCCCACGGGTATCCCTCCTACGTTCGCGAAGGCTGAATAGTATTTCGAACGGTGAAAACCCTGTCGCCGCGTGGATTGAATGATTGTATAACCTCCGTCCGAGGTTATCCTCTCTGGTAGCCCATAAAACTGGAACCAAATTCGGAGGGCCATTAATACCGACTCGGCTGACCTGTCTTCCACTGGGTATGCCATCGCTATTTTACTGAAAATGTCTATGACAGTTATCCATTTATACCCTTTCCATGTAAAGGTGTCTATTTGTAAGTCTGTCAGTGGTCCTAAGGGTGTCTCCGTCTCTTCCTGTCTTCCGGTTGGAGGGTATCGGTCGTACTTTGTTGTGTTACAGATTTTACACGATCGGATCACTTCTTCAATGGTTTCCCGCATTTTAAACCAAAAGTACCTTCGCTTTAATGCCTGCAAGGTCTCCTGCACTCCCCAGTGATTCGTCTTGCCCTCATGGTACGCTATCCTGATCTCCTTCTGCCGTTCCGCCTCCATCACCGTCTCTACCATCAGCTTACACCGGATAAATGTGAGATCTAATCCAATCCTTTCCGTTCTCCACAATCTTTTTATTTTCTCCCACAAAACTGCATTCCCGACATATAGGTAAAAAGTTTCCCCCGGTCGAGATTCATCTCTCAGAATTTTCTTGATCATATCCTCCCCCAATCCTGCCTGTGATCGAACGGTAGTTATACGGAATTTCCCGTACCTTGAATATTCAGCCTTTGTTAGTCCTGTTGTACTCGTCTTCCAAATGATCTGTCTGTGTTTGTCATTGATGATGTCCTCTATTTCTGTAAAAATATGGTTATCTATTTAAAGTATTTGGTAATACAGTAGTTTGGAGAACAAAAAAACAAAATGTTATTGCTTTAAGTACGGCTGAGGCTGAATATGTTGCATTATGTGAGGCAACGGTGGAAGCATGTTGGTTATTAAAATTGTTAAAAGAGTTAGATATAAGTTGTAATAATTGTTTACTGTAGGAGGATAATCAAAGTACCATTAAAGCCATTAGGAATCCTGATCAAAAGAGGTTAAAACACATGGACATAAAGTATAATTTTATTAAACAAAAGGTTCAAGAAGGAACTATCATCATTAAATATGTAAATACAAAAGAACAGCAAGCAGATGTACTAACTAAATTTGTAAATAGAAATATTATGTATTATATTTTAAGTAAAATAGGTTTATTAGATTTAAATTAAAAGAAAAGGAATTTGGTTTATATAAAACTTGGATTGGGGGAAGTGTAAAAATATGTAGTTATTTTTATGTCAATCAAGTTTTATATTATAGTTTGTTTTAAATAATAATTGTGTGAAGAAAATATTATATTGTATATTGTCAGCAGTGAGAGGAAGGTTATAGTGAACAAAGAGAGATGTAGCGGCCATTGTATTGGAGAGAAGTAATAAAGCGTCATCCTTGAGTATGAGTATAGTGTTGTGTATTAAGACCTAAATTAGTCCTCAAATTGAGAATGAGAATTAACAATTTCCTCTATTTCCTCCGCTCTTTCCCCCTCCGAACCCTCCTCTTGCGTTCCTTCCCTCTCCTCTCCCGTCGCTTCCGAATCTCGCTCCCCTTCTCCTTCCGGTATCCACCCTCGTATAAAACGCTGGATTCCCCCTGAATATTCTCCAGCTTCCGGCTCTATCGCATTCACCTGTAAGGCTCGTGACAACCAGTCGGCTACGATATTTTCCCTCCCCGGCTTGTATACGACTTCCATATTGTACTGGCTTAATAATTCCTTCCACCGGGTTACCCTTGCCGACGATTCCTTCAACTTCCCTACCCACATTAACGGCCGATGATCTGTTAATACCTTAAACTTACGCCCAAACACGTACGGTCTAAAGTGCTCGACCGCCCATACCACGCCTAACAGTTCCCGTTCCAAGGCGCTGTAACGCGCCTCCGTTTCCGTTAAACGCCTACTTGCGTATACCACGGGTTGTTCCCCTTTACCTCCCTCTTGGGATAACACGGCCCCCACTGCATACTCGCTAGCGTCCGTCGTAATCGTAAAGGGTTTCGTAAAGTCGGGGAATGTGAGAACCGGCTCCTCTTGGAGTCTCGCCATGCACTTCCGGATATTGTCTTCGATTTCAGGGGTACTTACGATTTGGCGTCCCCTTTTCAGCAAGTCATTCAGGGGTACGAGGTGTCTTGCCATCTCCGGAACAAACCTCCGATAATAATTTAGTGTCCCCAGGAGCCTCCGTATCCCTTTCACGTCCGACGGAATGACCATCCTCCGAATGGCCTCTACCTTCCTTGCGTCCGGCCTTACTCCCTCCCTCCCTTGAAATCGTGTGGCCAAGAAAGTTGATTTGGTCTTGCCCCAGGGTTGACTTATCCTCTGATAATTTTAAACCGAACTGTCTCAGTCTGTTAAATACCTGTCTCAAGTCCTCAGTAAGTCGTCCATGTAAACTTGGCATGTCCCTTCGTCCAGTCCTCTTAAAAACTCGTCCAATAGTCTCTGGAAGGTGATCGGTGCATTTTTCAGGCCAAACGGCATCCTCATAAATTCATAGTGGCCTCTTTCGAAAGTCTTATGTTGATCCCTTGGGTGCATCCTTATTTGATGGTACCCTGCCTTCAAATCTAAAGTGCTAAACACGGTTGCCCCTCCTAACCTATCCAATATGTCTTCGAACAGGTGTATTGGATACTTCTCGTCTACCGTGTTCTCGTTTAGCTTCCGAAAATCCACGACCACTCGATATTTTTCCCGCGATGCCCCCTCCTTACTTATCTTTTTCCGTCTCCGATACTCCTGAAGATCCCGTCGATTCTGACGGTCGTCTACTTCTCCTCCACAGGCGCTGCGTGTTCACCTCCATAGGCTCTGCTTGGTTCGCACCCCTTAGTCTGCTCATGTAGGGGCACTGCCTTGCAATATGTCCCTCTGAACCGCACTCGAAACAGCGCTTGCGAGGGCACTGAGCCACCAAATGACCAGTCTTCCCGCATCCGTGACATTTCCTGTGTTAAAGCCCGATAATTTAATATCTCATTTTATTTTATTTTTTTTTATTCTCATCTCCTATAGTGAGGAAACCGCATTTAACTTATAATGAACAATATGTAGTGTAAATAGCGTGTTTACGGTTCAAGTTAAGTGTTTATGGTTCAAGTTACTTATTTACGTACGCCTCGGGAGATAAGAGACTCAACGGTCAGTCTGGGCCAGACCTCCCTGGAAGAAGTAGTTACGCACCATCTCACCAACTTCATCCTCGAGACTCACCGGCAGGCTTTTTTTTTTATTACTCACCCCTGCCCATGGAAGTATGAAGCAACTCACCGTATGGATTGAAGATTGCACCAGGGACCCTCAAGCACAGTAACACGTAACTTGAACCAATATATAAAAAAAAGGAAAAGAGACATTTAAATTTTTTTTGGTATGTATTTGAATTTGGTTTATTTTGTAATCACAATAGGGGATTTTTAATATTATTAGGAGAAACTTTTTTTATTTGTTTATTTCTAGTTTCAAACTTAAACTTCTCACCACGATATTTTTAATGTTTATATATATTTATATACTCACTCATTTAAGAAAATATATTTTTAATTTTTGGTGTTCATTTATAATTTCAATTTTCTTTGTTTTTTTGTTTTTTATGTCATTAATTATTTTACAGGTTTCCCAATCTTTAAAACTTAT
Organism: Euschistus heros; assembly: GCA_003667255.2. Lineage (NCBI taxonomy): Eukaryota > Metazoa > Arthropoda > Insecta > Hemiptera > Pentatomidae > Euschistus > Euschistus heros. The sequence goes on from RCWM02000061.1 coordinate 2,452,450, forward strand.
GTTTGGGCATTTTTCTAAGTAATTTTTTACCAGCATTCATTGGGGTTGGGAACTGTTTTTTCCAAAAGTGAAAAGCCCCCCTCCCCAACATCTTTTGGTCCTGTCCGAGCCGGATATTTTTTTATTACCGATTAATTAATTACATCTTTTGTTAAACTCCGAGACGGATTTTTTTTAACGAGTAATTAATTACATCTTTTGTTACAGTCTGAATAATTTAAAAAAAAAAAAAAATTAATTTTTTCGTTAATTGGTCCTCCATTTTTATTATCCTTTTCGTTATCGTTATTTAGAAAGATGCCACCTAAGAGTCAAAGTTCAACCGAAGAACAATTAAGTAAGTTAGAGGATTTAGAAGAACAAATGGCTGATCTAGCCGATGATATTCAAAATACTGCTTCAATCGGGTTTAGTGTTCGCACCGATTCTTCTAGAGAATCTTTATTTTTAGCCCGACTCTCCCGTATTGACTCTACATATGAAAAATTTTTTGCCGTTTTTTATGAGGCTAAATCCTTAGCTAAAAAACTAGAAGTATCTTGTGATAAATTTAATAAGTTAAAAAATGATATGCGGTCCTCTTATTATGAGGCTTTGTCTTATGGGAAAATTTTCGATTCCGATAAGAGTACCTCAGATGTAAATAAAACCTCACCAATTGACACGGCTTCAATCTCACGCTTGCCTACAATTAGTATCCCTACATTTTCGGTAGATATCGCCAGTTGGCAAAATTTTAAAGAAACTTTCAGGTCCTTAGTCCATGATAGGGGTGACCTTGATGGAATTCAAAAATTTCATTATTTAAAAATATCGTTAAAAGGTTCTGCATTACAAACAATTTCGTTTATTTCAATGTCCCCTGCGGGTTATAAACAAGCATGGGAAGCACTCACCAAAAAATACGACAGTGAACGTATCCAAGCAACGTTTCACTTAATCAAAATTTTAAACTTTAAACCGATAACCAAAAGCGATTTATCCCAGCTGGAGCACTTCTCAGCAGTGGTACTAGAGAGCGCTTCTGCTCTCTTAAAACTGGAGATGGCGGACCTCTCGGGATTTATTTTAAGCACTTTAGGTCTCAGATTATTAGATAACAAAACCCGCGAGTGTTTCGAAATGGAACATGCTTCAAAATCTGAAGTTCCGACTTGGAGGGAGTTTGTAGATTTTATTCAACTTAGATCGGTCAAATTGCAATCCGAGGCCCTTATATCGAGTACCGCTACGGAAAACTTTCATAAAAATTTTGGGTACACTAAGTCATCAAAACATGTTTTAATGACCTCTAAATCAGGGGTTCACTCTACTAATTGTTCAATTTGTAAGAAATCACACCGTATTTATGACTGCTCAGTTTTTAAAAATCTCACCCCACAACAACGTTGCGACCGCATCAAAAAATTAAATCGGTGCTTAAATTGCTTGGCTTCGGGGCATTTATCGAATCAGTGTCAATCTAAAACATCTTGCCGCCATTGTAATAGAAGGCATCATTCTCTTTTACATTTTTTCCCTCAATATTCTCAAAAATCCGATTCAATACGCCCGCCTACTCCAGCTCGTACTAGTCCACCCACCAGTCAAGCTGATTCTCCTCCCTCGAAAAGCGCGATACTATCCGTGTCTGCCGCAGGTCAGACGGACGTTTTGCTTGGCACCGCAGTTGCTAGGATTCGGAATCATCAAGGTCAATGTCATGGTGTACGGATCCTAATAGATAGTGGTTCGCAACGCTCCTTCATAACGGAAGAATGTGTCTACAGGTTAAATTTACCACTCGCGCGCAGTAAACATAGATTAGTCGGTTTTGGGAACCAAACCATCTCTAATGTAAAATTCGAAGCACCCTGTGTCATAGTGCCTAAAAATAGGTCACTCCCCGAGCTAAATATTACGGCGATGGTGATTAAGCGAATTTGTGGAGACATGCCCACAAGTCCTGTTCCTAGCAGGATTATTCAAAAATTTCGTGCTCTAGACCTAGCTGACCCTTGTTTTCAACAATCGCGACCGGTTGATTTTCTGTTAGGGGCAGATTTATTTGCTGACATTTTACGCGGGGGTACTATAAAACTTGAAGAAGGGGGGTTCCTAATGCACTTGATACCATTTTCGGTTGGATCTTAATGGGTTCCTTAAAAGGTGATTCAGCTGGCGAAGCTTGTTACCCCAGCACTGTTCTCCATAGCACAGCCCTACCCTGTTCAGAATGTGAAGAGCTCACACGAGTGATGATTAAATTTTGGGAGGTGGAAAACGTCGCGAACGTTGCGAGGTTAGATCCGCAGGATGTTCATTGTGAGGAGCATTTTGTGGCTACTCACTCCCGAGACAAAGACGGTCACTTTACAGTGAAACTTCCGTTCAAAGGAAATCCACCCGAATTGAGTGATTCCAAATTTGGAGCACTCAATCGATTCAAAAATTTGGAAAAGAAATTTGAGAAAGATCCCACACTGCAGCTTGGATATTCCAAGGTGATGCAGGAGTATTTGGAAAAGGGTTATATAGCACGTGCAAAGGGGTCAGGGAAATGCTATCTCCCACACCATGCGGTTTTGAAAGAGCACATCCACAAAACTTAGGATTGTGTTCGATGCATCTGCTCGATCTAGTAACGGGTCCTTAAATGATCATTTACTCACCGGACCCAAGTTACAACGTGATATAAAGGATGTCATGCTTAGCTCTCGCAAACCCCGCATTGCTATATCAGCAGATATCTGCCAAATGTATCTGCAGATAAAACTAGCCACAAAAGACCGTGAATTTCAACATTTCTTTTACCGATTCCGAGCTACCGATGCCTTGACAGAGTATCAGTTTGACAGGTTACCGTTTGGGTTATCCTGTTCGCCTTTTTTGGCAATGCGCGTAATTAAGCAGCTTGTGCTGGACGATGGAACACCTTATCCTGAAGCTTCACGTGTATTATTAGAACACATGTACGTTGACGATCTCTTGACCGGAACGGACACGATTTCCGAAGCTTTAACTCTGAAGCGGGATCTGATAAATCTATTAAAGAAAGGAGGGTTCGAACTAAAAAAGCGGAGCAGTAATTGTCCACAAATCCTTGAGGACGTACCCTCGGAGTCCTTGGAGTCCCCGATTTCATTTTCTAACATGGAAGATACCATAGTCAAATTGTTAGGCATACAGTGGGAGCCCAAATATGATTGTCTGTCATATAAGGTAGTCATCAAAGAATGTGTTTTGACAAAGAGAGGTATTATGTCCACCATAGCCAGAATTTATGACCCATTAGGATATTTGGCGCCAGCGGTATTTAGAGGAAAGACGATTTTGCAGAAATTATGGGAAAAGAAACTCGAATGGGATACTCCCATACCCCCCGATATTGGCAAACAGTGGGAAGCATTTTATAACAATCTAACACATTTGAGTAAAATCCGTATTCCTCGTTGCATCTTTGTTGAGGGTTCCTCGAATGTAACGATTGTTGGGTTCGCAGATGCGTCCGCGTTAGGTTATGCCGCAGTCGTATATCTGCATCTGGAATTACCAAAAATTTTCATGTTCATCCTATCTGATCTTTGCGGAAACTCGGTTGGCTCCTCTTAAGCTTTTATCGATACCTCGGCTCGAGTTGTGTGCAGCCGTATTATTAGTTGACACTTTGAAGTCACTTAAGGACACCTTGTCGCACTGGAATGTAATGTCCACCGTTTTATGTTCCGATTCGACTACAGTTTTATCGTGGCTTCACCTCCCTTATTCGCGCTTAAAATCGTTTGTGGCTAATCGAGTAGCTAAAATATTAGAATTTTCTGAGATATCATCCTGGAATCACGTGAGTTCGGAAAATAACGGCGCTGATGTGGCCTCGCGAGGAAAGTGTCCTTCGGAACTATCTTCGCATACCACTTGGTGGAATGGACCAAGGTGGCTCTGTTGTCCAAAAAATAAGTGGCCTATTTCGTCTAACCCTGTCTTAATTGATCCATTGGAATTAGCGGAAGTTAAGTCAGAAGAAACGGTTACGATGATGGTCATCAATGCGGGAGAATGCGAGTTTGATAAAATCTTAGAACGATTTTCCTCGTATTCGAGGATGGTAAGAGTATTCGCTTATGCCATTCGATTCACACACAATGCATCAAACCGTAACTCAGTGAGATCGGGTTTATTGTCACTATGGGAAACTCGACAAGCAATTGAAGCAGTGGTTAAAGGTGTACAAACATCAAAAGGTCTATCTGTATTGGACGGGGAGCGGATGAAGTCGATGAGGTCACTCAACCCTTTTGTTGATCCCGGTGGTTTGGTCAGGGTGGGCGGCAGGTTACGACATGCCCCTTTATCATATGAAGCTAAGCACCCAATACTGTTACCCTCAAAATCTCATTTCGTTAATTTGCTTATTGATCACTTTCATCGGGTGTATCTTCACGCCGGTCCGCAGTTATTGCATTCCTTGCTGCGGAATAAATTTTGGATCATAGCCGGTAAAAGTGTCGTCAAGTCACGCGTGCACCGCTGTGGGAAATGCCATCGTTTAAGGGTAAAAAACATCAACCCTTTCATGGGCGATCTTCCCCCATCGCGGTTTGAACAGGGTAGAGCCTTCCTCAACGGGGGTATTGATTACGCAGGTCCCTTCCTTATCAGAGAATCGTTGCGACGTAAAGCTGCTCTAAGTAAAGCGTATTTATGACTCTTCGTATGCTTTAGCACCAAAGCGGTACATACTGAAGCAGTAACTCAATTGAGCACAGATGCTTTCATGGCATGCTTCGATCGATTCGTTGCTCGTAGAGGGTTGCCAAGCAAGATATTTTCTGATAATGGTACCAACTTTGTCGGAGCATCCAATCGTTTGAAAGAGCTCTATAAATGGTGGAACTCTCGCGATGTCTCGGAAAAAATAAGGACCTTTTTAACCGCTAAGGAAGTGGAGTGGCACTTTATACCCCCTTTTGCGCCACACTTCGGTGGTTTGTGGGAGGCAGGGATCAAATCGTGTAAGTATCATCTCATACGAGTATTGGGTACTCAGCCAATCACCTTTGAGGAATTAGCTACCATAGTTACAAGGATTGAAGCCGTTCTCAATTCGCGACCCCTCCACCCATTATCCTCTGACCCGGAAAATTGTCAGGCTCTCACTCCGGGACACTTCCTTATAGGAGCTCCTCTTGTTGCTTCACCGGAACACAATGTCACGGATATTCCACGGAACCGCTTGTCTAGGTGGCAGCACTTGCAGCGTTGCATTGCGGATTTTTGGAAGCGTTGGCGACAGGACTACTTACAAAGCCTTCAGCAAAGAGTTAAATGGACTGATCCGACAACACCCCTCTTATCGGGAACATTAGTTCTTCTCAGGGATCCCAATGTGCCCCCTTTACAATGGCCGACTGCAAGGGTAATTGAAACATTTCCTGGAAAGGATGGTATTGTTCGAGTGGTGTAATTAAGGATTGGGAAAACCGAATTCCTACGACCAGTCTCCCGCCTATCTCCTTTGCTTCCTGAGGACACCAATAATTGAAAATTTATGAAATTTTGGTGGGCGGCATGTTAAAGCCCGATAATTTAATATCTCATTTTATTTTATTTTTTTTTATTCTCATCTCCTATAGTGAGGAAACCGCATTTAACTTATAATGAACAATATGTAGTGTAAATAGCGTGTTTACGGTTCAAGTTAAGTGTTTATGGTTCAAGTTACTTATTTACGTACGCCTCGGGAGATAAGAGACTCAACGGTCAGTCTGGGCCAGACCTCCCTGGAAGAAGTAGTTAGGCGCAAATCTCACCAACTTCATCCTCGAGACTCACCGGCAGGCTTTTTTTTTTATTACTCACCCCTGCCCATGGAAGTATGAAGCAACTCACCGTATGGATTGAAGATTGCACCAGGGACCCTCAAGCACAGTAACACGTAACTTGAACCAATATATAAAAAAAAGGAAAAGAGACATTTAAATTTTTTTTGGTATGTATTTGAATTTGGTTTATTTTGTAATCACAATAGGGGATTTTTAATATTATTAGGAGAAACTTTTTTTATTTGTATATTTCTAGTTTCAAACTTAAATTTCTCACCACGATATTTTTAATGTTTATACATATATATTTATATACTCACTCATTTAAGAAAATATATTTTTAATTTTTGGTGTTCATTTATAATTTCAATTTTCTTTGTTTTTTTGTTTTTTTATGTCATTAATTATTTTACAGGTTTCCCAATCTTTAAAACTTATGTTTGGGCATTTTTCTAAGTAATTTTTTACCAGCATTCATTGGGGTTGGGAACTGTTTTTTCCAAAAGTGAAAAGCCCCCCTCCCCAACATCCTGTCTTCTCTCTTCCATGTCTTCCTCTCCATTCCCTGCCTCCTTTCTCTCATCGGTAGCCTCTCTCGGATCCCATGATCCGTATCTCTTCTCCTCCAAGAGTCCACTCTAGGGTGCGTGTTTCTTCCGCTATCTGTCCGCTTGTAGGTCACCCTGCTCCAGCCATCCTCCTTCCGGACTTCTTCGTCTCGTGCGCTGGAGTCCACCATTTCCCTGGCGCATTCCAGAAAGGTTTTGTCCCTTGGTAGTCCATCCTTCTTTCTCGTCTTCTCCGCTAGCTGTATCTTTAGGATGGTTGACAGGAAGGCCATCCTTGCTTCCACTTCCGGGGCTTCTGTTGTTTCTCTCATTTTCTCCGTTATCTTGTTGTAATGAGCCAACAAAGACCCCGAGTATTGCCCGCTAGACTGGTGTGGTTTCCTCACTTTACGAAACATGCGGAAGATATCCTCTTCCGGAGTCCATCGCCCGCCTCCGAAGGCCTTCTTGAGACGATCCTTGACTACCGCCCAGGGAGTATCTTCGTCTGCCTGAATCACATTGAGTACGCCGCGTTTAACACAGCATACTAACGCTGCTCTCAATGCACATGCATCGATCGGATCCAAAAGGTTCTCCCTCGCCTTCGCTTCGATTCGAGCCAACACTCGATCTCCTCCTTTGAGAAAGTGATTTAACTCACCAATCTCTCCATCGTATCTCTCTATGTCGGCGATCGCTCTTCTTAAGTCCTGCGATGTGGCTGTCTTTATTTTCATCAACTCCAGCGCGTTCGCTTGTGCCGCCGCCAAATTCGCATGGGCTGCTGCTATAGTTTCTGGAGGTAGTGGCGGCATTTCCGATTGAACTTCGAAAGACGCCGGTTTCAGAATGGTATTTCCCTCCATTTACTATTCGAAATTTGATCTTGAAAATATGGAGGATATAAGAGATACGAAACGAAAAATACGTTTAGTGCAAAGATTACGAAGCGTTTGGCGGGAAAATTAAAAATTATTGCTTACCCAGAATTACGCTCAGCTGTTCCCGGGTTTCGGCACCAGTTAAGTTCCTTCGAGCAAAAACAGCAAAAAAAAAAAAAGGAAAATAAGGAACGAAATAACACACATATAATAACACTGATAATAGATTGACTTTATTGCTCAGCAATCCTCTAGTTATACATTTGGTGGTTGTTTGGGATTAGGATGTATATTAATTATCCCCTATACATCTTAACTTATATATATATATATATATATATATATATATATATATATATATATATATATATATATATGCATATGCGCATGGACGCTTTTATGCAAATACTAGATGATTCATACTAATGTGATACATATTCCTATCTCCTTATTTCGATTAGAGGATCCTCAGTTTAGCCTCCCACACAATCCACACCCTTTTGTTCCCCTATTTACTCATCAAAACAAATAAAATGGCATGTATTTATACATGCCTCTTATAATCATACTTGTTTGTATTTATACATACAATATTTTAAACAGATGTCTTGCCATCCCTTTTTTTTTTTCACAAGAACGTGTTAAAAAAGGACTGTCGAAAAATCGATGCTTGAGTCGTGAATCGAAGAACCGATGCGTGATTGTAAATACAAAGAAAAAGATTAAAAAAAAAAAAAAATGTATTATATTTCATGTTAAACTGTCTAATTATTTTACTCCTGTTTCCAGTATATTTTCTTCTGGTAAATTATCATTAAGTATGGCTATCCTAAACATGATTCAACATGGGCTAAGGATTACCTGAATCATTTTAATTGGGGCTACTTTTTGTCTAGCGCTTTTTTTAGTTCCAATCTATGTACCTCATCAAATGCTCTAAGAAGATCTAGTAAGGCAAGGTGGGCTAAGAAACGCAGGAGAGATCGTTATATCCCTAAACAAAGTATAGTGAAACTCCGATTATCCGGATTAATTGGGGCCGATATTGATCCGAATACCTAAAAATCCGGATAATCAGGTTTACTATTGAATTAGGGTATTGAAAAAAAACAAACAAAAAACATACAGACATATGTAATGTTTTAACTATGTATTTTATTGAATAACTAAAAATGTGGCTGTATATTAAATTATATTTATGAAACAACAAAGTTTAGTTAACATGTTCCGACACAGAACACATCCGACAATTTCTTCCCAAATTTGCCTTTCCTAAGTCGTTCTATAATGAACACTTTATCGGACGCAGTTAAAACAGTAGGTTTTCTTTAAGGTGCCATAACTCTTTCAGTATAAAGAGACCACTCGCGACGGCAATCTGAGTCTAACCCGCTGGGCAAATCCCGTGTAGGATGGATGTGTTATGCTTCTAGAATTTCGCCAAGTACATTTACTCAGATTTTGACTGTTACGAGGTGTACTCCGCCCCTAATTCTGAGACGCAGTTTCGGTAGCTGCTGCTTGGTCTATTTAGTTTTGTTATGTCTTGGAAACTAATAAGTCGTGAACTAGGAACCACGGCCTACAATAACTGTTAGTAAACAAAAAAAAATTGTAAGTAATATATATATATATATATATATATATATATATATATATATATATATATATATATATATATATATATATATATATTTTTCTTCAAATCATTGGATTGGATAATTGGAGTTTTACTGTATGTATAAGCTCAGAAGTAATTTTTACCATCACTTACATTAGCTCTTTGGATTCATTGTTTACCGCTCAGCTGTTGGTAATATGGAACATATTGAAAGTGTTGTGTGAGTTAACAGTTTAATAATTTTTTATTGTGTCTAGTATATTGTAAACTGAAATAAATTATATGTTAAGTTTTGTCTTTTGCCATATTTCCAAGTTTCTCTACTCATTAGTTATTCTTGTACATAACTTTCTCTTGTGAAATCGGCCAGTAATCAATGTTATTTTTTTTAATATGAAAATTTTGTTTTTTTAGATACGTTTATGTGATTATTTCTGCAATTAAATATAATCTTCTTATTAACTTTGTTATTGTTCATTTAAAGTTTCCCTATCCTTTTTGTTTTTACTTAAATGTCAAATAATGTTATTCTTTGTGATAAATTTATTTCGTTTAGCAAATATATTAGTCTATGACTATCTAATTTGTTTAATCTCTATAATTCTTTAATTTTATTATGACAACAAAATATTTGTTTCTGTTGCAGTTATTAGTAGATTTTAAAACATGCTTTCCTTTTTCTAGTCAAGAATGTTATCTTATAATTCATTGAAAATTATTCATATGGTTATCCAGGTTTCTAATATAACTTAAGTTATTTATCTTAAATAATAACATATAATTACATTAATGTTTAAAAGTTTTTATGACAGGCATGAACAAAATGAATTTTATATTTTATGTCGACCGTGTTTATTGAAATAGCTTATTCATCCTAAATTTTGTTTTCACTATTTCATAATTATGCTCAAAGATGTGTTTAAAACTTGTTTTGTTATATATGACTGTTAAATTTAGGTTTAAACAAATTTAATAATTTCATTTATGTCTAATCAATGACAAATGTTTTGGTAAATCAGATAATATGATTATAAAACTTTCAGGAATTGTAATGTTTAGTTCTTAAGCTGAAGGTCTATTTTTATGAATTGTTATTTGGTGGTAATTTGTTTTAAAGTCAGTTTTATGATTATGGTAGTGGTTTAATAGTAGTGACAGTTTCGGTTGTAGCTAAAGGAATGTCATTAACGATTGTTCGTTTTGTACTTTCATTTAACATTGATAAGTTGACTAACCATAATGTTAACATCATTTAATCCAGATTGTTTAATAATTATATTTAATAACAATAATAATTTTAAGTATTCATGATTCTCTGATATGTTAGATAATGTTCTGGAACTGAGTTATGTTTTCATTACAGAGTAAGTTCTGTTCTTAACAAAGATGTTAAACAATTTGGGAAACAAAACATATTTGATAATAGTGATGAAACCTGTTGGAATTCTGATCAAGTGAGTTGAAATTGAGTTGTATTTCTTTTGATATTCATCTGTTAGAATAAGTTGAAGGTGTATTATATATTGCTTTATTTTTGCTATTTTTTTTTAATATTCTGTCGTGAGTCCTGTTAGAAAATATTTATAAATTTGTGTATAAACCATTCCTTGATTTATATTTTATGATAGTTTATAAACAGCTTTAGCAAAATAATAAAAAAAATCTATTTTTAATTTTTAAGTCTGATTCCATTAGTTTTTTTCCCCTCTTTGCATATTTAGAAATCAAAATAAACTTATAATGCTTTCCTCCAGTTCATAAAGATTATTTTTATATGTAGCATGTTGTTGGGATCAATAAAAAAAAGAATGGTAACGTTTGATAAAAACCAACATTTTTACTAGCCAATTATTGACCCATATTGATAGCCATCATCAGAGCAGAAAAAAAAAAAAAAAAATTAGATACTAAAACTGTAAAAAATTTACATCTTGACTTTCTATCAATGATGACCTTCAAAGTTGGCAAAAACAATTGCTAATAAATATGTTTATTTTTTTCTTTTACGAAACAGACTTAGAGACCACGCAAATATCATTATTTTCACTTCTTTTTATACTCCTCTGATTACTCCCTCCTTCTTTCCTCGTTCCATGCTATTCCTTTTCTCGCATCTCTCTTTCCCACAAGGACCTTAATTTCTTTTAGTCTTTTCCTATAGTCATCCATATCAAAATAGTCTTGGTCTTATTTTGTTATTTTCAGTCTCTCAGTTTCTTCTTTATCTGTTTGATATACCCCCCAGCACTGTTGTATTCTCTCATTTTATAGATTTCTCCATTTAATCTCTTAGGGTGCATCCTCACCATATGCCCATAGAACCTTAATCTTCTTATGTTTATTTTTATCGGACATTGCCTTTCTTTTTTTAATATTGGTTTTTTGTCAGTTGAGAGCTGAAATTCTCTTCTTGACTTAGTATCAAGATGTAAATTAAAAAAAAAAAAAATTTCCGAGTTTAGTCCATTTTTTTTTTTTTTTTCTTACCCTGATGATGGCCATCGAAGTTGCCCATCAAAGTTGCCAGAAACATTGGCTAATAAATATGCTTATTTTTATCGAACATTGCCTTTCTTTTTTTTACTGATCCCAACTATATTCTATGTATGCATTTCATCCAGTCAACCAACTCAGCTCTTTAGAAAAATTATTTTTAGGTTGTTTTTGAAATATTGAACCTCAAAACCCCATCAGACTTTTGTTCAAATAATGTGGGTTGGTCATATTCCATGCACCCTGCTTTTTTTTTTTGTGTATGATGGAAAATTGTGTGTAGAAAATGATATGGATTCCAATATTGAAAACTGAGACACTCCTTTTTAAAAATATGTAATTGAGTTTGTATATAGTATTAATAAAAACTGCAAATAATCTTTACCACTTTTATTGATTATAGGCAATAATAACCACAGCAATTTTTTGCCCTCAAATCAATGAGCATTCATACAGTCCTAATTACCTCTCTGTTCCTACAACTTGATTTAAATAATGCTTTTTTTAAGCTTATTTCTGAATTTTACTTACAATTTTCTGAGTAGTAAATAAAATGATTTATTAAAACACAACAAATATGTACCCAAATATAATTGTAGTAAACTAATTTAGTAAATTAATATTTAGATTATTTTGTATGTTTAGAATTATATGTAAAAATGCTGTGTCAGCATATATAATAGCAAATTCTTGCTTATTTTGATTACTTCTCCATTTACTATATAATGCTTTAAAATTCCAATTGTGTAATCCAATAATGTATAATTGTGGCCTTGTCTGTTTGAGGCGTACTGTTTTGAACTTTAGAGAACAATAAAACTATTAATCATATTGATGAGGTATAGTTGACTGTTAAGTATTAGGAGAAGTAGATAGTTGGGGTATGCAGTCATAAAGATACACAGCAATTAAAAAATAAGTTTTTTAATCTGTTATGCCGTTTCAACTTGCATTGCAAGCCTTCATCAGGGTTTAAGACTGATGTAAACAGAAGCACTGTTACATCAGTCTGTTTACACTCTGCTTACATCAGTTTGTTTACACTCTGGTTAAACCAGTCTGAAACCCTGATGAAGGCTTGCAATGCAAGTTGAAACGTTGGCATAACAAATTAAAAAACTTATTTTTTAATTGCTGTGTATCTTTATGACTGCATACCCCAACTATTTACTTCTCATAAAACTGCTAAATTAATATTAAATGTAGTCTAGAGTCCCTAAAATCCCCTGTGAAATTAGTGATATTATTATTTGAAGTGAAATATTTAATATTACTGAATTATATTAAAATATATAAATTAAATAAATAACCTTTGCTCCTGTAATTTTTCTTCCTTGTTAAATTTGCTTTGAGAAATCTAGAAAATGTTACACACCACTCATTGGTGTAATTCTGAATAGTAAATTTTTACTCTTTTATATATTTTTAAATATTTATATATATCTAAATTTAATATAAATTAGTGGTGCTTATATTATTCTGTATTCATTCAAAAAAAACTTATTTTATCTCTATTTATTTTAGGGATCACCCCAGTGGGTGAAAGTAAAATTGAAAGAAGAAATGGAAGTTAATTTTTTCGCCATTCAATTTCAAGGAGGTTTTACAGCTAAAGAATTACTATTCAGAAGTGAATTAAATGGCAGTAGTGAAGAAATGTGTTTTTTTCCTGAAGACAATAATTCTGTTCAAACGTTCAAATTAAAACAGCCCACGAAACTGAAATCAATGTTATTTAAATTTAACTCAAGCACAGACTTTTTTGGCCGAATTGTAATATACAAACTTGATTGGTCATGATGCATGTTTTCCTGACATTTAATCTCTCCCTATTCAACAGTACTTCCTGGCATCAGCAATTGTCACTCTTTTTAGAAATATTTATTGTTTTCAATAACATTTCCTCATCATCATTATACTCTTGGTCTTCCACTTCAACGACCCTATTTTTCTTTTTATAATGATAACTTAATATCATTTGGATTGATGAATTATTTGCCATTTCTATTGGAAATTTAATATTTCTCTCACATCTTCTGCTGTTATTCTGAATTAGTGTGGCCTTATTTCCAACAGCAATACTTCCTCTGAACCTTTCTATTCCAGAACCGAAAAAACTTTCTTATATTTTTGATCTTGCTCTTTATTCCTTTATTTATCTCTTTTATATAAGAATTTAACATATCAATTTGTACACCCTCTCATAGAACTGCTCACCTTTAAAAATTCTTTCTCCTTTTGGAATTTCTCGCTCACCTGCATTCATAAAATCTCATATGTACCTTCTGTTAAATACCATTTATTTAAACTACCTCCTCAATCACCAATCTTCCTAATATATGCTGACAATATATGTTTTTATTTTTACCTGTATACATTGTTCATGTTCGTTGGTTTGCTGAAACTGAAAATTAACTCTGTTTTATACCTTTACCTTGATTTGATTATTGTCTGGTGTGTGATGGCTTAATAATAATTATTATTATTGCAGTAGTTCAGTTGTAATTGTAAGAAGTGACTCATATTGCAATCTTGATTTTTAAAAGATGTGATAACGTGTTTCACAATACTTATTTACTTAAAATTGTATATGTTATAATGGACTCTTTTTAAGTTTGTGCCAATAAAAATTGTATCCCTTAGCAATCCGTTAAACAGAAAATTTGAAGTAGTATCAATTGAAACATTCACCTCTTTATTAAGAAATTTCATGGATAGCTTTATGTTTACAGGCTTATTTTCAGCTTCAGCCCACCCAAAATCAGATGGATCAACCAAAATTATTAAAAAATATTTTTTGTTCTAGACCTTTTCCTGTGTATATAGCTTAAATTTACATTTATTGTTATTTTTACTTCTTAATTTTTGTATTCATGTGTTCTATGCACAAGCCAGACTAGTGCATCTTAAATTGGACTTTTATGTTTTTGTGACCTAGAATTAAGTTTTCTTACCTTTTTATTTTCATGTAATGTTATTTTTTAACATTGTTATATCATTATCAATATAATGTCTTAATTATTATGGATTTTGCTATTGCATTTGTAGGAAATTGAGGCTTAACAACAAAACATGATGGCATGCAAATACTGTGAATTGCTATTAATAATTGTTTGTCAAATGTTGATATGATGCTATCATGCTGTAATTGCGATTCCTATATTAAATATTGTAGAGAATTTTTAATAATACCTAGTCAAATTGAGAACTCAGAAGGATTGTGACAGGAATCCTCAAGAGATGAAAATGATAAGTGCATTTATTTACTTTTATAATTACCGTACATTTATTGAAAACCAAATATTAAATAAATTGCTTTCAAATTGTTATTTATTTTAATTTAACCCAGTTGTTGAAGAAAAAACTATTTTTTTTTTTTAACTGTTGCTAAAATAGAATTTATTAAGAAAATATATTTTATAAAAGTGCTATCATATTAAGTTTTCTAAACACTTTAATATTCTGGAATATTGTGGAACTTTGTTGAATTGCCCATATAACAGAGGAAAAACTTTGTTGACAAATATTGAAAATCTTAAAGAGACGATATCTTTAGGAAACAGGCCAAATAGACCAGTAGAGACATTGTTTTTAGGCATTAATTTTCGTATAAAGCTAATATATTTTATGTATTCACTGGTTCAAAGAAAAATACACAAGGAAAATGTACTGGTAGTGGACACATTTACAGAATTTTTCATTTTTTTTTTCTTAGGATAGGAATCCGCTATATATTGATAAGATTTTCTTATTTATCAAGCTCATGCACCGACTACTTAACTTAAAAATCATGATTGGTTTATTGAAGGTGAATTATATTTTTTCATTCTTTTTTTCTAAACATTAAATTTGCATCACTACTTTGAAGTCTACGAAATTCAGTTAAATGTGAAATACTTCAA
The DNA here is from genome assembly GCA_003667255.2 of Euschistus heros. Taxonomy (NCBI): domain Eukaryota; kingdom Metazoa; phylum Arthropoda; class Insecta; order Hemiptera; family Pentatomidae; genus Euschistus; species Euschistus heros. The sequence continues at coordinate 2,467,699 of RCWM02000061.1, forward strand.
TATTTTATAATCCTAACCGATCCCTAAAAGTCATTGAAATACATATCAACCTCCTTAATGAATTGTATTATTCAATAAGAGTTTATATACAAATTATTAAATTTAATAAAACTGTGAATAATAATTTATGAAGTAAACACCATACTCCAATATTTTATGATATTTCATGCAATATTGGAGTATAGTGTTTACTTCAAGCATATTAGCTTTAGTCATACAGTGTTTTATCATCAAATAACAAATAATCAGAAAATATCCCTGGCTGTCATGAAGTAGTCGATAAGTCAAAATTGTGCACTTTTCGATTGGGCATTTTTTATTGTTTACCAAAATCCTGTATTTAATCTAAAAATACCATTCGCCCCTAAGTAGATACTTTAAGATTTTCGGTAAGAAGCTGAACAAAATCAAATACAATGCTTGATATTTCTTTCTTTGAAGTTTATTTGTTAACTCATTTTTAAGGTAATTGAATTTACCACCTTCTTCACAACAACAATTAACAAAATGAAAATATTCTGACCAGATTTTTTAGAAAAATCTTAATGCAACAGTGCTCTCTTGTAGTTATATCTATAACTTTATCTAAAAAGTATAATTATGAAAAAGGAAATAATATAATTATACAAATATATCATCATATATATATATATATACATATACATATAATAAAAACTTATGATTATAAAGAAGATTATATAATATGGGCGAAAATAAAAATAAATTAGAATCTTAATTCATTATTTTCATTTATTGATGCTTTAAACATTTTAAACTTAATCAAAATACTCTATACTCCAATTCTAATGTCCTGCCAAAAATAATTTGTAATGAACAAACGACTTTGCCTGCCATAATATAACGATTTAATTAGCCAAGTGGTCACTATTGGCCTCTTTTGATAAGGATGGTCAATTACAACGGTAAATGACGATTAAGTACATGCTATTCTTAATTCATCTAGAGCTCATGGAACTGCAAGAAGTTACTTCCGTTAAATCAACATTCATTTAAAATAATGTAAAAAAAAACCAATGGGTAGTTGGTCGTTAGCTGTTGCTACATCAAATTCCACTTACTAACGTAGTTTGATGAACTAAATTAGTTTCACAAAGTAAAAGCTATACGAAACAACTTGTAGGATATTTTATTTTCCTGTATATTTTTCATTATTTTAAAGCGCACATTCTCATTTGAAACAGATAAATTAAAATTTTTTTTTTTTTAAATCTTTTCGGAACGCTTTAATTTTTCAATTAGGTGACAACGTTAAAATTCGGATTCAGCGCTTCCAGCACGGATTCCCAAATACGAAAGACCTTAACTTAACTGAAAGGTTACCAAATCTCTCCTTAAATTATTTATAAAATATAAGGATTTTTACAACCAGATACAGATTACAGATACATACAGATAAAACATATCTCTTGTTCAATAAGTGCAGGATTTGACCTCTGCTAAGAAAGGTGTAAAGCTGAAATGAACTGAAATAAAAAATAGTGTAGATATGCTTTCATGTTCACTTCACTGTTTCATTTTCTTAAAAAAAAAATATGCGTAAAGGAAATGTCGGAAATATCTGCATTAATCAAAATTATCTCTCGAGAAATAATCTTGTGAATGGTTTCCACAATAATGTCAGACACCTGTTAAATGTCTGAAAAATAAAATTAAATGCCGTTTATTGATATTCTCTGCCTCACTAGCGATCTCTGTCGCTGTTCTGCTTAACTACTTGCAACCCCACACTAGCGATCTCTGTCGCCGTTCTCCTCAACTAAGTGCACCCCCACACTAGCGATCTCTATCGCTGTTCTCCTCAACTAAGTGCACCCCCACACCAGTGATCTCTGTCGCCGTTTCCCTCAACTACTTGCGTCCCCATACTAGCGATCTCTGTAGCTGTTCTGCTCAACTACTTGCAACCCCACACTAGCGATCTCTGTAGCTGTTCTGCTCAACTACTTGCATCCCCACACTAGCGATCTCTGTAGCTGTTCTGCTCAATTACTTGCAACCCCACACTAGCGATCTCTGTCGCCGTTCTCCTCAACTAAGTGCACCCCCACACTAGCGATCTCTATCGCTGTTCTCCTCAACTAAGTGCACCCCCACACCAGTGATCTCTGTCGCCGTTTCCCTCAACTACTTGCGTCCCCATACTAGCGATCTCTGTAGCTGTTCTGCTCAACTACTTGCAACCCCACACTAGCGATCTCTGTAGCTGTTCTGCTCAACTACTTGCACACCCACACTAGCGATCTCTGTAGCTGTTCTGCTCAACTACTTGCAACACCACACTAGCGATCTCTGTCGCCTTTCTCCTCAACTTAGTGCACCCCCACACTAGCGATCTCTGTCGCCGTTCTCCTCAACTACTTGCGTCCCCATGCTAGCGGTCTCTGTCTTCGTTCTCCTCAACTACTTGCCCCACACTAGCGATCTCTGTCGCCGTTCTCCTCAACTAAGTGCACCCCCACACTAGCGATCTCTGTCGTCGTTCTCCTCAACTACTTGCGTCCCCATACTAGCGGTCTCTGTCTTCGTTCTCCTCAACTACTTGCCCCACACTAGCGATCTCTGTCGCCGTTCTCCTCAACTAAGTGCACCCCCACACTAGTGATCTCTGTCATCGTTCTCCTCAACTACTTTCGTCCCCATACTAGCTCTTCTCCTCAACTACTTGCCCCACACTAGCGATCTCTGTCGCCGTTCTCCTCAACTAGGTGCACCCCCCAAACTAGCGACCTCTGTCGCCGTTCTCCTCAACTAAGTGCACCCCCCACACTAGCGATCTCTGTCGCCGTTCTCCTCAACTAAGTGCACCCCCACACTAGCGATCTCTATCGCTGTTCTTCTTAACTACTTGCACCCACACTAGCGATCTCTATCGCTGTTCTCCTCAACTACTTGCTCTCACACTAGTGAACTCTTTCGCAGTTCTCCTCAACTACTTGCACCTCCACACTAGTGGACTCTGTCACCGTTCTCCTCAACTACTTGCACCCCCACACTAGCGATCTCTATCGCCATGGCTATATGCCCTGGCTGAAGTATGTAGGAATGTAAACCACCCAAAAAGAAGGTATCTTTTAGCCGAGAAACTAAAAGAATCAAATGCCGTGAATTTTTGCCTGTCAATGTGAATAAAATAAATATCTAGTCATGATTGGACAAGCCCCATCCATCACACCTTGTTCCCACACCTTTGGTTTACACTTTCAGGTAGCATGTGTGTGAATTAAAGTCTTGAAAACTGTTTTTTCTTACAATTAACTGAAAACGGTTTTTTAATCACATATAATTTATATACTAAACAAATTAGATGAGTTTTCTACTGAATGAAAGATAATTTTTTTTGTAAAATAACAAATGGAATCGATTCCAAAGATTTATGCACTGATATTTTTTTTTTTTTTTTTATATGTTATTCAAAGAAAATCTTAAAAATCTGTGGACCAATAAATTAATATAATTATTAACCAATGAAATAAGATAATCTATTACTTTCGATCCAGGGAAGAAGCAATGCAGAGATAAAAAGGCTACCAAATACCGATAGTTTTAGTTAGATTCAGGTCAGCAAAGGCTTCCCCACTCCCAATAACATGTTTATATCAAAAAAAAAAAAAATGTATTAAACGGAATCACAATTTTCCGCTGTGACTTACATGTGGGACGGTGAACTGGTTTGATATTCTAACGAGTCCGAAACTTACGAAATTCTGCCAAAAATAGCAGCTCCAAGTGAAATGAAATTTATTTTTACCCAAAGCACACATTTATTTAACAAAAAAAACAAAAAACAACAACAACAACTAGTTCATCATTCAGCATCATGTTTTGACTAATTATTTATTCCAAATGAATTTATTTTGTGACCAGTTGCCCAGGAACGCTTGTATCAATCCTAAATAAATGTTTTAAAATAGCTATAAAATATGAACAATTGTGTGTGCTCATGTCTTCACGACAGAAGTGAAACATTGTGTTTTCCTAGTTTGAAAATATATGTGTAATAATTTTTTTAGTGTTATATATAAACATTTTTTCATTTATTCATCATCATAAAGGGGATTGTAATTTTAAAATAAAATTATTTATTTTTACATACATACTTATAAAGATATATTAGTTACTAAATATATAAATATACTTGCACATAGATGGCAAAAACGTTAATAACAAAAAGAGAAATTTCATCCCAAATAATTTTCATTTTTACCTGCCTATTAACTCCTTAACTTCTAAATATCTTTGGTTATTGATTGGTTTAGGAGGAGCAATACTTCATCCCAACCATATTCTACTTCGTCTACATTCGATGGCCACTTCCAAGATTTGTTCATTCTTTGCATCTCTGAAACAAATACTTTGTCCTTCACATTTTTGTGATTTCTCCAGGGTATAAGGACCCCTCATATACTACAACGACATGCTCATCAACCGTTTTCTTAATTTAGTTGAACGTAGGTTCTTCGGCATTTTTTGAATAAAACAAATATTACATAACTGTTGTTATGTATGTTTAAAAGTGAAATGAGGCTCAAATACCTTTAGTATACTTGAATGATTTTCTGGGAGATGCTGATGGTATTTTCAAATAACATGGCTTTTGGGAAATATTTTGAGCCAAATGAACATCATATATTTAAATTAAAATAATTATAGAATAAAATGAATGCAAAACTTGATTTGACAAAGATTTGACAAATATTTAGTAGTTGAAAGCATTACTTTATCCCACAAAGGAATCACTCTTGTAGAAGTACTAAAATCTACTAACTGTTATAAAACATGGCAGGTAACTAGGATTAACGTGATAATTCCTTAAACCCAATCAGTGCTTTCATAAGTAAGTAAAATAAAATATCTATCATTTCAACAACAGCAAAACACGTTTTCTTCAACTGAAACTTTTTAGTGAATATGGTGCAAAGTTAACTCACAGATGCAAAGGCAGGCCGTTTTACTGTATCGTAAGATGTAAGAGATTGACTGAATGGTTCAGAGGTGCCACAAAACTCCTTGGGTCAAAATAGGTCTAATTATAGTTCCGTAAATGAGTAGTTTGTCGTTCAAATGTTTTCCAGTAAATATTGTAATAGTTAAAAAGAAATTATCGACTGTGATCTGTGTTTATCATGGTACATGCATTGTCTAATGACTTCTAGAAGACACCCCCAGATCCCTGGATTATCTCAGTTTAGATCAAGGATCGAAGCAAGGATACATGGTACATGTTTTTCGAATAGGTATATATTTACATTAGTATGCACAATCACTTAATTATAACAATAATAATTTATAATTATTAATAATAATATTAATATTAACTGATATGAGACTCTAGTGTGACCTTGAAGCGGGAATGTAGTATTAAAAATATTAATATTAATTAATAATATTACTTTTTTTATTTACTGAAATTAACAATAACTACTACTGTGCAAATACATCAATAAAAGTTCTATGTTAGAAGGTTACGAGGTCATCTTTTTTCAGACGCCTCGAAGGTTTATAGATTTTGGGGTGATTTCTGACAAGGATCTGAGGGGTATGGTCACAAGTCATTGATCAACAGGTCATTTCTTCATTGAGAAACGAAGAAATGATGAACAAGATGTTTTAGATGGGTTCATCACACTCAAGAGCAGCAAACTGTCGGTGACATTTAGCAATCAACGGACAGTGTTTTCTAGTTTCATGCAGAGTTTTGTCCCATAAGCATAAAGATATTGATCAGAGAATGCCATCTATATGTTCTAAGTAGAAACTGACCTTGGAAAGCGAATATCATCAGTTTTTTACGCATATAGTTATTTTAGATATTTAAATAAACTCAAATATTAAGTATTTATAACACATTTCAGATATCATGGTTTCATTGATTGGAGTAAGTCAATTTAGAGCAGCATTCCACTAATTGTTTAATTCACAAATATAGTTGACGAATACTTTTACGAATACGAATACTTTTAGAATTTTGCTTAGTTATAGCTTTAAATTGTTTCAAGTCCTTTCGTTTTTAACCATTTTTTAATATTTTTTTGTCTAACCATTGTAGATTGCTTGACTTTGCTCCTCTTTAACTACTATCTAGCTTTGGCTTTGCACCAGAATACGTTTCTATCGCTTTTTTAATTGAAAACCTAGGGTGCGACGGGTATCCGGTTGACTTTGCATCAAAGTTTAAAACCAATAAAATTAATTATAAGTTTTGTAAATTTTGCAATTCTAAGATTAAATGATGAATCAATACCATTTTTAAGCTAATTATTCAAAGCAAATATTTTAATACATGCATTATAAGCATTATAGATAGGTAGTTAAAGAAGGAAGTTCAACAAAAGTGGTGCAAAGTCAGACCGTTTTACGGTATGTAATGTTTAACTAGATATTATAGAGTCAACTAGGTGTTTGTGTTGTATTCTGTGTATCATGATTAAATGAGGATATCTTGCTGCTTTTCTGAACATAGCACAAGCCTTTCATCCGGCAATCCAACCGATTGTAACTTACGTCTGTGTGACATCGACCCTTCAGCAAGAAAACGAAACTAGTCCTTCTGATGTGGGAAAGGAAGTTTTAAGCCGGATTTTTGGTCCAGTATTTAAGGAAGGGATTCGGAGGATCCGCTCAAAAAGATAGCTGAAGGCACTCTGCAAAGAGATCGACAAAGAGTTTCAAGGAAAATGTAAGTCCAACGGAAATAATGACAGTTATAAGATGCGTACAAAAGCAAATGATCGTTAGGAGTGGCTACGGATTTTGGAGGACGCCAAGATTCTTCAAGAGCTGTTGAGCCCAACAGTGAGTGAGTACAAGCCTCTGAAAAGATAAATTTATACATAGTCTCTGCCTCTCTAATTGTTCCTTTATAATTCACTGTGGAAATCCATTCTTTCTATCATTCCACCTCAATCCTGAATACAAAACCTTGTCTCTTAAAACACCTTATCCAGTTCTTCAACGGATTATTTATCTAGATACCATCTATTATTTAGTGGATGGATTTAGTTCAGTGGATGGTGGGTAAAAATCCACAGTATTGTATAAAATGACAAGCCATTTTTCGTTTGTGATCACTAACCGCGAAAATGAAACCGATCCGTACTAAATTTTAGCCAAATCATCGTTATAGTTTTTGGAAACTTTAGCAATAATAATATCTACTTACTTTTAGTTGATTTGTTATTAAAAAACCAATAGTATGTGGATAACAGTGTAGTTTGAAAACCGATAGATGGCAAGAGCCATTCTTCACGAGAGATTACAAAGGTATGGTATAATACGGAGCTTGATTATATTCAATTTAAGTATTAAAAAAATTTTGAACGTGAGGTTTGACATGTGGATCCCATTGAAGTTCTGAAAATTAATCGATATCGGGTTAGAAACATTCCGCAACGCAGTCTACAATGGTAAAACTACTGAACCTGTCTATATAAAATTTTAACTACACCATTTTCATCGTTCTAGGAAGGTTTAGCAATAATAAGATTTACAATCATAAAAATTTAAATGTAAAATGTTGAGTGGCAGAAACGAGCAATACTACGCGTTCATATACTTTTATGGTTAGAAATTAAAATCCAGATGAAATAAATAAAAAATTTTCTATTCAATGAAAATTATTATCAAATCAAAATTTCGATAATTTTTGAAATTGTGTGTAAAAATATGATTCATGGGCCTTTAGCTGTAAGCAGTGATAATGCAGTCCATTATGGGTAAGAGAATTTGTCCATCTGGATTACAAACTCATACATATTGGAAATTGGATGTACAATTATGTACCTAATCAGTGAAATTTTAACCAGGTTAAAAATTACTTATATGTGTGAAAATATCATTGAAGAAATAATCCTCAATTGTATGCATTATTATACGAGATTTTTATTGATAAACATAAAAACTTCAATTATTATTTAAAGTTACCTAAGTTCTTAACTTATGAGAGGGGGTGAAGCCGCGACGGAGGATGCACCAAGCTCACTAAAAAGTTTCAGTTGAAGAAAAAGTGTTTTGCTCTTGTCTAAATGAGAAATATTTTATATTTCTTACTTACTAATGACAATAATGATTTGGTTTAAAGAATTTTCACGCTAATCCTAGTTACTTCTCATATTTTATAACAATTAGATGATTTTAGTGTTTCAACAGTGTGTATTCCTTTATGGGATAAAGTCCTACTTTCAACATCTAAATATTTCTCAAATCGATTAGGTTCTGCATTAATTTTATTCTATAATTATTGTAATTTAAATATATGATATTCATTTTGCTCTATATATTTGCCAAAAGTCATGGTATTTGAAAATAAAATATAATCCCCTTTTTGATATGAATTAGGAATGACATTGCACCAGTACATTTTGTCGCAAAGTGACCTCCCTGTGGGAAGAAGTCTTAGGCAGCATTGCTCCTCCTAAACAAGTCAATAAACGAGGATACTTTGAAGTTAAGGAGTTAATAGGCTGGTTAAAATCTAAATTATTTGGGATAACGTTTTGCATCTTGTTAATAAGGTTTTTGCCATCTATGTGTATATTATAAGTATATTGGCGAATGCTGTTAAAATTTTGCCTGGTTATAGCTTTACATTTTTTCAAGTCATAGTGTTCATTTTTACATTTTAACAATTTTTATCTATTGCATTGTTCCTAAAGTGTTTCTTTAAGAATCTGTGTGCAATTTATTTTAGAGTTATCGTTTTGTTCCTTGTTTGCAAAAATTATAGTTGTTTACGTTATTTAGGCATGTTTTAAGCCTTTATTTTGTTTCTATATAATATTTTGTTGGTATGTTCTTTTATTTTCAATCGTTCCTTAATAATCCTTTAAAAATCGTGCAATTTTCTTTCTTATTTCAATGAAAACATTGTTATTTACAATCGTTTCCTTTAACAAAATCCTTACAAACAGAGAAAAATATCACTAGGCTAATCTCCAAACACTATCAAGAAATGACTTGCATCTCATAACTACTATCAAATTCGTTTCTAATGCTGTTTTATTTGAAAAGATGTGGTGGTGCAAAGTCACGGATATACGGTTTACTTTGTACCGAAGTTTAAAAACAATAAAATTAATTATAAGTTTTGTAAATTTTGCGATTCCAAATTATGTGATGAATCAACAACATTTTCAAGCATATTATTGAAAGCAAATATTTTAATAGATGCATTTTAAACATTATTGATAGGTAGTTAAAGAATGGTGCAACAAAAATGGTTGAAAGTCACTTCGTTTTACGGTAAGCAGATGTACGAGGTGTGATCAAAAAGTTCCAGGACTGAATTTTTATACATTTATTCATACAACATACAGGTTATTCAAATTTGTCTCCTTCGAAGTACTCCCCTTGGGAAGCTACACACTTTTCCCTCCGGTGTTTCCACTGATCAAAGGCCCCAGAAAACTCTTCTTTTGTAAAGGTGTTTAGCAGCTCCGTTGTTTTTTCTTTAATTTCGTCAACTGTTTGAAATCTTCGTCCTTTCAGGTGTCTCTTGAGCTTCGGGAAAAGAAAAAAGTTGGCTGGAGACAGGTCAGGTAAGTAGGGGGGCTGAGGAAAGGCGTTTTTTACACAAAAGTTACGGATAACTAATGCAAAGTGAACAGAAGCATTGTCATGGTGAAGGACCCAATCACCACTTTGCCACAGCTCAGGTCTCTTTCTTCTCACAGCATTACGCAATTTTCTGAGGGCTTCAAGATAAACAAAACGATTAATTGTTTGACCTTGTGGAAGGAATTCATAGTAGACAAAACCTTTACAGTCAAAGAAAACCGTAAGCATGATCTTCACATTTGATTTGACTTGGCGTGCTTTCTTTAAACCTCTTGAACCACTGATGGCAGCATGATCGGCTTAGACATTCTTCACCAAAAGCCTCTTGTAACATCAAAAAGGTTTCAGAAAACGTTTTGTTCAGTTTCACACATACACGTTGCTCTTCTTTCACATTCATTTTCATAAAATAGCCAAACTCTATAAAACTAACCTCAAACAAACTGTGCTAATGTTACTTTCAGTGATGTTATGATTGATCTGCAAACACAGCTGTGTTCCTGTTGAGTCAGGCAATACAATGCTGCCAACCGCATCGCTGTTAGACATTGCATTCCCATAGTATATAAAAAGTCCTGGAACTTTTTGATCACACCTCGTATGTTTCCCTTCGATGCAGATCCATTACACTAGTCCTTTTGAATAGCATTCCATCGCCCAGATCTGTCTTTGGGCGCTATTTTGGTTTACTTTGTGAAAGTAAACTTACTCACATGAAACCAACATTCCATTGCATATAAACAATAGCGGAAAAAATGAATGATAATCTGCTCTTGCTAACTTTCGATTCTCAGCAGTTTTTTTAACAACAATCTTAACTTAAACAACTATATAATACCCGAAATAACTACTCTGATTCATTCGATTTAAAAATTATTAATTTCATGCGGATTCCGGGTCATTGAGGTATAGAATCGTAATCGCAGATACAACCTGCAAAAAAAGCTTGTTATTTCCATTAACCTTACTCTCTGTCCCTTATTTCTAGTCAACTATATCCTATTTCAATCGGACTAAATATTATTGATATAGCAGGAGTTAGAATTGTACTAAATAATTTCTAGCATTTAAAAAAAAAAACAAAACTGTTTATTGAAATTTGAAACTGTTTTAACAAAAGATATCTTGTGGTTGAGCTGAATCACGAATCTGATGACATGGCAAACAATTGTTAACGCTCCCTATCGTATTACCTCCAATGAATTTAAAATCTTAAATTTTATGAAGGATTTTATAAAATGAACAATGAGAAAACATTTTCATTAATAAAAATACTCTATACATTTCTTACAATGTTAGCTTCTCGGATTAGGATTTATAATTAACCGTTTATGATTTCAATAAACTTTAGTTAATAATTTTCTTGTATTGAGGTATTTGTTGGCTGAGGAGTTAATAAAGATGTAGGTTGTTAGGGTATGCAGTCATAGATACGCAGCATTTAAAAATAAATTTTAATTTTTAGTGCCGACGCACAGTGGGGCCATTCGTGAATCTAGCGGGACAAAAGTCCGAAAGCGATCGTATAGATAATATTTTTTTCTGATCCAGAACAACTTGAAATGATTAAAGCAAGGTTATTGAAAGAGCCATAAAACATTTAAAATTGTATTTGTTACCTGTTGTTTTATAAAGAAAAAAAACTTCACAAAAACATTTATTGATTTATCTATGATTATATAAAATGAATAAAATGATAAAAAAAATAAAAATTAATAAACCTACTTTATGATAATAATGCCAGTATTTTGATTGAAAAAAAAACTCCTCTGTAACAAGTAGCATTTTCTCTGAAATCTTGTACAGTACTAAATAAATAGAATTTATAATATATATATAAATCAGGGCAATGTGTTATCAAACTATTACTTATAACACTTTAATACTTAATTTCTATCTTAAAGCGAGCAGAACTCAAACACATTATATTGTTTTAAACTGAAAGGATTATTATAGTCTATAATGACAAATCACTTTGATCGAGATTATCACTATCATCACTATCTTGCCCACTAAGTAAGGGTATCATACTCGTATCTGAGTCTGGTATTACGAGCAAGTCGCATTTCCCTCATGTAGTGGTCTGTATGAGCTAATTAAAGGATCGAACGAAATCAACAAATTATTCATAATAGAGTCTGGTATTACGAGCAAGTCGCATTTTTCCCTCATGTAGTGGTCTGTATGAGCTAATTAAAGGATCGAATCCGAAATCAACAACTGTACTCTTCAGCCAATCCAATCGCGCAACAGTGTTCGTTACTGTGCGAGACATTTTCCGTGGAAAATGCTCTCTGTATCTTTTTATCTCTTTGTGTTCGCTTTTTGCGCTTTGAACGCACTGTGCGACGTTCAGACTTACATTTCAAGCCTTTATCAGGGCTAGAAGAAAAACAAACACAAAAACATTACAAAACATGCAGTGAGTATCAATAAATATAAAATAATAACGGTATAAAAATAAAGGCAATATATAAATACATTATGAAGACAATCCATAAAGACAACAACATTAAAAATAAATTTAATATTATCTAACTAAAAAGATTAAAAAAAAAAGAAAAGAAATTCTATACAAGACAAGTGGATAAGTTATCAAGTAAATAAATAAATAAAGAATAACAGTAGAAATTTGGCAATATATTTGATAAATAAATACATGAAGTATAACAAGTAGATAATACATAGCAATAAAAGAATGATGAAGATGAGGCATAAATAGTATAATCAATATGAACGTACATAGTATTTAAAAGGAAATGAATAAGGGGGCAGATGTAAGGAAAAATGAAAGTTAGCTTACTTTAATTTTACTTTATTGCTATGTTCTATCGAATTATTTATTTATCAACTTCCTACTATTATTCTTATCGTAATATTTATTTACATGTTTTATTTGTTTACAAAATATTCAATTTATTTTTCAATTTTTATTATTGCTAAACCTTCCTAGAACTTTGAAGTTGATGCAGTTAAAATTTTATACTGATGAGTTCAGTAGTTTTACTATTGTAAGCTCTACTATTGCGGAATGGTGTTAACCACATATCGAACTATTTTCAAACTTAACTACGATCCACATGTCGTGTCACATATTTAAATATTTTAAATTGAACATAAGTAAATTTGATTACTAATATCAAGCTCTACATAGCACCGTAGCATTGTAACCTCTCATGCTGAATGGCACTCGCCACCTATCGGTAAATTTTCAAACTACCTTGTTATCCACATATCGCTTTTTTTAATGTCAAACTAATTGAACATCAGAAAATGTTATAATTGCTAAACCATCCTGGGACTATAACGATAATGTAGTTAAAATTTGATACATATTTAGTAGTTTTCGTGGTTCGTGATCATAAACGAAAAATGGCTTGTCCTTTCATATAATAATAGGGCGTATAAAAAAAAAAAAAAAAAAAAAAAAAAAAAAAAAAATGACCGTTTTATCAAATTCCAGAGTTTAAAAGTCTTTAAATATCTTAATGCTATTTATTATTTACCAATACTTAATAATCCCTTTAGAGCATTCTCTAAGCTTGTTTACTAACACTGGACTTCTTCGAAAAAAGCCTCAGTTCAGTTATTTATTTCAAAGAAGAAACATGACAGTGCCCTACGAAATTCTCGTAATTTTAAGAAATTCCTGGAAAAAAAATTTCACAGCCGCTGAAGCAACTCGTGAAATTATTAAATATGGAGGGGGAGGTGTCCTTGAAGAGCGCACTGCGCGGCGTGGGTTTGAATAATTTAGAAGTAGAGATACGACGTAGAGAAGGGCTCCGGGCGGCCATTAATCTCTCCTGCCTCATCCACCATAGTCCAGACCTCGCACCTTCGGATTACTACTTGTTTCGATCCATGGCCTATTTTCTTCAAGGGAAAAAATTTGATAATTTTGCGGAATTTGAAAATGCTGTCCAAGAGTTCTTTGACAGCCATCCCAAGGAATGGTATCAGCGTGGCATCGAGCAATTGGCTAGCAGATGGGTAATCACGGTAGATAACAATGGACTATACTTTGAGTATTAATTGTATTTATATCAAAGAAATAATAATACAAATATTTGTTTAAGGAACGGTCATTTTTTTTATACACCCCATTAGTGTAGATATTGCAACGTTCATTTTTGAAAATTGTAAATGTATTGAGTTGTTTCATATGAAATGTCTTTAACGGGAAAAGGTTATTTAGAAAAACAATTCTATATAATAAAAACATTTTCATTCAAAATATTTACCCTCATTTTCTATCAACTTTTCAGTCTCAGAACTAAAAAAATACAGGTTTTGTTGAGAAATAAAGTCAGAAAATGCGTTTTTGACCTGAGAGCCATTTTCAAAAATTCTATATTTTAGTAAGTTGTTCGAATGGTGGGTGTGGAAGGACTTCGTAACACTGGCCGTTTAGTTTTTGCTTTTCTTGGTAGTGCAGGTTGTTTTTTGATGCATGATCCCAATATGACCGCACTAAGATGAGGATGTGATGGTTTTACCTGAGAAATGAATCATTTATGATAATTACTTGATTATTTTGCCACCAATCAAAAATGTTTCAAAACACCGGCGAATGGTTCGTTCATTACAACACCCTATACTGAATGGCGTGTTAATGTTTCTTTCATACCTGCCTTCTGATAATACAACTCAATATGTGGATAAAAATGCAGAAATTTCTGTAACGAATTTGGTAAAACAATTTTCGGCTTAAACTACATTCAAAATGAATAATAGAATGCGAGGGTATATATGAACAGTTCTCTAAGGGTCGGGAAAATAAATCTAGTTTTCTAGATTTAGTAAATATAGTGTAATATATTTTAGGTTCAACCCAACATATTAAGATAGTTGTTATCTTTAAAAAAAAGGAACCGAAAATAAAATTTATTGAAAAATAAAATGAAAATTATTAGCAAAAATAGAGAATAATGAATTAACATAAAAGTAATCATATTTTTATATTATTTCTAAACGAAAGACTAAAACGACATGAAACTCCCCATAGTTTTCGACTACTTCAACATTTACTTGACAAACGTTCAAAGCTTCCAATTTATTACAAAAGACTCATTTACATAATAGTAATTAGACCAATTCGGAAAAACAGTGTTAAGCTTTGGGGCTCCATTAAACCATCCAATTCTTCTCGTATCCAATCCTTGCGATCCAAAATCTTTCGAAAAATTCTTAAACTTATCCACAAAGATCTTGATGTAGGACCTTATGTTTATGAGCTCAAACCAGATATCTATCCTTTCATAGCAAATTCCACATCCATTCAAATCCAACTTGCTTCTCATTCCATTCCAGATAGCCCTCTGAGGCGCCAGAAAGAAGATGGCTTCTGGACCTTCTAATATTGTACTTCGTTATATAGACCTTTTTTAAGTTCTACCAATGGGTAGTTGATTTAAAAACAAGTGAAGTGTCATTTTTAGCATTATTATCACAATTACTTGGTGTATTATATTTTTATATTGTATACAGTTGTAAATTTTAATAAATAACTAAAAAAATATTTATATTATTTCCAACTTTAAAGGGAACTCATATTCGTGTTCCTTACCAGTAACTAATTATCAAGTTTTGAATGATTTTGAAAAATGGGGAAAATATTTTTTTTCAAATGGCAATATTTTACTGTAGTTGAAATTCTATTAAAACTATCTACGAAATTCGTACACAGGGTGTTCAATATTCGATGGCCACCAACTTTTTTTTTAGTTTTTGAAATTTTGAAACGAAACTCTCTCAACTGTGTCAAATAAAGTTTCTTTTCAGGTTATAGTCTGCTCTCTAACCTTCTCCAGTTCTTCTCCAGTGACCTGACTTTAGAATTCCCAAAGGGATGTGGTATTTTTTACGACGAATGTCGATAGAAAATCAAATTTTGAATCGATTTTACACTGGTGAATTTTTTTATCCGGGGCACCATTTCGCCGCAAATCGCGAAAAACCATTTTAAGAAAATAAGCATTAAAAGTAAGGAGAATATGATGTAATTCTTGAGAGATATGTATCTTATGCAAAGCTTAATTACATTAATTCATTGAATGAATTCCTAAGTTTATTTTTTTTTTTTATATACTGTTTGCTTTTATTTAATTAATATCTTTAGTAATACCAATACGTTACTTGTGCCCTGGCTAAAGTTAATGGGGACGTAAAAAAGTTTCACTAAAAAAGTGAAAAAAATCAATTGGTTGGAATTTTTAGCCTGTCAGTTTTTTGGGTTACTCCACTTCCGACAAACGTCTTACTTGGAATCCACATACAAGACTAGAAACTGCTTGTCGTTGCAGACTACTTCAACATTTACTAGACAAACGTTCAAAGGTCCCAATTAATTACAAAAGACTCATATACATGACTGTGATTAGACCTATATGGACGTACGGAGTTGAGCTTTGGGGCTCCACTAAACCATCCAATTCGTCTTGTATTCAATCCTTACAATCCAAAACCCTTCGAAAAATCCTCAATGCTCCTTACTTTGTCACCAATAAACTTATCCATAAAGTTCTTAATGTTCCATATGTTGTTGATTTAGCCCAAACCAAATACCAATCCTTTCATAGTAAGCTCCATAACCACTCAAATCCACTAGTTTCTCAACTTGCTTCCAACTCATTTCCCGATAATCCTACGAGGCGTCTGAAAAGAAGCTGGCCCAGTTGATTTTTTTTAGTGAAGTGCTACTGATGAGTAGTTCTTTTCAAGTTTTGGCATGATATTGTAAATGTTTTTAACACTTTTACTTGATGTATATTTGAACAGTTGTAAATTTCAATAATTTGATAAAAATAAAAAACCTTTTACTTCTGTCACGTATATGCGGCATTTAAGGTAAACTTCATTTAAAGTTTGTAATTATTAATAATAATTGTTAAATAAATTTTGTGTCTTTTTTTCATTCATTGAAAAATAATAGTACAATTATTTTTCAACGCTAATGGGCAGTAAGATTTTAATTTTAATTTAAGCCAAATAAGGGTTGCTACAATTAAACTGTGCGAGCGATGTGATTTTAAATTACTCTTACATTGCTTTAAAACACAACGAATAAAAAAATGAAAATTTTGATTTTTGTGTGAAAATTGTTATTTTTTATTTCTTTGGAGGGTTTTATGATTCAAACAATTTCAATAAAAGGTTTCATGATACGGTATTATTGTAGCAATAATTATATTAACTATTATAAAAGTATTGTTATAAATATTTTTTATAAATTTATAAATATATCACCTTACCTATCTCTGAAAAAAATGACATATTCTACAGGCCAAAATGAGTGAGTGCAACATTTTCTGCCGCCATTATGGCTAAACCAAAAAAATTAAACTACCCTAAAAATATTTGGAGAAAACTCAGAACATTGAACTAATTCTATCCTCGACTCTAAATGGGTTAATATGGCTTATATCCGCCCCACAGTGGGACGAATGGCCAATCTAGCAGGAAAAAAGTCATAATCAAATTTAATGAAACTATTGTGACAGGTGTATAGTTAAGTAGTTTATCGAACATTATCAAAGGTTCTTCCGTTTTTAGGAGGTGGATTTCAAGGTAAAAATAACGATGAAATTAGTACCTAACTCGACTGGCCAAATTTTGTTACAACTATTGATCCTTTCAATCTAAATTTGTGTACCATCCTATTGATATTTTTTCATTATTTTTTTGTAATTAGTAAATATAGACGATCGTTATACCAATAAGTCATTCTCAAAATCATTTTTTAATAATTTGAACTATTAATATTTTTTTTTAAAAGTGCCGTAAACAAAAGCATTTTTTAAACTAAAAAGATTTATTACTAAAAAGTACCCAAAAGTACCTCACTGAAATTCATGGTAGAGGTCACTTAGAAGGTATATGAAATAATCATGAAACATATAGCTGCTTTTATCTGCTTTCTTGTCTGAAAAAGAATTTTCAATTCCCCGAAGGGAGCTATTTCGTATTTGGCAAAACTGTAAGGGCATTGATTTAATATTTATTACTATATTTGAAAAACTTAAATTAAAGGATATTATTCCAATATCTTCAGTTGCACTGAAGAGATATTTAAAATTAGAGGTTGATTTGGTTTTAGCTGTGGGGTTACTAATTGTAAATAAAAACAAGAATGTAAGTAGTACCTAACTCGACAGGTCACATTTAGTTAAAATTATTGATTGTTTCAATTTATCATTGTTTATAATCTCATTGATATTTTTTCATCGTTAGTTTATATCTCATTTATAAACATCTCATTTATACGATACCAGCTTGACGTGTTTTTTCATTCATTACTTTTTTAAGATAA
The DNA here is from genome assembly GCA_003667255.2 of Euschistus heros. Classification (NCBI taxonomy): domain Eukaryota; kingdom Metazoa; phylum Arthropoda; class Insecta; order Hemiptera; family Pentatomidae; genus Euschistus; species Euschistus heros. The sequence continues at coordinate 2,485,583 of RCWM02000061.1, forward strand.
TTAAAAATAATTACTATATAATAATAACTATAAATAATTACACATTATGTAATAGTTAGAAACGATCTAACTTATCATATTTATTTAGTTAATATGATACCTATGTAATAAATGGTGAAAAATTAAACCTTATTTAAAAAAAAAAAAAAAATCGGAACCACGGATAATGGGGGCCTACTGTATAGCATTTTCCTTATGGTTGTGATTTGAGTAGTTTTATTTTACCTTATTTTAACTATATTGTTTATGTAAATCAGGTTGCCTGGTCTGTTTTAGTGATTCAGACTTTTTTCCTCCTAGATTGGTCATTCGTCCCACTGTGCGCCCCTTGTTTTAGTTACGTCTTGCATTCGATGGTGGGTACAGGTCTAATGTTATTTTGAATAAATTCTTGAGAGATATGCCCCATCTAATGCAAAGCTGTAATAAATGATATTAATTTAAAATTTCGTAACTTATTTAATTAATACGTCCTGTTTTAAGTAAAATGGGGACGTAAACACTTAAAGGAAAATGATGGTATAGCCGGGAAAATTAAACAAATCTTATGAAATTTTTTGTTTGTCAGTATTTTGGAAAGATTGTTCTAAATTCACATTTTGGCGGGGGTCTATATTTTTTTAATGTAACGCTTTTTTCACCTTCAAAAATGTAACAATTCCAAGTTAGAAATTTAATGGAAAGTACTTTTGGTTATGTAACATGGGTCGCTAAGACCTACCGTTCAGGATCTATTTTGCTTTGAATGAAAAATGACACTTTTGAAACCTCTATTTTTAAGTTAAGGGGCTTTTTTTGACACTCTCTAGCTCTGATGCACAGTGTAACGAATAACGTTTCTAAGTGGAAAAAAGTCATATCACCGAATCATCAATTTCAGTTCACTGTTAAAAAGATCGATGTTAAATTAAAGGATTCCATTAATATTATTAGCTTAATCGCTCTGCAGCTCCAGGGGAAAATAAATAGGGCCCAGATCCAATGTGACTTAAATAATTTTTTTTGGAAATCCAACGATATAATCCAATATTATGGATGAATAATATTATTGCACATAAGTAGTGGTATTCATTTGTAATAGTTAACTACATTTACAAATGTTACTGTTTTAAAGAAGCAAATTTAACGCTTAATTTTAACATCATTAATATATTTTCGAAATGCCACCGCGTGATACCATCTTCAAACCTTTTTGATTACAGACACTAGTATCTATATTAACTTTTCCAGCAAAAATCAGCTGCTAATAACTGCCATTTTAGTAGTTATATCGATTTTTCTTCGTGATTCAACTAAATTGCTAACCTCTACGGTATAACGAAAAATGTATTTTAAGTGGAAATAAATCATAGCAAAAAATTACATATCACCGAATCCAGTTCACTGTTGAAAAGAACAATATCTAGTTAGAGGATTTCATAAATATGATTGCCTTAATCCCTTAGAAGCTCTAATCAAAAGAAAATGCATCTATATACTAACAATTGCGTTACTGTTTTCAGTGTTAATGATGGTTTTGTTTGAGCCACAGGGACTGAAATAGTTTTTTATTTATTAAACATGGACGATGTCACTATTTGTTAATACTGGAGTTTATTTACCAATTGTATTGTTTTAAATAAATCAATTTAAAGTGTAATTTTAATTTCATTACAATATTTTTAACATGACAAAGCATGTCACCGGTACCATAATTTTTGTTAACTAACACTTGTATTGTATACTAACTTTACCAGCACAATGGTCTGCTATGTTAACAATTAGATGTATTTTACTTTTCCGGTACTCAGAAATCACATTTGCAGCTGAGGTTGCCGTGCGATCATGTGGAAAGCGATACACTGCAAATATTTAAAAAAAAACTAACTACCGGCCAGACCGCCAGAAAATTAAAACAGTTAAGAAGAAATTCAATTAAACTTCAAAAGATAAATTAGGTTAATTGTGGATAGGCCAAACTTGGTTTTGGGACCTCGAATGCCGGAAATACGGCTACAAGATTTTTTTAAATTACCGACAAGGAAATTCTGCAGATGTTTTATTATATTCATAGTGCGATTAATTCTGGATTTGAGTTAGATTTTGACAAATTTGAATCATATCTGGAAGTGACAATAGATTTGTACCTTAACCTCTATCCTTGGTTTTATATGCCTGTACATTATGTAACAATGCATAAGTTACTATTCCATGGCTCAGAGATTGTTAATATAACTTAATAAATAGAACATTCTCACTCTGATTTTCTTAATAAATATAAAATAATCGTTTTACCACAAAACTGCAAATTTTTGTGAACACATCCCAATGAAAAACAGTTTTCTTATCAGAAATTTAATGGAAAATATTTTTTGTTATATAGCGTTTCTCTTTAGGAACTACTGTTTAGGAACTATATTTGATGGAATGAAAAAAATTAACATTTTGCCTCTTTTATTTTTTTTATTTTTTTATTTTTTATTTTTTTAGTGTTGGTTTTATTTTTACACACTCTAGCTCTGTTAGTTTTGCTCGGATTGAAATCTGACGACAGAGTCCTCATCAAAACCAGTGGATATAAAAGTAGATTATATATAGACATACCCATGATGACTTTTTGCCAGTTAGGGAGAAATTGAGCTTTTCGGATTGAGATGATTCTGAATCGGGGGGGGGGGGGGGATCTATTTGATTTGAACCATTAAAATTAAAGGGAATACAGTGAGGCCTACCGCAGGGGTCCAAATATTTGATTATTCCTCTTCTAGATAGGAAAGGGTAAGGGGGGGGGGGGGGGGGGGGTTTAGTGCGCATGCCCGCTTCAACGAGGGCCAGATCCCCTCAGGGATGGGTGAAAGCTGGTCTTCTCCCCATTCCCTCTCAGCACCTCTTCTCGGTGAGTCTTACCCTTCTACGTATTCTACTTTTCATAAATATATTTATTTGTTTATATATTTTTGGATAAATGTGGGGAGGAGAATGTGATCTAATAGTATGCCGTATGATTTTCCTCATCAACTTACTGTACACACTGAGCCATGCACAAAAGTTGTTGAGAAAAAATAAATTGAATAAATGGAAAAAAAAATATATTCTGAGATATTCCATCAGTTTGGAAATTTTTTTCCCAACCATACGAGATCACATGGTTGTTCTGAATATAAAATCTTAATGTGATCACTTAAAAAAATATTGATATTTAATTATTAATTTCATGTCCTTAAATCTACTTCATACTAATATTAATTTATTCTCTAAATATATATATATATATTTTAATTTGTTACTCAATAATTAGAATAAGAAAAAAAATAGAATATTTTAACTAAGTGCATATTTGACCACAGCTTTATATTTATCTATTTATCTTTTTAAAAATACTATTCCACTTTATATTCTTCTTTATATATTTTAAATTTTACTATAATAAATTTGAAAATTTTAATTATAATATAATAATATATGATAATATTTGCACGACCGTCTATATTATATTTTTAATTTGAATCATATTTATAATATAAATCATTCCAATATTTACTGATAAAACAAGAATCGTAAACATCTCTACAAAGAACCGGTAAAATGAATATTTATGATAAAAGGGAAAGACATAAACAGTTGGAATCACCATAGCAACTGTCGGGGACGTATCTTGGACCATACGTGATATCCGTTGTCTTCGAAATATCTAAGAATATCGTATGTATAAAATATTAATAAAAAAAAAAAAAAAAATTACTCATCAATATTTGAATAAGTAAGATTTCATTAATATCGTTTTTTATTTCTTTGAAATATTTAAAAACATGATTCCGATTCAATTTCATTTTTTTAATCTATTTTCTATTAAATGAAAACTCTGCAAAAATTCGTATTGTGAAAAAGAAGATCTATTTGCGCTAGTTTCATATTGCATGGGATCGCAAGTTTTAATTTATTTGCCCGAAACTGCACGTTTTTGGTTTTACTGCATGAAATTGCTTTTTTTGATAATTTGTTTAGTATAAATTTTAAACGAAACCGTTATATTTTTTAATTTATCTATTATAAATGAAAAATTAGATCAATTAATAAATTCATAGTACAAAAAAATTATTAATAAATAGTGCGTATAAAATTCCTTTTTTGATACTGCATGGTTCTTGATAAGTCCATGAAAGGCGTTCATAGAGAAAAAAACTCCCGCAGTTCTGAAAACAAAACATAGGAACTTTAATAAATAAACCTTTTTAATTAATTAACTTCAATGTTTCATTAATTAATAGGTTTAAATAAATTGAATGTAGTTAAAGAACCTAAACTTCCCGTGAAACGGTTTTAGTGTTTTTATGAAAAAGTTTTTAAGTAGTTCACGCTGCGGCTATAAATTTTCTGGATATTCTAAATGTTTTCTGACATCCTCTTTTATGTGGAAAACCCGCATATTTTTCAGTTCTTTCTTGTTTCTACCTCAATCGAGTAGAGGAATTTTGACTGAACCAAATATTTTAAGCACATACAGGAATTGCCTTATTACTAGTATAGGTGTTGAAATTGTTTTTTTTAAATTATCAGATGATTGGTGGTAGTATTTATCTGAAAAAAATCCATAAGTAATTTATTGGAAACTTCAACGAGAATAGTTGTTTTTAATTTTTAATTTGATATTAAAAAGTTTAAATAAAAATATTGAAAAAAAAATTAAAAAAAGGCAATAATTGTTCCTGAGAGTATTGTGAGTTTTCATATTTTTTTTTTATAAATTTTAAATTTGTTTATATAAATAACAAATTATTGGTTTTATTTTCTTCTTCTTCTTTCGAATTCGGCCGTCTGTGGAGCACGTTCAACAATTTATTTCTTACTGTTCCGTTCCTTCCAAATACTTCTTTATCACCTCTGCCTGAAGTTTCCTAATTCATCTGACCACTGTCTATTACATTGTGTTTTAACTACTTCTCGAAATTAGATCTTGTTGACTGTTGTCCAAAATTTGTCTCTGTCCCAAATTGAATCTTATTGTATATTTGCTACCATCATATCTTATTTTACCATCCGTATCCATGTATTCGTTTTCTCTTTATGGAGGCTGTGTTGGAAAATTTCTCTCATCCATTCTCATTAAATGCCCATAGAATGTCAATCTACGTTTCCTTTTGTATCACTTATTTTTTTTTAATATTTCGATGTATTTCTTTACTACTTTTTAATTTAAAACCATCTTCAGTCTTTTTTGGTCCTAATATTTTCCTCAGTATTTTTCTTTCTTTTTCCATATTTTCAATTTCTTTTCTTTTGTTGAGAAACAAACATTTAGAGGCATTAGGTCGAACAACTGTTTTATTTTATTATTTGTTATATTTTATTGTATAACGCCTGTTAATAAAACTACATGGGTAAATATAACATTTCGCTTTATTACACCTTGTTCATTTTTGTTTTGTTTTTTACATGTATATGTCTTTTTGGGTCTCTCTCTCTCTCTCTCTCTCTCTCTCTCTCTCTCTCTCTCTCTCTCTCTCTCTCTCTCTCTCTCTCTCTCTCTCTCTCTCTCTCTCTCTCTCTCTCTCTCTCTCTCTCTCTCTCTCTCTCTTCTCTCTCTCTCTCTCTCTCTCTCTCTCTCTCTCTCTCTCTCTCTCTCTCTCTCTCTCTCTCTCTCTCTCTCTCTCTCTCTCTCTCCTCTCTCTCTCTCTCTCTCTCTCTCTCTCTCTCTCTTCTCTCGCTCTCTCTCTCTCTCTCTCTCTCTCTCTCTCTCTCTCTCTCTCTCTCTCTATCTCTCTCTCTCTCTCTCTCTCTCTCTCTCTCTCTCTCTCTCTCTCTCTCTCTCTCTCTCTCTCTCTCTCTCTCTCTCTCTCTCTCTCTCTCTCTCTCTCTCTCTCTCTCTCTCTCTCTCTCTCTCTCTCTCTCTCTCTCTCTCTCTCTCTATATATATATATATTTTTTTTTTGTAATATTTTTTTCACCCTCAAAAATGTAACACGTAACCCATTCTGTCGGTGTTGCTCGGATCGAAAATTTGACGACAGTACCTTTATAAAAAAATTAATGGAGAATATTTTTCGTTATATAAAATTTGTCGCTAGATCCTACCGTTTAGAAGCTATATTGGTTTGAATGAAAAAAAAAAAAAAAAAATCACGTTTAAAACCCCCGTTTTCTCTCAACTTTGTTTATAACGGATAATGATTAATTTTTAATTTAATTTAATTTATAATTTAAGTAATTCGATCCTTTTAATTCAAACATTAAAAGTGATAAAAAGAAGGAAAATTTTTATTTGTATGTGATACAAAGACTGATTGATGGGTTCAAAGAACCAGCAGACGAACCTATATTATATATACACAGTCAAACATGGATAAGTGGAATCCCTTGGTGACAGGATTTCAATCCCACTTAAGAGGTATTCCACTTAAACAAAGTTTTACTTATCCAGGCCATTAATGTTGCGTGTACCACTAAAAGAGGCTTCCAAACAACTCGTAATTATTATAATTTTAAAAATGTATTACTTGTACAAAATACTGGACCTTTTGTTTTATCAACGTCCAACCAATTGGTGTATTTTTACTTAGGCACTGCCGTAGCCATTTTAGGAGACATTTTTCTAACTCACAAGCCCTAAATATCTTTATTTGTTCACGTCCTTCTGAACACTTATGTTCAATTTTGTTTTTACTGATCAAAATCCTGAACAATGTCGATTTCGGCGCACCAAACTGTTTTGCGATTATTTCTTGACTTTCTACTTACAAATTCATGAAATCTCGCGACATATTGACAGGACGAGGTTTACTTATCAACTGGCAGGGAGGTTAGCAAAGGCAACGATAGGCCAGAGTGGAATATCAATGTGCTTAATGATTACACATTATGGACCATTCAAAACCAAATCCATCCAATCCTTCACGTTTTCTTAGTAGTAACATGAATTCCACTTATAGAGGTAAAATACAAATATTGTTCTATTTACCGAGGCAAACAGAAAAATTGATTCCGCTTATAGAAGTAAAAACATTCCAGTTAAATAGTTTGTTTAAGGGGAAGATGGTGGGATCAAGAGTTTTGTACCACCTATAGTGGAATTCCACTTATGCAGATACCACTTATCCGTGTTCAACTGCATATGAATAGGCATATCTATGATTTATTTTTTTTACCAGTCAGGGAGAATTTTTTTTTTTTTATATATACATTTATTGAAATTTACAACTGTACAATCTTATACATTAGTATACATCGAGTAAATTTATTGACAGCGATTACAATAACATGCCAAAACTTAAAAAGAACTACTCATCAGTAGCACTTTATTACAAATTCTACACTAGAAGGTCTCTAGGCCATCTTCTTTTCAGGCGCCTCGGAGGATTATAAGGAATGGAATGGGAAACATGTTGAGAAACTAACGGATTTGAGTGTTATGGACCTTACTATGAAAGGGTAGGTATCTGGTGTGGGCTAAATAAGCAACATATGGAACATTAAGATCTTTATGGATAAGTTTAGTGGCAACAAAGTAAGGAGCATTGAGGATTTTTCGAAGGATTTTGTATTGTAAGGATTGAATACGAGATGAATTTGGATGGTTTAGTGGAGCCCCTAAGCTCAACTCTGTACGTCCAAATAGGTCTAATCACAGTAATGTAAATAAGTCTTTTGTAATGAATAGGGGGCTTTTTGTTGAATGTTTGAAGTTTTGCACATTTCAATATTTTTTACTCCATGAAAATCCGGTCTTTAGTTATAACAATCTAATTCATTTGAGGTAATATTCTCTGTATATTATTAAGAGAATTTTTATGTTATCTCTGTGAATTTCATCCTTATGCATATCCATTAAATTATGGGAAAGTCCCGTTTTCCATTTATATTCGTTTTTATGTGATATTCAACGTAAAATATTGACGAAGTCCTGATTGCAAACGTCGGGAAAAAAATTTAGATTTCAATTATGATCGGGATATTTAAATTCCAAGTCTATGAAATATGTATGTGATCAATAGATTTCATTTTATCAATCGTGAATACATTACTGGGTAGATCCAGATTCGTGGGAAGCGTCATATTTAGATCAGCTACGCAGATCCTTAATGCTTCTAGTTGTTGCGCAATTCTAACTAGTTGACCATATATATATTATTTTTAAACCAACTGTTTAATTTCTTTGATACTTTCTTGTAATATAGCATATTATATGAATGATAGATATTAAGTTATACTGTTTAAATTGAAAAATTATAATTGAAAAAAAACCAAATTCATCTATGTTAATATTAAAAAGTTAATAGAAATCAGCGGTTTAGAAAATGCGACTTTTTCATTCAAGCCGATCAGCTACCTCTATAATATACATGTAGCAGGTTTATATAATGATGTCATGCATAAAATATTCTCCCGAACGAATAATGTTTTTTTTTGTTTTTTTATAACAATTTATTGAAATTTACAACTGTACAAATATATACATTAAGTAAATAAGCTGACAACGATTACAATAACATGTCAAAACTTGAAAAGAACTGCTCATCAGTAGCACTTTAATAAAAATTCTACTCTAGAAGGTCTCTGGGCCATCTTCTTTTCAGAAACCTCGGAAGATTATCAGGAATGGTGTGGGAAGCAAGTTGAGAAACTAATGGTTTTGAGTGGTTATGGAGCTTACGATGAAAGGATACGTATCTGCTGTGGGCTAACTTAGCAACATATGGAACATTTAGGTCTTTATGGATAAGTTTATTGGTGACAAAGTAAGGGGCATTTAGGATTTTTCGAAGGATTTTGGATAGTAAGGATTGGATACGATATGAATTGGATGGTTTAGTAGAGCCCCAAAGCTCAACTCTGTACGTCCACATAGGTCTAATAACTGTCTTGTAAATAAGTCTTTTATAATGAATTGGGAGCTTTGATCGTTTGTCTAGTAAAAGTTGAAGTAGCCTGTAACGACGAACAGTTCCTTGTCCCTTTAGTCTTGTAGGTAAATTAAAATTTTTTTTTTTTTTAAATTCAAGCATTGCCACCGCAAGCTAAACGCCAAATGAATGAATGAATGAATAAAAAATGACTGTTTATTGAAAAAAAAACAAACATTTTTCAATTACAGGAGGTTTTGGCTCTTAATATAAATAATACAAACATAAACATACTTTGTTAGAGTAAGAGAAAAAAACAAAACAATTATAAAACAAAACAATATTGGAAACATTTACAAGTATAAATACTGTTTTAACAACCAATATGATTATAATAATAAACAGAAATAAACATATATCAAAAGTAAACAAAAATTAAACACTGTGTTTTTCTGTTACTATCAATTATATATTTACGTGAGCAAATAAATGGAAATAATACAAAAATAAATAATATAACTTCGTGAAAATTAAAAAAAAAAAATTAAAAAAAAAAAATTAAACAATAATAAAAACAACATTCAACTCATACTTAGAAAAATTATTTGAAAATGAAATATCTTTATAACTACTAATGTAACTATACCAATATATATATATTATATATATATATATATATACTATATATATATATATATATATATATATATATATATATGACTAAAAAATGAAAAGCAAAGATTAAACACCGTGTGGTCAGTTACAAGCAATAACAGACTTTAGCACAAATAAATAGATATTAGTAAGTTGTTCGATATTTTTAATTATTAATAGAGTTTCCGTTGATAAACTATTGGTTGTAGATGAAATGTAATGTTTCAAGAATTTTGCTCCTTGGGTATCAAATGCTGAACAGTTTAGTAAAAAATGCATAACCTCGGCTTCAAAAGTACTGAGTTTACAATGATTATTATTGTCGAATGTTCTATAAACTCCATTTATTTTTATTAAAACAATCCTTTTACTTGCCAGGCGCAACTGAGCGATAATTCATAATTTATTTATATCGGTGTTAATGTATAAATATATATATGTAGAGGCGACTACTTTTTTCGCATTTAAACTGAAATGGTTTTCTATTGACTTTGTAAGTTCGTGACTAAGAACTCTATTTCGGAATATACTGACTATTAAATAAATATACATATATGCAGTTCTCTATATTATTATAAGTTTTGTCATATTAAATTATGAAGAACAGCACATTGATTCAATACTTGCTAAAATCATGCTCAAAAGCCCTGGTAAGACATCGTGGCTCGGAAATGGCTGAAAAAAAAATTATATTTTGTGTAAACTTTTAATGTTTATTCTAAATATATAAGATAGATGCATAATTACTGATTTCTATATTTATATTTTTCTTTATTTCATATATATCCTAACCAGTCAGCCATCATTATTTTTTCCTTACTAAAATATCCTTTGTGGAGCAAATCCGCATTAAGCTGAATATGCAAAGGTTCACTCTAAGACGCTTGTTTTCCTCTACCTTTATATTATTCAGGTTTTTCCTTATACGCAGAGCCTTTTAGGAAAAAAGCTTTTGTTTATTTATTCTTTTTATTTTGGTTGTTATATGTATATGTATAGACTTCCAACAGGCCTATGACTCCATAAATCGTCAGGAAGCTTATATAGCCATGTTAGAAATGAATATACCCCATAAACTTGTTCGACTAGTAAAAATGACAATGGAGAACAATATCTCTTATGTTAAAGTTGGTGGAGATTTGTCTAGAGGGTTCACTACAGAGACTGGTGTCAGGCAGGGTGATGGCCTGGCTTGCCTTGTTTTTAATATAGCCTTAGAAAAGGCTGTGAGAAATTCAGGAATACAGGTAGTAGGGACCTTGTTGAATAGATCTGTTCAGCTTCTTGGATATGCCGACGATTTAGACCTTATGAGTAGAACATGGAGAGATGTAGCTACATCATTCGAAGCACTAGAGGTCTCGGCTGCAAGAATGGGACTCACAGTGAACAACGAGAAGACAAAGTATATGACTACATCAAACCAACAACAGGAGCAAGAAGGAAATGTCGAAATAGGGATTCACAAATTCCAGAAGGTACGAGAATTTGTGTACCTAGGGGCCCAAGTCAATTCCCAAAATAGGATCGCAGAAGAAATAAACAGACGCATATTCTCAGCAAATCGATACTATTTCTCACACTAAAAAATATCTCCGAAGCAAAGCTCTGTCCAGGGCTGCAAAGCTTAGAATTTATAAGACGCTGATCCGCCCAGTCCTTACCTATGGCTCAGAAATGTGGACAATGACAAAAGCAACCGAATTGTCACTCCTGAGGTTTGAGAGGAAAATTCTCGAAGAATATTCGGACCAGTATGCATTAATCAAACCTGGCGAGGAAGGACAAATAATGAGCTAAAGGACCTTTATAAGGATGTTGATATTGTGCATGTCATTAAACTAGCCAGATTACGATGGGCCGGTCACGTAATAAGGATGAACCATGAAGAAATTCCAAAGAGGGTGTTAGGTGAGCGGGTGTACGGAACAAGAAGAGTTGGTCGTCCGAAGCTTAGATGGGAAGATTCCGTAGCTACTGATGCCAGGATTCTGCTTGGTACCCGAAATTGGAAGGCAGCAGCACTTGATCGGGAAAACTGGCGGTCGATGTTGGAGCAGGCCAAGTCTCAACTTGGGACGTAGTGCCAATAAATAATAGTTATATGTATATGTATATAAATTTTTTTATTTTTTATTTTCATAAATTTCTGTTACTTAAAAACTTATGGGAATATCTCGCTTGTTATTATTGCTATTGAAAATTTTGAATATGAAGATATCTAGCAGGTAAAACATATGAAGGATTCTTCCTTTGTTTTTGTTGCTCTTAATCTAAAGTAGCCATACACCTAATTTTACATCCCCAACCACTTCAGTAAGGGAATAATGGGGGTGACAACCCTTAGCGTAAATATTTTTTTTTTTCTGAGTATCTATTTAAGATATCTTTATGAAATTTAAACTGTACCTAGCTATTAATAAACTTGATATAATATATTTTTTTCTAGAGCTCTTCTCATATTGAAAACTGTAAAAAAAGAGTTCACTATTTTTGTTTTCATAATAATTACTGAATTAACACTTATCAAAAAAAAAAAAATTTTTTTTATGAGTTAGCTATTACGTATTAAAATTATAGAAGGGTCGAATTGGTTGAACATAGCCAAAAAAAAAAAAAAAAAAAAAAAAAAAAAAAAATTTTAAGTTACTTGAATGTAATAACGCATTAGTTATATAAAATTTAATCATTATAACCATCTTCTCCAATTTTATTAATTATATTAGTCACATCAAACGTGGAGTTAAATATTTCAGCTGGTTTTATAATTTTTTATTTATAAAGAGCATTTGGTATATAACTGTCTACACATGAGTACGGGAACTCACTATTCTGTTCCACAATCACAAACATATCTTCGAATCCCTTTATAGGTTTCGAATTTAGCTCATAATCGATAAAGCAGTTATACGTCTTGCTATTAACGTATTCTCATTTTTGTATTTTCACGATCTTTTAAATATTCGAGCTTTGTTTCAGTCACACCTTACATCCGCTAGATAACATACTAATAAGAGACTAAAGTTACTACAATATAAAAAAAAAAAAAAAAAAAAAAAAAATAGTCGACGATTTTCTATTTTTCAGCAACTCAAAGTGGCATTAATTAACAACTTCTGTTGTTTACCGGTTATTATAAGACATTATTAATTATCTATTTTTTAAAATTTAATTTGACGCCAATTCGTTCATTGTATGACATCAAATATTAACAAGGAAACACGCGATTTTGTAGTAATATTTTTTTAGACTTTAAACATAGACACTAGGCAACCCAAGTTGCAAGAAACATTAGTACGTTATTCGGGGAAGGTTTCGTAATGATTTGCCACATGACACTACCTTGTCACTTATATTGCTGCTTCATCTATAAAACGGTCTTTTTTTCTGACTAACCCATTATAAGGTCATTGGCCATTTTCATTTCAGATGAATTGAAAGATTTTCGGGATTCGAATTGGAAGTAATTTGAGAAACTCCCAGCGCTGCTCTCTCTGTAGCGTCACTGGTGTCAAAAACCAGTGTAGGCTGAGTAAGACCGCTGTAGTACAGTTGAGGCGGTGAGAAGCGTAATGGAAAAAAAAAAAAAAAAAAAAAAAAAAAAAAAAAAAAAAAAAAAAAAAAAAAAAAAAAAAAAAAAAAAAAAAAAAAAAAAAAAAAAAAAAAAAAAAAAAAAAAAAAAAAAAAAAAAAAAAAAATAGTCGACGATTTTTTATTTTTCAGCCACTCAAAGTGGCATTAATGTGACAACTTCTCATTCCCATTTTTCTAAATCCCATCGCTCCTCGCTCCTACAGTCTTCATCTCAGAACCGAATCGACTTAATCAAAATTCAATATATGTATATATTTACTATATGCACTCATAGTGTTGAGCATAAGACTGCAGTTACTTTGGAAGTAGATTCTGGGCATTACTTAAGTGATGTAAGTCAAGGTTTCTTCATTTCGAGAAAATAAAGGTTTAGCAAACGTTCTTATTTAAAATAACATAAGCAAGCTAGAATGGACTGTGTTTCGAACACACGCGGCTTCGATTTTAGACAACAACGCTTTAAAGTTTAAAAAAATGGGTGGTGTAAGTTTCAATAATAAGTTATTAACTGGTTTGAACGGGCTGACATCCATTACGCTACTTAGATTTTTATTTGTAGCCCGATTTTTTCGCTCCGCTCTCTTGATAAAAAAAAAAAATATGAAAGAATAAAAATTTCTCAACATGAAAATAATAACAATTTGACACCGAATTTGAGTCTTCACGACACTCAGTAGTTGAATTATATAGATTATAAGAACAGCACCACCACATCGACTCATTCTCAACAGATATCCGTTTTTGTCAAATTTGATGATGTGTTTTTACAGGCTTTAGGTAAAGAGTTCAGCATAATTAAAAATGTCGATTAATAGAGCAGTGATAAAGGAGCAATAAAAGCGAATAATCTCAATTTTTGAATTTTTTTATTAAACCATTTTCATTCTCACCGGCTCAGTTGTTATAGGCACGAATAAGTCTGCGAGGAGGGTTTTCAGGATGTGTGGAACTGGATTGATTGTTCCAGAGGGTTAGGATTGTAGGAAAGGTGGCGATGGAATTTCAAAAATTTAAAGGTTATGAGTTCGAGAACGTAAGGTATATTGAGATCATTATTTAGGCTTTTGTTGTATTTTTTTTTTTTTAAAGTAATGATGTTTTAGTTTAAACTAATGTAAAAAAAAAAGATTCAATAAGTGAATAAGATGTGTCAATGCCATTTTGGAACAGATTCTACGTTAATGACATTAATTGTCAAAGAACTGATTTAGTTGTCACCAGTAAGCGTCACTAAAGTTCTGGAATACTGGTGAATAGAAAATTGAAGAAACTGCTTTTTTCCAAGTGCCAAAGCTGGAAGGGGCAGAAAACATTTACATTTGATGAAATTTCCCGGCTCGATGAATAACCATGGCCGAACTTTCTAATCACTTTGGGATGACTGAGGGAGCTGCCAAGATTAAGAATGGCTCTCGTCCCTCCATTTAACCGTAATCCCATCACGCCTCGCTCCTACAGTCTTCATCTCAGAACCGAATCGACTTAATCAAAATTCAATATATGTATATATTTACTATATGCACTCATAGTGTTGAGCATAAGACTGCAGTTACTTTGGGAGTAGATTCTGGGCATTACTTGCAACAAAAATTCAACATCAACTATGGCTCGATTCTTATAAGTTTATACATATTTTTAATTTTTTTTTCTCAAAGAAATTACTACTTTTAACAAATTATTGTATTATGATAATACTATCATCCCCCGCCGCGGCTCTCATAATAGTCCAATCAATAAACACATTGTAGAGTGCATGAAATATGCGATTATGTTTGATTTCATAGCTTCGTTAGGAGTTGTTAGAAGGTAAACATAATAAAAGTCCTTCCCCTTAGGGGGAGGAGAGCTAACGGTGGGAGGAGGGAAGGTCCCATTTTTGTGTTTTTCGATTTTATCTCGAAAACGGTGGGCTCTAGAAAAATATGTTTCAACTCAAAATTAAAGCTTATTACATTTCCTATACAATTGATCCTATGATTATTTGTCAAAATTCGAACGGTTTTCGAGATATACGTTATTAAAAATCAATATTTGAAAAAAAAAATTTACCTCACTTTTGGTCAAACATTTACTTCTAGTTCCTTCCACGATCGTTTCTCAAAACAAATGTCAGAATAAAAACTGTAGAGCATTAAATTTACTTTTATTTCATACACTTTTGTGGTACATGAAGCAAATGGTTAACAATAAGTGAGGTAAACATTCTTTTCGAAAATTATCGATTTTAAATAACGTAGTAATCGGTATAGAGAGCATGAAACATCCGATAATTTTTTACTTGAGGACTTAGTTAGAAGTAGTTAGAAGGCAAACATACTAAAAGTCCCCGTCACTGGGTGTGAGCTTACGGAGGGGAGAAGGTCCCATTTTTGGGTTTTTCGATTATATTTCGAAAACGGTAGACTTTTTGAAAGTATGTTACAGATAAAAATGAATGCTAATTAAATTTTCTATAAAATTGTTAATATACATATTTGCCGACCTTCCAACGGTTTTCGAGATATATTAAAAATCGATAATTTTCGAGAAAAAAAATTTACCTCACTTTTGTTCAAACGCTAATTCAAGTGCCAAAAAACGTATATATGAAATTAAATTAAATTTTAATGCTCTACAACTTTGATTCCTATAATTTTTCTGAGAAACGATTGTGAAAAGCACAAGAAGCAGATCTTTTTCAAAAAGTGAGGTGGAAATTTTTTTTTTCTCGAAAATTATCGATTTTCAATAACGTATGTCTCTAAAAACGTACAACTTTCAACAAATATTTATAGAAACTGTTTTATAGGAAATTAAATTAGCTTTAATTTTCATTTTAAACATATTTTTCTAAACACAACCGTTACCTTCTAGCTACTCCTAAAGAAGCTATGAAGTCAAAAATAATCGCATATTACATGCACTTTACACCCTTCATTTCAGCACTCATTGCACTCATGTACAGGACTATAAGTAATGAACTTGAAAAATTTTAAGTAATACTTGAAGTTTAGTTTGTTTATCGATACAATTCTTGTATTGTAGCATGTAATGTAAAAGCATTATTTCATTAATAATATTATCACGCATAGCGGTAATTTGTAAATAGGTTAAAATTGAACTAATTAGGTGGTTGAAGATTACGCCAACGCAAAATTATACATCTAAAGTTTAATTTTAATGTATCAATTGGTAATCCAGATGGACAGAGATTGCTCACAACTAGAGAGCCGTGATATATATTTTTACACACAATATCAAAAAGGAAATAATAGACATTGTGTTAGATTTTAATTTATAACTATAAAAGTTAATGCCAGTGTGGCAAACATCTGCTACTTAAAACTCTAAATTTAAATTATTATAGCAAATTATGCTATTTTAAACCTTCCTAGAACTATGAAGATAATGTAGTTTAATTTTGGTACTGATGGGTTTAATAGTTCTACCATTACAAACTCTGTTGCAGAATGGCGCTAACCACGTATCGTTCGATTAATTAACATCCTTGCGATCCACACGTCACACTAAATATTTATAGTTTTTTTTATAGCAATTTATTTGAATTAAGCAAATTTTATTATCAATTTTTAGCTCTATATAACACTGTACCTTTATAACCTCTCTTAAATAGCACTCGCTACCTATCAATCAATTTTCAAACTTTACTGCGCACCACATATTTATTGCTTTTTAACAACAATTTGATAGAAAATGTTTAAATGTTATTATTGCTAAACCTTCCTTGAACTATGAAGATGACATAGTTAAAATTTGGTATTTCAGTAGTTTTTTATTTACGATCACTAGGGCTGTGAAATATATGAATTTGCATATTTCTCCTAACTAACTAAAACATCTAATATTATCAAAATATATATCTTTTGAGGAAATTGGAATACATTTGAGCTATTTTTAATTTGCATATTTGTAAGTGTCGAAGTGCTGATTCTTCGGTTTCAGCGAAGTTTCGATCGTATTTGCTTCTCTTAGAATTGTTTAATCAGATTAATTTCTCGTTTATACTTCGCTCAAATACATAGAATATTATCACTTCACTTTTCATTTCACCCTTCTTCCTTCCATAATTCCATTACACAGTATCTCACACAGTGTTCACTGAGACATATCATTCGTAAACTGTTCATACCTAAAATACCGAAAGTCGCTCCTTCAAAGACAAAAGATCTTGTTGGAATGTAAGTAGGTGAGCTTTCAAATGGTAATTTCAAGAGTGATGGAGACGTTTTATATTTATATGATAAGGAGTAGTCGTTTAGTGTAGAGCGTTTCAAATCTATTTTGAGCTCCAATAGATGGTCTATTTTGTTCGAAAACTTGAAAAAGTGGTTGTCTGCAATTCAAATTTACAACAGTGAATAAGTGGCATAAGTCGGGAGAGTTTCTTTATGGTCGTTGCTTATTGTTTTTGATTTAAAGTATAAGTATTTTGGTTGTGATTGTTGTTTAAGTTTTCTGGAAATTAATATCATAATTTTTTTCGTTTTTAATGTTCCCTGTTTAATGTTTTTTATTTATCTTTAATAAAGGTTTTTTTCATTTCTTTTTGTTTTTTTAATATTAGCTTTATAATGTTTTTCTTCCTAATGTTCCCCTTTTCAACATAATTAGTTATTTAACCTTGAGTTTGTACCTAAGTATAGTATAATGTATTGCGATTTTTTTATTTTTCTTATAATGCAGATAGTTCCATAATTTCGGTATTTAATTGCATATTTTACCCAATATCTCTGCATATATGTGCATATTTTTAAGTTTTTATTGCATATAATTCACAGCCCTATTGATCACAAACGAAAAATGACTTGTCCTATATAATAGTGTAGATAAAAGTTCTTTTTTATAATTAGGGAGAGTAATCGTTGAATAATAATTACATGAAGTTGTATGACGAAACTATCGTTGCAAGAGGTCTAGATCGGTACCTGGGATTCGACTTCGATACCGTTCGTATCGATTTTTGATTTCGATTCATTTCTCAAGATTCGGTGGGATCTGAAATCGACAGAGCTCTAGTTAGTTGTATAAAATATTTAATGCAATGTATAAATTTAAGCGAATTTAATTTTGTTTAGATTGAGTTTATTTTTACTATCAGGTACTGAACTATCAGTACACATAATCGGAACGATGGATGTTGTTCTTCAATTTGTGTCTTGTTTCGTATCTGTTTGTATTGATCTTGATGGTTTTGAGGTTTCATACGTCGGCTTCAATCTAAATTATAAACGTGAAGCTTCATCATTCAAATAATGGATTTGGCCGCAGTGAGTGTTGTGATTCAATTAGTGCCTGTATCTTATCTGTTCTTGTTAATTTATCAGTTAAATTCGTAAAGTGAACAAAAAGTTTCATTGTATTCTCTTGCTATGTCCTCTGTGTGAGTCCAGATCATGCATTAATCTACAAACAGGGATGCCAGCCAGGACTTAATCTCCTGACAATTTATAATTGATATTTTTAACTAAATAAGTACTAATATATTAATCTAATATCTTCTCCAGAAGGTTATCGTGGGGCCAATGATTAAGGTTTGTTAATTATAAAGGAGAGGAATCAAATATATTAATTATTGAGTGGCATGCAAATGGTGAATAAATGACAGTTGAACTAAAACAATATATATTCCACTATGGGTTGACATATAAAAATTACAGTTAGAAATAAGAATCATTAGTTAATCTAATATCTTAAATTTAACATAAGGAACTTAGCCTAAAACTTATCTTGAATATGAGGGCGATGCTATGTTGTGGGTGGGATCGGCTTCATGGTGGTAAGCCGGGAGCTCTCAAGCTCGAAGGAACCAGGAACTCGCTCAGAAGGGACCAGACCAGACATCTCCTAGACTCTCTCCATGACTGATCGCGTTTACCCCAAATATTACCTGGTAATGGATAGGCAGGTAGAGAAATATGGCACTCACACCAACAAAGAGTGTGAACTGCTGGACCACCCGCAAGAGGCTGTGAAGGGGCCAGCCACCCTATTACACAACACGCGAATATTATTTTGCTAAGTAAAAACCTTTTGGTTTGATACATAGCACTCTATAGACTTCTTGGGTATAGAGTACTCTCACATCTACTCTACTGTTCCACATACAACTGCATTTTAACATCACACTGTTAAAACAAATACAATACACAACATAATATGACAAAAATCAATATTGTTACTGATTGAAATGTTTGCTTTATTCATTATGGCTGCTAACAATAATATCTAATGTATTTGTTTCATAAAAAAATGTTCTATCTGTTTGTGTTTGATTTAAATCATTGACCATAGTTGGTATTAGTTGGCGCCCCGTAACAACTGAAAGAGCTCTATCAGCAACTTATAGTTCCTTTCTTGACGTTTCAGTTTTAGGTCACTTCTCGTTTTCTCAAACGTCGACAGTTTTTCTAATGAACCGACAATCTGTAATGATCTTTTGTTAAGAAATAATTCCTGATGTTTTTGAACTACGAAGTAGAACTATTTTTAACTATTGGCTGGGGATCTGTACTTTTTTGGTGTAACGTTTCTTTCACATTCAAAAACGTAAAATTTTGATACGCTCTATCTCTGTTGGTGTTGCTCGGATCGATTATTTTCCGAGAGTTTTCTAAATAGAAATTTAATGGAAAATATTTTTTGACATATAACATAATTCGCATCCACATACAAGACTAAAAAGACAAGAAACTGCCCGTCGTTACAGATTACTTCAACATTTACTAGACAAACGATTAAACCTTCCAATTCATTACAAAATACTTATTTACATGACTGTGATTAGACTTATTTGGACGTAAGGAGTTGAGCTTTGGGGCTCTACTAAACCATCCAAGTCATCGCGTATACAATCGTTACAATCCAAAATCCTTCGAAAAATCCTCAATGCTCCTTACTTTGTCACCAATAAACTTATCCATAAAGATCTTAATGTACCATATGTTGCTAATTTAGCCCAAACCAGATATCTATCCTTTCATAGTAAGCTCCATAACCACTCAAATCCCCTAATTTCTCAACTTGCTTCCCAAACCATTCCCGATAATCCTCCGAGGCGTCTGAAAAGAAGATGTCCCTGGGCTAAAAGAAGAAGGGCACTAGACCTTCTAGTGTAGAATTCTAATCAAAGTGCTACTGATGAGTAGTTCTTTTCAAGTTTTATCACGTTATTGTAATAGTTAACAGCCCATTTACTTGATGTATATTTTTTGTACAGTTGTAAATTTCAATAAATTGTTATAAAAAAACAAAAAAAAACATTATTCGCTAGGATCTACCATTTAAGAGGTAGCTTTGAATGAAAAAAGTCGCATTTTAAACCGCTGTTTTCTCTCGACGTTGTTTATTTAAAATTAATCATCGATTGGTAATTCAGTTTAATTTTTAATTTAAGTAATTTGGTACTTTTAATTCTAAAATAAAAATTGGTAAAATCAGATTATCGATAGATATCCATGATCTATCGTTTTTCCTAGTCAGAGAAAAATTGATATCAAATTAAGTATCCATTAATACAAAATTGTTTATGTTTATTTGGTTATATTAATTATGATAGTTCCAAGAGACCTGGAAAAAACGTTGAAGTATTTTTCACAATTGATTTATATGATTATGGGGTGAAACCCCCAGCCTTAAAAAATTAAAAAAAATAAAAATGGCAATTTTCCGCTCTGCTGAATTGTTTGTTTTTGTTTTTTTTTTTTTTAAAAAAAAAAAAAAAATAATAAAATTATTGACCTTAAAAAAATATCTACACTAGATTTCCTAGCTATTTGTTTTACAATATATCTATGAGCTGATGAGTATTGAATCTATAACATTCTAGGATTTGACTTCGGATCATGGATTCTCAACACCGATAATATTCTCAAGAATTGGTGGAATCGAGAATAGACATTTTAATCCCTAGTTAAAATTATGATCCTAAAAAAATAAAAAATAAAATAATGGACCTATTTGCTGATAATTGTTATCCAATTAAAATGAAGATAATGTATATTTAAATTGTGCATTAAAAATGTAATTTCTTAAGACTAACTTTTAAGAACTCTATTGTCATAATTACCAATCTTTTTTGCATCTCCAACGATACCTAACACAATGATAAAAATAGTTCTTATGTTCTTGATACTTTCCTGGGAAATTTTTTTAAATTCCATTCAATACCTTGAATTTACAGTTGACAGGAGATCTCTTGTAAAATTTTTAAAACGGATTCCTGTCAATACCAGTTTATCCACTCATGTTTAGAGCTCTCGAGAGTGTCGCGCTCTCAGTTCGCCTGCACTGGCTTTTATATCAGTGACGCGACAAGAGCGAAGCGGTGAGATATCCTAGAGCCCACTTTATCACTCACAGGTGGGAAGGTCCTCATACCGATAGCGTATATTTCAAATAAGTATGGATTATTATTTATTTATTATTATACAGTTTGTGATATAGTTTATTTACTTCTTTAAGTCACTTTTTCTTTTATTTTTAGAAAGAAATCAGGATTGTTTGCGTCTTTAAAGTAAGGTATTAATGTGTACATTTATTACTATGACATATAGGCCATGAATGTGGAAGATTGCAATATTAACGATTTTCGCTTGGAAGGATAGATCAGGAAGCACTTAACAGTTTACGAAAAGCCAACGGTGTATTCTATTCGATATGTTTCACAATAATAGGTAATCAGGAAATAAGGAAGGATATTAAAATAAGAATATTCAAGACAGTATTCCTACCTCCTCTTTTATATTGGGCAGAGGGTTGGACGATCCTCGACAAAAATCTCAGCAGACAGCCGTAGAATTGAAATATCTCAGAAAAAATTATCGGCAAGACTAGAAGAGATTGTTTGAGAAACCAAATAATTAGAGAGGAGCTCGGTTTAAGGTCTCTGATGATCAAGGTCAAGACTTTTGAAATGAAAAATAAACTTTATTCTGGGACTTGTTGTCTCCTAAGAATAATATTAATGCACAGTTACAGGTACAACTGTCTGGCCGTATTTTAACAATTTAAATGCTTCAGTAATTACGGCATAAATTGTCGACAGGAAAACAAAAAAAAAAAATAATAACATAAAATACAATCGTATGTGAAAAGATAAAATAATTCTTAATATTTACTTTATTATTTACATATTTGCGGAAATTGATTTTCTAAAAGTTATATAAATAAATTATTTTTGAAGGTAGTAAGGGAAGCAGATTTACGAATAGAAGTGGGTAGGGAATTCCAGAAGGAGGTAGCACGAATGATGAAGGATTTTTCAAAGGAAGTAGTTTTATGTGAGGGGTTAGAAAGGTTGGGATCTAGTGTTTAGGAGGTGGATAAAAGAGCGCTGAGTTATTATATCAAGAATATAGGAGGATTTTTGGTTCTTTGAAATTGGAATAGGAAAGTACCCAGAAAGTATTGCCGTCGGAATTGAGGAAAAAGCCACCCACCTCAGAATATATGCAAGTAACATGTGACCGCCTGGGGATCCCGAAGATAAACCTAAACAGTTCATCAGTCTCCTCAGTCTTATCTCGAGATCACCTGGCAGCCCCCCCCCATAAACCAAGCAACCGTAATCAAGGCAAGGGAAAATAACAGAGGACACTAAAAGTTGAAGGGTACTTTTGGGAAAGGAATCTCGAATGGTAATTCCATGATAGGTGTTGATCGAAGGTAACTCCTAAGTTTTATCAGACATTTGGAACTGAATATGGAGGTTATTGAGGTAAAGCAATGGATAGTTGGGAAGGGCATTAAGGATGGGTTTTAAACCGATGAGTATAGGCATATGTAGGTACAATGAGAGTGTAGAGAGACTGTAGAGAGTTAGAGATTATAAATAAATAGATTATAAACCGGTTACAAAGATATTATTCTAAAAGATAATTTATAAAATATGAAGAATAAACAAATTACTTAATTTAAAGAAAATATTAACTTATGTTTATTGTTCAAATATGACCTCATTTTTACAGTTATTTATTGTTAATTTTTTATTATTAATCTAGAACAAATTATAATACTTAAGAACTGAAATAAAGTTTAGGACATTATGTATAAGAAATCAGTGCACTTGAAGTATGATATACGAATAAAAATATATGATAAGGAAATAGAATGACGGTATCTGTGTCCCAAATTATATTATTAAAAAAAGTTTAAAAAAACTGAAAGGAGTAAAATTGCAAAAAAAAAAGTTACTTGTACATAGAATATTACGTATCCCATTTTGTAATTTTTGGGAAATATTGGTTCATTTGTAAGGTGCAGTACAACTACCCCGCACGACGGTTGAGTGTTGTTGGTCACTGGGTTTGCTTGACTTGAAATTCATTTCCATTCATTATTTGTTTAATTTTAAATTTATAACTGTATAAAGAAATACATGCCCTAAATATAAAGAAATGTCAGTGATTTTTAAAGAAACTACCCAGTTATATTCAATTAAACCATCTACTTCAATTAAATTCAATGAAGTTTATTATATTCTGGTTTGGGACATATTATATATAAATGAATTAGATATACAATAAAATTAATATAAAACTTTAAGACCATTATAGATAAGTTTATAAGTGACAATTTTTTTTTTCTTTTAGTGAAAATAAGCTTTTATTGATAAAATATTATATCTGTCTGACTAATGGGCAGTTGGCATTAGAGAAGACAATGATTCCATTCATGAAATATATGAAAAGAATAAATACTCATTTATTATACAAATTATAGAATAAATTTATAACAGTAATAATAGTTTAAAGAAATAAAAAATAAAAAAAATGAAGTAGGGACATAGTTATAAGAATTGAGGATTTAGATTGTAAGGTTTTGCTACGAGATGAACTGTATGCTTCACTGAAGCTGCAAAGTTAACTCCGTATATCTAAATTGGTTTAATTAACGCCTTATAAAAAAGTAATTTTATTTTTATTGGGATATTTTTTTAAGGTTTGATATTACGTCGAAGTAGTCAAAACTACAAGCAAGTTCTTATATTTTCTTATCTTATCTAATCATAAATTTAAAATAGAGATATTAAAAAGAATATAAAAATTAAATAATTAGTCTAATTGCATAAACATGACTTTGGTTCGATAAATATACAAATGTATAAAATTTTCGTCACTTCGTTTTTGGTTATTTCATTATTCGATTCTATTTCAAGTTCCTTGCTATCAGTTACCTTAGATAGTTAAATTATAGTTTCTTCATCGTGGTCACAACAGTTCTTATTCTTTCCTTAACGCTACAGAGCATCTAGTAGTAGAAGGAAGCAGTTAAAACTAACTTAAAAAGTTTTAAGGTAAAGCTAAGAGAGGTATATTACAAAGTGCATAGGAACATCCGAACGTACGATACAGTGAAAATGATCGATGGCTTTTCCAGCACTGTTTATGAAGACAATCTTTCTTGATAGGCCATAGGCCAGTATTATCTGGTGTAAAAAAAAGCAGTGGAGGCTGAGTGAGATTGGTATAGTACAGTCTCTCAGGACATGAGCAGAAAAGCTGACCATAGCCAGAACTCCAAAATAAATAAGTTTATAAAAGATCTTGGTGCCACTGCCGTTTTAATCTTCGAGAGGGGTTATTAGGATGTGTGGAACTGGATAATGATTGAGTCAGAGGGTTGGGATGGAAGGAAATGCTGCGACAGAATTTCGAAAATTTAAGGGGCATGAGTTCGAGGAAGTATATTCAAATCTTTATGTATGCTTTTGTTGAAGTTGTTTAAACAATTGATGATATTTTACTATCAACTATAGTAAAAAAAAAAAAAAAAAAAAAATTCAATAATTAAATAAGATGGAGTATGAATGTCGTTTAGGACATAAATTCAACATTTATGACAGGTTCTGTTGGAGACATAGTAAGAAACATTCACTCTAGTTCGGAGGATTTTGGATTGTAAAGATCGAATGCGTTTGATATTCAACTTTTTTGCTGTCACCCACAGTTCAAGTCCATAGGCCCAAATAGGTTTATGGTGGTTTTGTACATGAGAAGTTTGTTTTCAAAGGAAAGATGAGATGTCTTATTTAGTTGTCTATACAGTTGGTTGAAGCGTCCGTCATGTTCTTATATGTGTATTCACTTCTTGAGTCGAGTAATAAAGCCTTGTCTAAGTAGAAACCAAGATACCGAATTGTCAGCTATAGTTAGTGCGATATCATCGAAATAGAAAGTTGGACAGAATTTATCGCGAAGGGTAAAGGTTACGTTGGTACATTTAGATTCAGGATACAATAAGTAAGTTAGTGGAACTGTCAAATTATTGGCGTATCGAAATCTACTATTAGTAACCACAAATTTGTAATTTTGATAATATTGAAATGTCGATTTTACGTTTGGTAATGAAATTTTCTCATTCATTTTAGCAGTATACGATATTTTTTTTTGGCAGAGTAAAATACTTCTCCTTCCCTCATTTGTCAATACTGTGTCTGCTCATCTAACCAAAAGATTTTCTCTATGAAGGAAAGGAGAAAAACGATATTGCCTTTTCATAGAGTTAGGCCTTATTGAAAAAGTTCTTGTGAGTTGATGTAGAAGGCTAAATGAGCTGCAAAGGAACTTGGTAGACTCAAGGTCGGCAACTCTACTGTTTTTGGCAGCCTAAGAATGATGGTTGGCCAGATTAAACTCGAGCATTATCTTGCAGTACTTTCCAAGGGAGAAATTAATATTTTATAATTTTATGCAAATTATAAAAAGCGGAAAGCGTTTATAATATTTCTCTTTCAGCCTGTGGAGTGGCAGTTTAATTTCCCTACCTTGAATCGTTCATTTGTCTTTCAAGCGGATCAATTTAAAGAATGCTTTTGGTTTATTGCTAATAAGAGATTTGTCGATGTTGAGATTATACGGACGAGTATATACACATACAAGGGACAACATATACATATACAAGGTGTTTAAACAACCATAAAAAACTCACTTTTTTTGTCGCTGAATAAAACTAAATAAAAATCAAGAAGTAGCGCCAATTATTTTTTTTTCACATATTTTAAGATGCCGACATTCATTGTTTTTCTATATAATGACTTTAGCTGACTCAATGAGAAAAAAAAAATTCAAATGAGAACACCTGATTTATAATTTGTATTAAAAAGATTTTAAAAAAATGAATAATGACCCTAAATCTCGCAAAATCGGTTTGGTACATTTGACGTTTAAATAGGAAAATGTGAGGTTTTTCACTAAGAACCCTGTTGCCCCACGGAAATAATTTTTCTAACAAAATCCCATACCAGACTAAAACTGCACATCGTTATAGACTACTTCAACATTTACTAAACAAACGTTTGAAGCTTCCAATAAATTACAAAAGACTGATTTACATGACGACAGTTGTTAGACATACGGGGTTGTGCCTTGGGGCTTTACCATACCTTCCAATTCTTCCCGTATTCAATCCTTACAATCCAAAATCCTTCGTAAAATCCTTAATGCTCCTTATTATGTCACAAAAAAGCTCATCCATATAGATCATAATGTTCTATATGTTGCTGATTTGGTCCAAACCAGAGTTTCTTATTCACCATTCCATGACGTCCTCAAACCAACACCTTTCTTCCGTTTTCTTTCTCGGTTTCTTCAAAAAATTCTTTTTGGCCATCGCTCCTCTCCCATCCTCATAAAATGCCCTAACCGTTTTAGCCTCACAGTCTCAAATATGTAGAGGATGTTATCCATTTGTTCCACTCTTTCAATGAACTTTCTGAAGCACGTGAACGTCTCCAATAATCCATTTTTGGGGCTAGAAGTCTTTTCCCTTGGCTCTCCTAAACTATGACTCGCATGGATGATATTTATAAATATCAATAAATAGTTTAAAAAGAAACAAAAATGACTGTTCACAAATCGGATTTTTGAAAGCACTTAGAGAAGCATGGTCCGTAATGAAAGATATCCCTATTTTAAAATTCAAGTTACTGTAAAAATTCAACTAAATAAATTTAAAAAAAAAAAATTTAAAAAAAAAAAATTTAAATCAAAATATATATATAATATAAAGTATATATATATATATATATATATATATATATATATATATATATATTTTTTATTTGTGTGTGTTCGGTATATGAATAAATATATCCTATATTTAATAATTCATGTCACTAAAAAAATCACTAAAAAAAATCTACCAGATACATTTAAAAAAATTATTTTTAATTCAAAATTTTATATTGGGGTATATATTCCGTTTTTTTTTTCTAATTTTAATTTTTATGAAAAAATGGGATGGACAATGTTGATAGTACACTTTCTATTTTTTTTTATTGTTCTTAATGTTTTAGTTTTTAATCAGTGAGTAGTGTGCGCTAGCCTTTAAATAAAATTTTGCTGACGTAACCCTAGCTGAATGTTTATTCTGTTTATAATGTCTTATTATTATGTCATTATTAAAATGCTATTTATTTTTATTTTCGTTGACATGTGATTTACTGGGCCAATAAAGGAGTAATTCAACTTATTGTTTATTGTTTTGTTTTTTGTTCAATTGTAATACTAGGGAATGTTAGATATGAATGCTTAAACGAATGAAAGGTTGGATAAACAATGTCCGGAAAGAGAAACAAATTTTCCCAATAAACAAACAAAGTTTTGTAAAAATGATGAATAAAACACTGTAATAGGCCCCTTTTCATTTTCAGCTTTACATTTTGCTTACACAGAGATCTGAAACAATAGAAACGAGATAAAAACGAGCTTTTTAAAAAAAAGAAGAAAATTACATGAGCGGAACTCGAAGAAGAATGAGAATATTTAAAAAGCGGCTCTGATGGAAGTAAACCTTTTGATTTAATCAGTTTTTATTAGCAAGGATTTATGCGGAGCCAGGTGTCACAGCCACGATAAATTCTACTTTTTTCTTTTATATTTTCCAAATATTTTTTTTCTTTCACAACGGTCGTGTACAGTATTTGCTACCATTCTTCTCTGATATCAGGGCAACACCAGTCTCTATTCTCCATCTTGTTATCTCTTTCATATTCAGATTCCTTTACACGTCTGCCTCTGTATATTTTATGTTACTGTAATAAAAAATGCCATTATTTACTATTTAATGTTTAACAAATATAAGTATATATATAAAAAATGTTAAATCATTTTTTCGTTGTTTTTATTTTTATTTTTTGGGAAAAATTATAATCTATCACAATTAAGGGCAAAAAGCAATAGTGCTCAAAGTATGCTTTCAGTCTTATTTAATTGAAATTCAAAGTAATGATGTCTATATACATATAAAAATAATATAAAAATCATACAAAAAGAAAAAAATATGATTAATAAAAAGTAAATGAATGTAGTTTAAAAAAAAAAAAAAAAATAGATTGGAAATAGATAAGAATTGAGCTACAGGATTTGAATAATGATACAGATTTTAATAAAATTTTCAAAACTTAAATGGGATTGGCTCATCGATAGGGGGTGGGGTAGCTCATTGGGTAAGACACTGAACGCCAAGCTCCTGGGCCCTAGTTCGAGTCCGGCTGAAGGCAGAAAATTGTATTCAATTTAATCGACTTCGAGTTCTGGAGAGCCTCCTGGGGCACACCCAGCCTCTATAATGTGGGTACCCTTAATTGAGGAAAAAGTGGCTATTGAGTGTGACTGCTGACCACATCATCTCCTTGTAGAACCATTAGTCATTAACGTAACGCAGAAGTAATCCGAGGTAACGTTCTTGGAAAAAAGTGAGTTACTCTAGCAACCAAAAAAACGATAGATCATAAGTAGAGACCGGATCTGTGTGTTACTGCATATTTTGTTCGCTTTGGTTTAGCGCTTTCTAACCCAAGTAGTCATCTCATTTATGACCTAAGGATTCTTATTCTTAAATTTTATTTTGCACGAAATTGCACAATTTTGACTTTTTGAGCTTAATCGCACGAATTCTGGTTTTACTGCACGAAATTGTACAATCCAACCAAATGCATCTAATTTTATTCATTTAATCATTTCTATATTTTTAAAAAATTATATTTACGATTATAAGGCAACATATTTCTATTAAATATGTTAATTAGTTTAAAATTAAAAGTAGAAAGTTGCAAAGTACAAATGTGTTTGTGACATACTACTTTTAAATAATCGTATTGATCGTATTGGGGCTAAATCGTTTCCTCAGAAAATTATACTCTCCACTTCCTATTTTATTCCCCACTTCTGATTTAGCACAAAGGGTCAGTTGTTGACAAGATTTCAAACAATCAACTTTGAAAATGCCAAAAACGGCAGCGAGTGTTTCTACAGAATTAAAACAATGGCAAATGAATATCCAGAACTGAAATGAAATATGAACGGAACGTGGTTCTCTCATGTTCTTGCTGCGTGAAAACATGAGGCCACGACAAGTAATTGCAAATCAGGTAAGTTTTTTATTAATTTTCAATTTTGTTCTATTATTCTAACGAAATTTAATCATGGTGGACTAAAATTAAACGAAAAATCAACTATCTTGAAACGGTTGTAATTAAATTAATTTTTGTACTAGATCCCCGTAAAACAGCTTGAACTTAAGAAAATAAAACCTGTGCAACAATGTCCCGTCAATTCCTTCAAAGCATTCTGTAGTAAGAATGTGTTCTACCTTGACTTGTGTCAAGCATTAGTAGGGGCTAATATTCCTTTATTCAAACTTCAGTCACCTTCTTTCCGAACATTTTTATCAACTTACACTCAGGAAATCATACTGGACGAAAGTACTCCGAGAAAATACTATTTAGAATTTGTTTTTAACACGACAGTTATGAAAATTCAAGAAAAAATTGGAAACCACTACATATATGCCATGGTCGATGAAACTACCGACGAAAGAGGCCTTTACATTTGTAATCTTTTAATCGGAGTTCTTCATCCGGAGATCGAACCGACACCATCGTTGATTTCATGTAAAGTAATTTTGAATACAAACCATGAAACGATCTCACGTTTCATTAACGACAGCCTAATGGATTTTTTTTAAAAATACCGAATACTAGAACATAGTTCTCCTGTTAGTGAAAGATGCAGCTCCCTACATGATGGCAACTGGTTGTGCTCTCAAAACATTTTATACAAATATGATTCACGTCACATGCCTAGCTCATGGATTAAATCGGGTACTTGATAAAGTTCGATATATCTTCCCAGAAATCAATAAACTGGTAAACAACGGAAAAAAAGTATTTCTCAAATTCCCATCTTGTGTGGTATCGCAATGAAATGCAATGTGAACTTCCGCCAGAACCTGTTTTAACGCGATGGGGTACATGGTTAAATGCAGCACTATTTTACACCGATAATTTCCAAAGCATGTTTGTGTAAATAAATGGATTGCTGCATGTATTAAGTTTTTAAATGCACGTTTTGAGTTTTCTACTGCACGATTTTGCATATTTTGAGTTTTTTACTGCACATTTTTTGATTTTTTTTTATTGCACAAAAATCCGGTCTCTAATCATAAGTTTAAACTTTACTGGTGCAGAGTGGAATTATTTGTAAGGAATTAATTCCCAATCCCCACACTGCTAGGTAGGAAAGCCCCGTGTTACCGAAACGTTTAGAATGATAAGGGGAAAAAAAGTACTTAATCCAAGATCTTTCATAAGTTGTAGTGGCAAAGAATTTTTTTTTTGTTAACGGATAAAAGGCTTATTCAATAAGTGATGAAATTCATTTGAATTCTTTAAAAAAATAGACAAACGCTCTTAGGTGCAGATTAATTACAAAATACTCAGTTACTAATTACTGTCATGTAAGAGAGTATTTTATGTTTAATCTTTGATAGAAAATTGAGCCTACCAGAAGATTTTACCTTTTAAAAGCGCGATTATCTAAAGGAGCCCCTCATATTCAAAGGAAATCCCGTTTACGACAGTTCAAAATTTTGATAAACAAATAAATAAAAATACATATAATAAAAAATTATTACGGAAAAATATTAATACTAGATCGTCAATTACTTTGTGTCCTATTTAAGATAATCTACTCGTATAATAAACTCTTTTACGATATCCTTTATTAGTAGGATTTCTATACAGATATATAATTGTTTGATTCAATAATTATTTGAAGAAGCGGAGTTGCTGTGGAAGTTATTCATTTTGCAGGAGCATGTCTTATGCAAATATGGGGTCAACAATCCCCCTTGAGCCCTCTGTAATAAAGGCTGCTCTTAACGACCAGTTGGTCATGTCGAACCTGCCTCCGGGTAAAGCAACGTTGTCGGTAATACCTCCGATGAGGAAAATTTTCAGTTCACTCTACAAGTGGAAAAATATTTCGGGAATCGGGAGAATTCCGCTATTCGGCATAACTTATGGCGCATTAAATCCTTCACATAGCTTCTTGCCCTTTACAGTCCAGTGAACACCGAATCCGAACCCTATTATTATGAATTTTCTTTAACTTCTTTTCAAGGAGAGTATTTTTGGTACATGTCCATTTTTCTGCTTTCTTACCATTTCCTTTTAACCCAAGGTATCATAAACCTTACGGTTCTATCGGTGGTGTTAATATACACTGACAGGCGAAAAATTCCACTCAAATATTTTATTTTATTTTCTCGGTTAGTAGCTTCATCCTTTTTTAGGGGTTTACGCCTCCAAATATTTTAACTAGTGCATAAGAAACGTATTAGGGTTATTAAAAATTAGTTAAATAAAATACAGCAGTATTAAAAAAATATGGAGAAGTAGTTGAGAAACTAATGGATTTGAGTGGTTATGGAGCTTACTATGAAAGGATTGTAATCTGGTTTGGGCTAAATCAGCAACATATGGTACATTAAGATCTTTATGGATAAGTTTATTGGTGACAAAGTAAGGAGAATTGAGGATTTTTCGAAGGATTTTGGATTGTAAGGATTGGATATGAGATGAATTGGATGGTTTAGTGGAGCCCCAAAACTCCGTACGTCCAAATAGGTCTAATCACAGTCATGTATATGAGTCTTTTGTAATTAATTGGGAGCTTTGAACGTTTGTCTAGTAAATGTTGAAGTAGTCTGAAACGACGGGCAGTTTCTGGTCGTTTTAGTCTTGTATGTGGATTCCAAGTTAGATGTTTGTCCAAGTGGAGTCTTAGGTAGCGGGGACTTGTTCAGAAGGGATTAATGGAATTTCATATGAGTAATTTTATATTTACCGAATCGACATGTTATTATGAAAGCTCTAATCACATTTATTTGATGTATTTTTTTAAATAAAGTTAAAAATTTCAATTACTAGGTAATATAAAAAAAATTACCAAATTTTAAATTTATTACATAGTGCTAGATGTGATTTTAAATAAATTCGTCGTTTCTGACTACTACAATATTTACTTTCCAAGCGCTCATAGCTCCCAATAAATTCCAAAAGGCTTATTTACATGACAGTAATTAGATCCATTTGGACATACTTACAGCTTTGGGTTTCCACTAAATCCCCGTAAAATCAATGCTCCTTATCATGTCACAAACAAACTTATCCATAAAGATCTTAATGTTCCATATGTTGCATATTTGGCCCAAACCAGATACCTATCCTTTCATAGTAAACTCCATACCCATTCGAATCCACTAGTCTCACAACTTAATACCCTCACACTCAATTTTCGATAATCCTCCGTGGCGTCAAAAGAAAACTTTCTAATTGAAGTGCTATAAGTGAGTATTTCTTCACATGTTATTGACATGTCGTTGTAATCATTTTTCTCAAATTTACTTATTTTATATGATTTCTAAATTTGATAAAATCAATAAATAATAAAAAAAAAAACGACTATAAATAAACAAAATAAATTCTTGAAAGATATGTTCCATCTTCGTAATGATTCTTACAAATTAAAATTTCGTAACTTGGTTTGTTTTTTTTAAATATTGTTTTATTTTATTTAATTAATATATTTAATAATCCTAATACGTTCCATATGTCCAGGTTAAAGGACACTGCGAAATAATGAAAAAAAAAAAAAAAAAAAAAATTGGGTGAATTTTTAACTTGTCATTTTAACATCTCATTGTTTTTAATAGACACTCTAATATTTTTCCTTAATATTAGCAATTTAATATAGCCATTTAATTCTATTAGTCCCTAGACTACGAAAAATTGTTCTAATTTCCTGTTCTTTGGTTTTCTCATCGCGACTGAATTGAGGAAAAATTTTAATTTGATCTGAACCATTAATATTAAAAGAATATTTTATGAATCATTTGAAATTTGGATCTTTAATTCTTTTAAAAATATTACTTCCTTTTATTCAAATATTTTTAATAATCCTAATACGTTTCATCTGGACTGGTTAATGTATATGGGGACGTAAACCCCTGTAAAAGTTTTAGCCAAGAAAATAAAATAAGTAATTGGGTAGAATTTTAGCCTGTCAGTATAATATAAACTCCCAGTCTTGCAACACCTATGATTCTCGAGATTTTTCTGGTTTTTACCTTAATCCATACTTGGTTTATATTCATATTAA
Organism: Euschistus heros; assembly: GCA_003667255.2. Classification (NCBI taxonomy): domain Eukaryota; kingdom Metazoa; phylum Arthropoda; class Insecta; order Hemiptera; family Pentatomidae; genus Euschistus; species Euschistus heros. Next base: position 2,519,088 of record RCWM02000061.1, read on the forward strand.
TATTATTTATTAAACGTGAGACATTAAGGATTTGAAACATCTATGTTTTTCTCTGTTATTAACAAACTATGGTATTTTAGATTATTTTTTTCAAATTTCCATCAGTCCATGTTTATCGTTCGTTTCGTTATTTACAAGGAATCCAAGATTAGTGGAAGCAGTCATTCAAGCCAGAGGGGGCAATATGTCTTATTAAATAAAAGTTTAAAAGTTAAAATTGTAAAAGATGAAAATTTTAAAAAGTAAGTTTTTTTAACTTTTTTGTTTATTGGAAGAAATATTGTTATATATTTTAAGAAAAAATTGTTTATGTATAGTTTAGGAATGTTTATTATAGACTTCAGAACCTTCCTTTATTATGAAAAAAAAAATACGTTTTTATAAAATTCAAATATTTCAAAATGTTGCAATGCTTTTGACGGGAAGTTTACTATCATGGTGTTATTAGTAGATTTGAAGGTTTTTTGGAGATGAAACTTTTAATGTAATATAGATTATCAGCTGTTCCAAATATTTATTTTATTCATAAGAAGTTTATTTTACTTACGTTATCTGAAACTCTTTAGCCATTTTCTGCTTTCCTTTCTTTATTCTGTAGCAAGGTCGATCTAGATACGGTATGATGGCAAAGTAACTGCGGATGACTTGATTTCAAAGCGTGTCGCATCAAGACTTTCCTGCAAATCATCGTATCCTACGTTTCTTGAGCTTATTTTGATTTTCTTGTTTGATTGTCAAGCCCTCAACCGAGGAATATAAACACATTTCGATGACAAAAAATTACTGGTCGGTTCGGAGAATTTGCTTAAGGTGTTACGAGTGGTTATGTAGTCTAATTTAAAAAAATATAATACAGAACATTGAAAGTTATAATAGTTCTTTGTTTCTATTAGAATAACTTTGCATCAGCGGCAAAGCGAATGCAGATGATTCTTATAGTGAGTACATAAATTGAATAAAAAAGGAAAATATTTTATATATTTTTTATATTCTATATATCAATTTATTGAAATTTACAACTGTACAAAATATATAAATTAAGTAAATAAGCGGATAACGATTACACTAACATGTCAAAACTTGAAAAGAACTACTCATTAGTAGCACTTCAATAAAAATTCTACACAAGAAGATCTCTAGGCCATCTTCTTTTCAGACGCCTCGGAGGATTAACGGGAATGAAGTGGGAAGGAAGTTGAGAAACTAATGGATTTGGGTGGTTATGGAGCTTACTATGAAAGGATAGGTATCTGGTTTGGGCTAACTCAGCAACTAATAGAATATTAAGGTCTTTATGGATAAGTTTATTGGTGACAAATGGGCATTTAGAATTTTTCAAAGGATTTTGGTTTGTAATTATTTGATACGAGAAGAGTTTTGATGGTTTAGTAGAGGCCCAAAGCTCAACTCCGTACGTCCAAATAGGTCTAATCACTGTCATGTAAATAAATCTTTTATATTGAATTGGGAGGTTTGATCGTTTGTCTAGTAAATGTTGAAGTAGTCTGTAACAACGAGCAGTTTCTTGTCACTTTAGTCTTTGGAAAATATTATAAAACCATTATGGATAATTATCATTATTAAGGCAGATTTTTCTGCTACATTCGCTTGAAGAATATTTAAAATGATTATTAAACTATTCCAGGAAAAAAATATTAATATAGTCTAGTTTTTATTAAATTTGGCCTTTAAGTCGTTGGTGCTACAAATACAACTGATACATCAACATTTTATTTTATTTTATCAATTTATTGAAATCTACAACTGTACAAATATACATCAAGTAAATGTGTTAAAAACGTTTACAATGACATGTCAAAACTTGAAAAGAACTACTCATCAGTATCACTTCACTAAGCAAGAAGATCTCTAGGTCATCTTCTTTTTAGACGCCTCAGAGGATTATGTGAATGGAGTGGGAGGCAAGTTAAGAAACTAGTGGGTTTGAGTGGTTATGTAGCTTAATAAGAAAGTATGAGTGTTTTATTCATCATTTTTACAAAGCATTGTTTACTTATTGGTAAAATTTGTTTCTTTTTCCGAGCATTGCTTATCCATCCTTTCATTCGTTTCAGCATTCATATCTAATATTTCCTAGAACGATTAAAAAAAAAATAAACCATAAGATGAATTACTCCTTTATTGGCCCAAAAATAATCACATGTCAACGAAAATCAAAATAAATAGCATTTTAATAATGGCATAATAACAGGAAATTATAAACAGAATAAACATTCAGCCAAGGTTACGTCAGAAAACATTTATTTAAATAATAGCGCACACTACTGACGGGTTAAAAACTAAAACATTAAGAACAATAAAACTTGAAAAGAACTACTCATCAGTTGCACTTCAATAAAAATTCTACACAAGAAGATCTCTAGGCCATCTTCTTTTAAGAAGCCTCGGAGGATTATCAGGAATGGACTGGGAAGCAAGTTGAGAAACTGCTGTCTGGTTTGGGCTAAATCACCGACATATGGAACATTAAGATCTTAATGGCTAAGTTTATCGGTGGAGTATTGAAGTAAGGAGCATTGAGGATTTTACGAAGGATTTTGGATATATCAAACTTAAAAATGGTTTACACTTACCTAAAAACAATGAATTTCCAAGTTGGGATTCTTGTTTTCATTCCATCAGACACATAAGCTTACATTCCTTATCATATCTGGCGCCTAATCGTAACATCGTTTTTTGACATTTGCACTCCTCGATTTCTGTTTTCCCTACTTTGCGTCTAATGGATTTCCTGTCAGTTACAATTCAGTTGCGTTCGGCGACCCTAACAACTATTAATAGAACTCTGCGATTATTTTTGAATATTTTATCAAATGGCTGGATCCCCGGAAGCTGCTGGTAACAAACCAGGCAATCAATCATGACTAATGGCCTTCGTCGGTCTGTGCAAGAGCGTCAAGAAATTGAAATAAGTGAAGATAAATGAAAAATCAAGAGGATGTGAATAAATTGGCAACTGGTCGAATGTGAAAGGATTTTTCATTGTTTAATAGTTCAAATTATATTTAGCTTTTCATTATTTTGGAATCGATTCCGGTTATTTTTATTTTACATATTTTGTTATAAATACATATTTGCAACGAGAATTGAATATTTATCTACATATCCGTCGTATGAGACGGATGACCAATTAAAAAGACCCGTATTTGTCCAGGTGCCGGATTCTCCCCTTTGTAAGAAATTTCGATCAAATTTGCTTTCTTGGAGTTTTTTAATCTGATTAATTTCTCTTTCTCGCTCCACTCAATACTTAGATTAGAATATTACTTCACTTTTCTTTTTTTCCTTCTTTTTACCATCCTTCAATAGCCCAGTCTCTCACGCATTCTCCACTAATACACATCATTCGTACAGTTTATTTGTGAACTGCATAAAGATAAGAGATCTTGTAGAAAAATTTGTATATTTCATCCTATATATTTGTACTAGCATATCACGTTGCGGCTTCGCCTGTTGTCATAAATAAAGAACTTATGTTATTCTCACTAATAATTGAATTTCATTTGTTTATCGACAAAAATCTAGTATTGAATTATAGAATTTACTATTATTACTATATAATATATTATTAGAATATATTATTATTACTATTTACTATTATAAATCTTCAATGACATTTTAACGAATTGCAGTAATTTTTAACCAGGTTAAAATTGCATTGATTAGGTGTCTGAAGAGTACGTAAAAGCATAATTAAACATCCAATGTGACAGAAATAATTGTATCGATCCATTTGGTTGGATTTTAATTTCTAATCATAAAAGTACACGGAATTTTGGCAAACCTCGTTTCTGGCACTCAAGACTATACATTTTAATTACTATTTTGTAAAAAGTATTATTTTAAATCTTGAAGATGTTGTTAAAATTTGGTATAGCTGGATTTGATAGTTTTATCATTACAAACTTTACTGCAGAATGGTCATATATCTGTCGAATTTTAAACTGCACTGAAATCCATTTGTCGCTACATATATTTATAGCTCTTTTAATAATAATTAAATTGAAAATTAGTAAATTTTATCATAAATTTTTAGCTCTATATAACACCGTACCTTTGTAACCTCTCTCGAATGGTGCTCGCCACCTATCGGACGATTATCGAAATTCGCTGCGCACCACATATTTATCGCTTTTTTATGACGATATAATTGAAAATCTTTGAATTTTATTATAATTAAGCATTCCTTGAACTTTGAAGATGTAGTTAAAATTTGGTACAATCGGTAGTTTTCGCGGTTAGTGATCACAAACGAAAAATGGCTTGTCCTTTTATATAGTATAGATATATACGTGTATATTTTCCTGTTTTTATTGCATATAATTAGCAGACTTACTGATAAGCCATCAGTGTATATTTTAAGGAATTTTGACTGGGCGATATACGGGACGACAAAAGTACCGGGGGTAGGGCGGGGGGTCCCGGAAAAATTTTCAAAATTAAGTGTCAAATGACGCATTTTTAGGCCGTTTTAACTCTTAATTAACATGGTCCATGAGGTTTTGAATACCAGGAACTCCCTACTTCAATTAATGATCCCAGGCCCTTTGACAATTAATTTGGTCCACTCTATGACGTATGAACCCATTTTTAAATTGACACCAGGGGCCTATTTCATAAAGATAGAAGTACAACTCTACAGCTACAATTCCAAAAAAAACTTGACATTTGAGCTCCCATTGGTCGGTTTCAAGGTTTTTTTGAATTATAGCGGTGGAGTTGAACTTTTTACTATTTTTTTTATTATTTTGAAAAACTGTATTTAAATTGAAATTTTTGCTCCCGAAAAATTTGCCGGCACCGGCTACGTTCACTGGGCGACACAAGTGACATCCAGTTTATATGTTATTTTATGCTATGTTACCCATGGTATTAATACTCAATTTAACATGTTCTAGAAGACATAGAAGACAAAACTTATGTTTTTGTAGAGGATACAACTTTTGCACTCCTAGACTAGCTGTTTTCCATGATGTGGGAGTTCTGAAAATAAAACGATTTCGCAGTAGTATAGATAAAGTTGGACGTATCCGATACTGTTTGCGGTAAAGTGATGTAATATTTTGGTGAGATAACTTAGCTCCGAACTGGGCCGGCCGCTTCTTATGCGGAATATATTGACCGCAACGCCACTACTAAATTTGGCCGAGTGATAAAAATAACTACTGAACATCAATTACTAAGAAATCCATTACGAAAAGTAGATTAAACTATTAAGCTGTTATGGTTCAGAAGCGGAACTAGCTTCCCATTTGGTGGTTAAAAGCTTTCTAATCTACATATATATTAGTTTATTTAGCTTTATATATATATATATATATATATATATATATATATATATATATATATATATATATTTTTTTTTTTTTTTTTTAAATTAAACTCTACTAACCACTAGTAACATCTCAACCGTCCTGAAAAGCAGAATCCCTGTATTTGCCGGGTAATCTGGTTTCACCATGAATGATTAATTTCTGTTTGGAAAGAGACTATCTAATGGACTCAATAATCAGGCAAATAAGACGTTATAGTTAAATATTTTATCAAACATAAAAAAAAATGTGTATTCGTACAAACATTTAAAATTTCATATAATCTATGATTTTATATGGACTTCATTGCTTGGTGACAACTAATTTAAAATTAATTAGAACAGCAATTCTTTTTTTTTTAACTAACAGGATTTGAATATAATAAGCCAGGGTTCCTCAAGGAAGCACCCAAGGTCCCATCCTGCTCACGGTGTATTCAGCTTACATCTCGACTCATCATCAAAATCCAGTGAGCCGCAAACATTTTCGTACAGCATCAAATTACCTTCTTTAATCCCTCCTATATTTATGGTATGATGTAGAGAAGTTAACTAGTTGTTAATCCTACCTCTTTCTACCTACGTTCCGATCAGCTTCTACTCAGTGTTTTGTAAACAGTCACGGCCCGATAAACAGAATACCTCCTCTATTCAACAGTGGTTAGATGTACTTTTCCTCAAATAACAGGGATATTAGTTCGGCCAGATAAGTTCAATGACTAACATAACTCAATACATAATAAAATGAATTAAAAATAACGAAAAGATAGACGATATGGGCCGATCGGGATGGCCTAGAATTTACTCTCACCGGTGTAAGAAAACTTTTGCTGCTCACTGTAAATCCAAATAATTTGAATATATTCATTCAAGTTTGTTTTCTCTGATAATGACTTCAATTCTTTTGAAATAGCTTGATTATCGATTTTTATATTCTTATATAAATTATATTCTAAATCGTTTCTCTACTAATATTTTCGCCAGAAATAGAAGTTTTTTTATTTTTGGCCAAACTCTTTGTTTTCTTAAAAGTCTTGTTGTTATTACTTTTTATTCCTTAACACATTAGTAAGTGAGAGAGGAGCGTTGGGATCTCTTTGGTTCCCTCCCATAGGGGGGAATAACATTGGTTTGGGATGCACGTACATTTTGTTTGTCTAATATGCTTGCATTTAACTTAGAGACTACTTCAACATTTACTAGACAAATGTTCAAAGGGCTCCACTGAATCATCCAATTCATCTCGTATCTAATCCTAACAATCCAAAATTCTCAATACTCCTTACTTAGTCACCAATAAACTTATCCATAAAGATCTTAATGTTCCATATGTTGGTGATTTAGCACAAACCAGATACCCATCCTTTCATAGTAACCTCCATAACCACTCAAATCCACTAGTTTACCGACTTGTTTCTTACTCCATTCCCGATAATTCTCCGAGGTGTCTGAGAAGAAGTTGGCCTAGAAATGATCTAGTGTAGAATTTTTACTGATGATAAGTTCTGTTCAAGTTTTGACATGTTATTGTTGTCGTTATCAACACATTTACTTGATGTATATATTTTGTACAGTTGTAAATTTAAATGAATGGATATAAAGCATTTAACTTTTCTTTTTGTTTCTTATTTTATGTTGTTTCTTTTTTCTAGTATTATCCTTACTGTTTTAAATTTATTTTATATTATAGTTTAATCTCCAATTTTTATATTCAGGAATAGTTTATCTATTTTCTGTAAATATTGCATGAATTATTGCCAACTGAATTACTTATTGCCCTTGAGATATGCAGATTGTAATATCTTTCCAATAGAAGCTGTTATTGACAATTCCACATCGGCACAGTCTAGTAGGACTTGAGTTATTATAATCAGATTCAGCGACGTGGCTCTTGAAACCTAGTCTCATTTTGAGCGTCCTCTACAAATGGATTATTGGTTCAGAAACGAGTTCATATAATAGACAATGGTGGTCTAATTAATTAATGCATTAATCCTGAAATTAATGCATCTTTATGTTTCTAAACCTAAACTATTTAATAAATTAGAAAACCTTTTTATTCATCAAATCATCATTCCTTTTAATAGGTTTCTTTCAATTTGTTTGTTCATCTGCATAGAATTTTGAATCCTTATTACTAATACCATTGCTATTTGTCTCTAATGAAAATTTTTCAAAATAGAAATATATCTAGCTATCCCAAAATAAGAGTCTATCGAAGAATCCTTTAATCGGTTGGTTCGTACGGGAGTGAGACATGGACATTATATGAAGAAAAAGTATTAAACAAGTGGGAAAGGAATATCTTACGAAAAATACTGGCCCAATTAAATATGGGCTGAATCTTTTGTGAATGAGGACGAATGAAGAACTGAAAACTCTATATGCAGCCACAGATATTGTAGCCGATATATTTTATAAAAAGAGGTAGAATTAAAAGACTAGGGCATTTGCAAGGAATGGAAGCAAGTAGGCTCCCTATGACTATGATAATGTTAGAGGGACACTTGGATGGAACGAGAAGGAGAAGAAGGACTCGAGTTCATGGGCTTGAAGATGTGGAGGAAGATCTTCGGACTCTAGGTGTGAGAGGATTGAGAAGGGCAGCTGAGGATAGGTCTGAGTGGAGGAGCATTGTAGAGGAGGCCAGGGTTCTGCTAGGGACAATATATGAATTATGATTATTAACCATTTCTGATTTCAACCGAATTTTGATCAATAATTGTTAAAAATGTGGTAGTTGGTAGGATAGAGTTCTGGATAGAAGGGCGGTTGAAACGGAGATTCCTAACTAAGCTCATATAATTTTAAGGCGATAATTTTATTTATTTTTTTTTTTTTTTTTTGTGGCTGCACAATGCTTGAGCTCTTTCAGTTGTTTTGGGATGGCCAGTGTCGTTCGATTAACTGATTGTTATTTTATCTCCAAATTTTCGAACAGTCCTGGGAATTTCATCCACCAAAGATCATAGAAATCATTATTCTAGGAAGTGAAGTCCTTCCGTGAGTCGCCTTGTATTCAAATCTGAACAGTCCGTCTTCTTTCACTCAAGTTCTTTAAGCCATTGTTGAATTGTGCACACACCCGCGCTATCAATTCACACTTTATTAATGTTTGTGGCCCTTTGAGCACCGTTCTGATCGAGTTTGAACTCGTAAAACGAAATTATACCATAATCACCTGTAAACTTGTGAATAAAGGCTGAATTATTTCCAAGACATTTAAAAAAAAAAATTCTATTAAATTTAAGCCGTATATTACACAGGGAGGTATTTAAAAAAAAAACAACAAGAAGCCTACATAATTTTCGTGACAACCCAATAAATGCATATAATATCTATTGACTATAGCAGTATATGTATACAATTTTTAGGGGCTTGACGACGGTAACTGGAATAGGATTTGGCTGGATTTTGTTGAGGTGTGATTTGCTCATAAGTTTGTAGTGGAGTCTTGGTCTGTTGGTTTACTTGTTGTGGAGTCTGTTGGGTTGTTGATGGGGAAAAGTTGGTTATTTTAGGAGGTCGGGATGGAAGGGAGGATTGAGACGCCTGATTCTGTGGCCGTCGATTTCTTCGTTCAACCGTCGTGAATTCATGAGTTGGTTGATGAAGTTGAGATGACACCGCTGCTGAGGTTGATGGCTGGGGTTCTGCAAGTTGAACGGCTGGAGTGATGGGTTGTTGATTCAGAGGTTGTTGGGCTTTTGATGTTGATGGCAGTGGAGGAAAGTGTCTAGAAAAATTGTTGACTGAAATATTCTGTTGATTCTGGATGGAAGTTTACTATTGTTCGGATGTTTCAGGAACAGGATTTCTATTTGTGGTGGAGTTGGAGGCTCTTGCTTCTGCCTGTATTTGTATACCTGGCAGCACACTTTTTTCTTATATCATTGTACATTTTATTTTAATGTTAATATTAGTAATAAATTATTTCTATTTTCGCAGGAACGGCATAGAATACGTCAAGTCACGTGAGTAACTACTTCTATCATTAGTTGTATACGTATTATTATTTTAATGATAAAAATCTTCATGGCGTTAGTTAGGCATGCATGTAAATATAAATGTAAAACATAATAATCAGATAACGTAGCATCCGCTCAAGCAATAATTCTTATAAAAGCAGAAGCTACATTAAAATATAATAACATAATAATTTTTATTATTAAATTACTTAATCTCGATCGGCAAACACGAAAGCTAATTGGTTTAACTATGAAGTGATAGACTCATCCCGACATTAAATCTGCTTGTTGAAATACTACTAAAAATTATATATTGCCTGACTGGTAAAAAAAAATAGATCATGGATTTATCTATCAATAATCTTCTGCTTTTCCCAATTTTTAATTTTAGAATTAAAGGATTGAATTATTTAAATTAAATCAACAGTTAATAATTATTTGAAATAAACAAATTTGAGGGAAAATAAGGGTTTCAAACCTGATTTTTTTTTCTTTCAAACCAATATAGCTCCTAAACGGTAGTCGTGATTGTGATATAGATTTACCACATAGAAAAGAATTTTATTCTTAAATTTATTTTATCAAAGATCAGTTGGATAACTAGTGGTAATTTTTTTTGTAATTTAACTATAAATAAATGCATAACTATTGTAAAATGTTTACAAATTACTAACCTAATTAATACCTAATTACTCGTATTACGAACTTAGGAACTGTTGGCCGGTTACAATTATCGTGAACTTTAGTGGCACTGAGTTGGTGAAGTGAATAGATTCAGTCGGAACAACCCATCGAGGGACAGCGTCCTGTTCTGACATCATAGTTAGATTTTATTTAGTTATTTTGGTGTTTGATTGCCTTATTTACTTGTCATCACAACTATTATGTGCTATACGTCGTAGATTATTATTATTTTATCTATTTCATCCGATATTACCCTACTTTTTTTGGCTAACAAAAAATTACGCGTTGAGCGAATCGGGTAGAATTACCCTCATAGCAACAATAGCTAGGCATGATCTTTTAGATTTCAATATTATTTCTCGATTATATTCTGTGTAAATTTGTCTTTATTTCTTATTCTTTTTATAAACATTTATTAATAATAATTTACAAATATTGCTGAAGGCTATATACAGTTATTTACTTGTGAAAGGTGTTTCCTTTATACATATTACAGTCTCTTGTAAAATACATTTTTTTTTTTTTTTGGTTTTTTTTTACCCGTTCGTAGTTATTAACAGTAGGAAAATTTAAATTAAAATAAACAAAATCCTACGCAGAAAAGTAGAAAAAACAAAAAAACAAATAAGAAAGCAAAACATATAAATTAAAATTAATATCTTCCTTTGATTGTGGTTGTAATTTTTATTTAAACCAAAGCTTTCTTACTAAAAAAAAACAACAACAACAGAATATTTGACACTAAGCTGTAAAAAAACATTGCCAAAGCACTTTACTATCACTTATTATTTTCTCTCTGAACTATGCCAGGATTAAACAATTTTGAATTACTATAACTTTCTTATATATAATATTTCATTAATAAACATTTGCAAACATTACCCAAAGGCTATACATATATATTTACATGTGAAAAGTGTTTCCCTTGTGCATGTTACAAAAGTTTGTAAATCACCTCTTTTTTTTTTTTGGGTGGTTCATTTTACCGATATTTTGTTATTTACAGTGGAAAAATTAATAAAAAATCATACAAAATAAAAGAAAAAATAAATAAATAAGAAAGCAAAACATGTACATTCAAATAAATATTTGCTCTTGATTGCGGCAGATTGTAATTTTTATCAAAACAAAAAACTAGAAAATATTGTGAATATCTGATACTAGGCAATAAAATAAACATTGCCAAGGCACATCCTTAAAACATATATTCTCCTCTCTAAACTATATCAGGACTAAATAATTTTGAATAACAAAAACTTTTTTTTTTTTATAAGTATATGAACATTTTTATTTTTTTATTTATTTTTTGTTATCTTACCGATATGTAGTTATATGCAGCAGGAAAATTTATACAAAACCATATAAAATAAAATAAGAAAAAAATAAATTAGAAAGCAACAAATGTAAAAATTATTAAATTAAAACACACAATACAAACATTTAGTTAAAATAAAATATATCTAAATAGTTTTTTATATCTATACAAGTTTTGTCAATTAATAAATGTTTGGTACGTTTGGGGTCTTTTCAGTGATGTCTTGTCGTAATCTCTTATTTTATGTATAACGGATTATTGGCATTCGTGTTAATGGAAATGAATTTTATTGTTGTAAGTGTGTGCAATGTTAAGTCAGATAAAATTTTTGAAACTCTGGTGTACCTTGGATAGTTGTTTATTAATCTCATGCATAAATTTTTTGGGGACAATTAAGTCTTTATTTGTTATAGTTTTTTAGGTTTTTTTTTTATATTTAATTTATAAAAGGATACAAGCTTCAGAGGATAATCCTTAAATGGAAACCAGAGGAAATAAATTTTGAAATAGTGGGTGTAAGTGCGTTACGGACATAATTACGGAAAATTACACTAACACAAATGTTTAGTGACAGAGGCATTGATATTTACTTATTTCGAATTTTTTCCGATAAGGTCGAATCTTCCACTTTTAAGGAGGGACATTAAGGTAATGATGGATAATTTTATTTGTAAGGTTATAAGACGTAATGAAGATTTAACTAGTTGGATTTTAAGTTTGAATGCGAGAGAAATTAATCGGTTTAGCGGAGCCCAAAATCTTAACGCCATGTGTCGAAAAGGCCTAATTTTAATGAAGTAAATGAGTTTTTAGTAATTGATAAATAATTAAAAAAATGAATATTTTTAATTAAACATCGCAGTTAAACATTTTATATTAGTCCTAAAGTTACGATACTGTTCCTAAATGGGTGTTGAATAGATTGAGATACAATTAATGGATCATTATTTACTGATAACACACATGCATCATCGAGGATATGTAGCGAGGACAGTGATAGAATGGATTGGGATGTCAACTGTATAAACCATGGAATGGATGGGTCCTAGGCTCCATTTACGGTCCTACATTAGAAAAATACTAGCTTGAATTGATCAAATTTAAACTGTTTAGAATATATAATATATATATATATATATATATATATATATATATATATATATATATATATATATATATATATATATATATATATCTAATAAATGTGTGGAAATATTATTGCGATGACATGTCAATAACATGTAAAAAAACTATCAACTTGTAGCACAAACAGATGCTGTAGAAGGTCCTTAGGCCATCCTCTTTCCAGACGCCTCGGGGGGGGGGGTTTCGGGAATGGAGTGGAAAGCAAGTTGTGAAACAAATGGATTAGAGCGCGTATGGAGTTTATCATGGAAGAGTAGGTATCTGGAACACTAAGATCTTTATGGATAAGTTTGTTTGTGACATAAGGTTCTAATTACTGTCTTGTAAATGAGTATTTAGTAATTAATTAGAAGCTTTGAACGTCTTGTAAATGTTTGAGTATTCGGAGACGACGAGCAGTTTCTTGTCGTTATAGTCTTGTATGTGGATTCCAAGTAACTAGTTCGTCTAGTTGGATTCCTAGGAAACGGATTTGTTTGACTGGGATTAGTGGAATTCTATGAAAGGATACTGTGGGACAGGAAGTCGTAGGTATGTGACGAAGAGTACAAGTTATTTGATAAGATTATTTTGAATTTAATTTAATCCTCTAATTTCGACACCATTTTTGAAGGTCGGTATATTTGCTTTGAGTGTACATCAGCGAATATGTCGTGGAAAGTGCTAGGATGGGTCGGGAGGTCAGTTGTATAATCCGCGTTTATATATATTCGTACATTTTCTTTAAGTAGTATCGACTTTGACAAACTGGCCAATGATGGACAGCGGAGGTAGTTTCTTAAAGCCTAGATGATTTTTTTTTTTTTTTTTTATGTTTCTTACTTTTGTTTATATATGTTTTGTTATCTTATTACGTTATGTTTCAATAACTAATTGTGTTAAACTTTGTACTTTTATATACATACACGTAGTTATCCTATAAGGCATGGGACATGTAAATATAAAAAAAAAACAGTTCTTATATGGGGGTACCATATAAGGAAAAGAACTAAAAAAATAAAAATAAAACTATGCATATATACAATAAGTAAAATTATTATAATGACATGTAAATAACTTGTCAAGAGCTACACACTAGTAGCACTTTAATAAAAGTTTTACGTTAGAATGTTCCTGGGCAATCTTGTTTTAAGACGGAGGCTTATCGAGAATGCAGTGGGGAAACAAGTTAAGAGACCAGTGAATTAGAGTGGTTACGGAGTTTGCTATTAAAAGAAAGGTATCTGCTTTGGGCTAAATCAGCATCATATGGAATACTTAGATATTTATGGATAGGTTTATTGGTGACAAAGTAAGTAGTATTGAGGGTTTTTCGAAGAATTTTGGATTGAAAGGATTGGATACGAGATGAATTGGAAGATTTAGTCGAGCCCCAGAGCTCAACTGTCTAAATAGGTCTAATAATGTTATGTAAATGACATTTGTAGGTTTAAACGTTTGTCGAGTAAATTCTGAAGAAGTCGAAAACGATGGGCAGTTTCTTGTCGTTTTAGCCCTAGGTAGCGGATCTGTTCAACATAGATTACCGACATTTCATGTTTACATATTTCTACCATAATTTCTCGGTAAAGGATAATAATATGTTACCAAAAACGTCTGCCAAAAAGTCTAAAAAGTGTCATGGTAGGTTAAGAGTTAAAGGATACTGTAAGACAGGTTTTGTGACGTTATTTGAAGAGATTAGTTTGGATTTACTTTAGTCATCCAATTTCGACATCTCTCTTCTTGGAGTGTTCTGGATTGCTAAATCAGCAATATATGGAGTACTAAGATCTGACAAAGTAAGTAGTATTGAGGATTTTTCGAAGGATTTCGGAATGTTAGGATTGGATTCTAGAAGAATTGGAAGATTTAGTTGAGCCACAGAGCTTAACTGTCCAAATAGGTCTAATAACTGATATGTAAATTAAATTTAAAGGTTTGAACGTTTGTCAAGTAAATTCTGAAGATGTCGAAAACGATGGGCATTATCTTGTCGTTTTAGTCTGGTATGTGGATTTCAAATAACAAATTTGTCTAGATGGAGTCCTAGGTAGCGGATCTGTTCAACATAGATTACCAACATTTCATGCTTACATATTTCTACCACAATATCTCGGTAAAATATAATAATAAGTTTCCAAAACTTGGAAGGAAATACTCATCAGTAGCACTTTATTAAAAATTCTACACTAGAAGGTCTCTAGGCAATCTTCGTTTCAGACGCCTTGGAATATCAGGAATGGAGTGGGAAGCATGTTGAGAAACTAATGGATTTGAGTAATTATGGAGCTTACTATGAAAGGATAGTTATCTGGTGTGGGTTAAATCTGTAACATATGGAACATTAAGATCTTTATGGATAAGTTTATTGGTGACAAAGTAAGGAGGATTTTTCGAAGGATTTTGGATTGTAAGGATTGAATACGAGATAAATTGGATGGTTTAGTGAAGCCCCAAAGCTCAACTCCGTACGTCCAAATAGGTATAATCACAGTCATGTATATGAGTCTTTTGTAATTAATTGGGAGCTTTGAACGTTTGTCTAATAAATGTTGAAGTAGTCTGTAACGACGTGCAGTTTCTTGTCGTTTTAGTCAAAATTAGATATTAAAATACTAATGAAATAATTCTTGGTTGATAAATATATTTAAAAAATATTTATCAACCAAGAATTATTTCATAATTTAATATATAGGACAGCACGTCAGTAGATCCATTTAAAAGTAATGTTCAAATTGAACATTCATCCCTGAATTGTACATCGCAATTGCGAGTGCCCGGGGGTATGGATCAGTGAAGAGAAAAGATTTCCCTGGTTCGGATACGAGCTCGGTGGCCTAGTGGATAAGGCACCACGCTAGAGAAGCGGAGACTTGGGTTCGAATCCCAACCGGGGTCAAATCTTTTCTCTTCAAAAATAAAAAATATAATTAAAATACTAATATGCGATAAAACCATATTTTCGAAGTCAGCGTTTCCCCGTGGTAGGATATATGTTAAAAAAAATCTTCATGAAAATTAACTCATTAAATATTAATTACAGTAACACAAAGATATATTTAAAATAATAGTGTTAATGGCGCCACCCATAATGCACATTAGGTAGCTTTTAATTAACAAAACTGCGCTATGTTATTAGATGTCCGTAATAGACAACCGCTTGCCACGGCAACCCAGCTCCGCAATCACCAGGAACAGAACAATTAACCAACTCGCTCACCGAAAATGGTCAAACAAATTAAAATGGAAACTTATTAATCTTAAGTGAACATTTTAAATGAGGGGAAGTGACCTGTAGTTCTTTCTAATTAGCATAAAAAGTGTTACTGTTAGGCTAAATATCACATCTACTTCCTGGTCAGCATTATAACATATGAAACGTTGAAAGAAAAATATTAATTTATTCAACATATACTACGGGTCAGAAGTTTGAGAACCTGAGCCAAAATTGGAAAACTTAAAAAATTCATATTCAGTAAAAAATAAATGCATTTAAATAAAATTCAACACAGATTAATATTTTAGTCCTCTTTTAAGTTCATCTGCCTTTAAGGAAAAAAATAAAATAAAGTTTTGATTCCTAATTTAAAACAATTATTTTTTCATATTTATACCAACATTTCATTTGCCAGCATTTAAAAACCTTGGATTAAAAAAAATTGAAATTCGTGTTAAAAAGTCCGAAAAGTCAGTTGTTTATTTTTTATTTTTCGATTTCCCAGTTATTTCTTATGTTTAACTACAACCAGATAGTAGTAGAAAAGAGCTTGATATTAAAAAATATATTTTTCTAGTCTCATCACGATCTGTAATCCATTTAATGGGATTGGAAGGTGTTTGTATAATATATACAAATATTAATATCCGGACTGTATACCTAATTATTCGTTTAGTTTTGTTTTGATAACTCATCGAGTATCTATTTGAAGGATTTCATATACAATTGCGTTTTTTGAGTATGTAAAACGAAAGTATGTAAACTTTGAAAGCTAAATAATGAAACTGGGCAAAAATGCTCTTTTTATAATTAATTCTGTTTAAAATACAGTCATTGCATAGTGATAATTTGCCATTTCCAGATACTCCAAAGCTGCCTTTTTAAAATTGAGGACTGATCAATAGTATTAATTTTTTTTTTTCATATTTTTTCAGAAAGGAAGATAACAAATAGGGAGGTTTTTATCCAAGTGGGTGGAGGCTTCTTTTCAGTGTCGTGAGGGGGCAATATATTCATTTTTTTGTATATGAATGTCTTGAATTGTTGGTCCCTCATAAAAAAATTAATACCAAAGTACACATTTAGTGGATTATACTATCGAGATAATGACAAGGATTCTTCAGTTATTAACAGCAATTTGAGAATCTAAACAAAAATTGGTTAAATTCAGATTTCATTTGTTAATTGCAACATCGCAAACCATCTGGAAAATTAGGAAGACCGATGGTCTCCTTCGGAAAGAGTTCGAAAAGGCGCGTCCATGATCTAGTCAAGATGAGATCGTAAGAAAAACTTGATTTTGCCTTTAAAAAAACTGAATGGATATCCTTTTAGAATTTGGCAAATATTTTATGTCTTCTTCCTTCATTGGAAAACATTATATTTTTAAACATCTTACTAATATAACCCTGGAACAAACTTTTATATTCTTTTCACCATTAACCCAAAAACGAAATATTACGCTAGTACAACTAAAAACATCCACCAAAAACTATTTTAAAGCCAGTTATCAGCAATTTGAAATAAACATTGTTTTTTTTTTTTGTAGGTATTATGCTATAAATTTTTATTTATTCATTTTCAGGCCCATGTTTATGAAAATTTTTTTGTTCAGGGTACAATTTCCTATAAGATCTTTAAGTTTCGTGAATTTTGTCTACCATCACTATAATTCGAAGCACTGTGCGACGCCTCGAAACTTATTTTTTTTTGTAATTCGGTCAATATTAAATCCAACTACTTTACATGCCCATGTTAAACAATGCTTTGCTATTACCTGGACTATATTTACCGGATAAATCTCCTAAAATTCTGCAATATGGAGCCTTTTAAATTCTCCTGTATGTTCACCCATTTTTGGGCCAAAGATTCTACGCAGTATTTTAATTTCGAAAACTTGATGCGTTATTCCCTAACCGTAAGCGGCCACGTTTCGTATCCATAAATGGGTAGTATAATATCCATATACTTAACTTGAATAAACTATTAATAGAATTAGAATTTTTAACGACACTAGAAATTACTTCCTTACTCCTCCGCATAGCAACCATACCTTACAGGTATGGTTCAAGGTACAAGATGACACGTCAATAGGAAAAAGTGCATGCGAATAAGTCCAAATTCTATTATTTTTATCTCCAATCGACTGTGCAACTTCCCAAGGAGTATCTAATTGTACCCAAGAGCAAACAATTGAGCACTTACTTTCAAAAACGTGGTAGGAAACAACAATATTCCGAAACAGCGAAAAAAACAAAAAAAAAACAGAAGATATCGGTAAAGCAATAAGCTCTTTACTAGGAGAGATGAAAGTACACTGACGGATTCGCGACCAAACATGACTAATTTAACTCGCAAAACATTTACTAGAGTGCAACAATAACACGAGAAATACCAATTGTTTTACGGTACACTGTTATGGAGGTACAACAGTCTCTCCTATTGATGTTTATGTTAATTTACAATTATTTATGTACCATTAAATTTCACAATTCATACTTGTTTAGCTTTTAAATGAAACTGTAAGATATATAGTGCCAGATTTGAGAAGATTGTAATCTTGTATATTCCACTGTACCTGATAACATATAGCAAGAGGAGTCGATTCAGCATACCATCTTCCCAAACCGTGGTGTGGTATTGACCTAACTGCGGTGAATAATCTCATCGGTTTTCTTAAGGGTTTGATATTGAATTTAATGGGTGTCAAACCAACCCCTGCTGCGATACAATAAATTAAAAAAAAATCTTATAAAGGAGAACTGCGTTTTCCGCAGACAAAGTCCCTTAACAATAAGATTTACATGACAGGACATAAATTATATCTGGCCTAGAGATTATAAATTAAATAATAAAATAAGATAGTGTAGAGATCAAAGAGACACTATCTTATCTCCAGAGATTGGATTGAGGACTTGAAATGAAGGATATTGTGAGTAAGCGGAGGGTGATGTGTGTTAATAACTTGGAAGAGGAATATACCAAGGAAGTAATCTCTACGAAAGGAAGGAGAGAGCCAATTCAACTCGGTGTAAAGATGGGACACATGAGAGCGTCTCGAGGTTACAAAAACAAATCTTATAAAGCAATTCATGATTCGCTTTAATCTATCTTCAAGAATCATCGAGAGCCCACCATAAATCACACATCCATGAGGAATTACACAAAACCCAATAGAATGGCTAATTCAAATGACGTAGGAATGGAATGAATAGAATGATATGCAATGCTTGAAATGTTAAGTGTGCTCGAAGGAAATTTAGTTTTAAATAAGCTTATTCAGGAGGATTGCTTTTTAGAACTGAACAGGTTATTTTCAATGAAATTATTTTCAGAACAGGGTTCAGGGCAAACAATACTACAAGCATTATCTCAAGATGTGAATGCTCAGGTAGTTTTCTTTATAAGGGTGTTTTTTTTTTTTTTTTTAGTTCCAGAAAAAAAATACCAGTAGTGTTGATGAAATTAGGAGAAACAATGAATTTTTAAAATTTACGAATTAATAGCCACTTCTGTTGTAATTCTTTTTATTTGAAAACTAGTTTCAAATGTTAAACATTCATCATCAGTTCTTAAAACATACAAACAATTTTACTCAATTTCATCAGCACTATGTTACATAAATTGTATATGTTAAATGGGACTACATTCCGACTACTTTTACATTTAAACTTATAAATATACCTATATTTTCAAAGTAACTTCCATAGCCACTCGGATCCACTAGTCTTCTAACTTACTTCAAACTCTGTAATCCTTCGAGGCCTCTGAAAAGAAGATGGCCGAGAGACCTTCTAATGTAGAACTTTTAATGAAGTGCTACTAGTGAGTTTTTCTTTACATCTAATTGGCATGCCATTGTAATAATTATTATCAAATTTACTAAAATTTACGTTATTGAAAATTGATAATTTTCGCAAAAAAAAAATTTTTTACCTCACGTTTTGTCAAACATTTGCTTCTAGTGCCTTCCACAATCGTTTCTCAGGAAAAATGTCAGAATCAATGTTGTAGAACATTAAATTTACTTCTGATATATGTTTTTGACTCTTGAACTAAATGTTTGATAAAAAGTGAGGTAAAAGGTATTTTTGTTTCGAAATTTATCGATTTTTAATAATGTATATCTCAAAACCGTTGGAAGTTCGGTAAATATATATATAAACAATTTTATAGGAAATTTAATTAGCTTTAATTTTAATTTGAAACATATTTTTCTAGAGACCACTGTTTTCGGGATATAATCGAAAAACCCAAAAACTATTCCTTCTCCCCTCCCCCCTACCGTAAGCTCAACTCCCAGGTCACCGCCCCTTTTAGTATGTTTACCTTTTAACTACTAACGAAGCTATGAAGTAAAAAATTATCGCATATTTCATGCATTCTACAAATATGTTTATAGACTGGATTAGTGGGTGGATTGGTGTGGCATAATATTATTAGCAAAATATTGAGTGATGCAATGAGAAAACGTAGAAAGACATTTAATAAGAATGAATGGGAGAAGACTAACAAAGAAAATTTTCCAACACAGCCTCCAAAAAAAAAGAAAACGAATACATGATACGGATGGTAAAAGAAGATATGATAGTAAAAAAAGTACAACAGGATTCAATTTGGAAAGAGACAAATTTCGGACAGCAATCATTAGATCAAATTTCTAGAAGTAGTTAAAAGACAAATTAATAGGCAGTAGTCAAATGAAAGGAGGGAACATCAGGCAGAGGTGATGAGGAAGTATTGGAAGGAACGGAAGGAACGGAAGAGTAAGAAATACATTTTTGAACCTGGCCCAGAGATGGCCTAATTCGAATGAAGAAGAAGATAAACCATTGTCTTACATTATTAAAATAAGTAATATATATAACCTATATAGAATAGAATAGAATAGAAAATAAACATTATTCTGGGACGATGTCCCCTAAGAATAATATAATGTACAGAAATAAATACAATGAGTCTAGCTTTCATAAGAGGAAATAAAATAAATTAACAATCTGTTTAACTATTTACAATTTTACAAATAAAGAACAAAAACAGACAGAGATGAAATACAAATTACAAAAATCCAATAATTGTAGGAGAAGAAATAAAAACCTATTTACATCTACTGGATGCTTTTTTTTTTTTTTTTTTTTTTTTTTTTTTTTTTTTTTTTTTTTTTTTTAGTGAGGTATTGCTAGTCAGTATCATTCTGGAGGGAAAGGAGGTATTGAAAGAGAAGGGATTTAAATGTGGACAGAGATGGAGCATTACGGATATTACAGGGTAGTGAATTCCATAAGGAAGTAGCACAGGAAATGAAGGAGTGGTCAAATGATGTACTCTTATGGGAAGAAGTGTACACGTCTGAGGAGCGAGATCTTGTAGTGCGAGAGGAGACCGAGGATCTGAACTGGAAGATGTTATAGATGTAGGAGGGATTTCGAGGATTAATGGTTTGATAGAGAAAGGAGGCTAGGAAGTAATGTAAGTAATTTTAACTCTGTATATAGATGTGACGTGTGGGAGGCTTATATAGCAAAGTGCTGATATTTTCAAATTGCTTTTATATTTTATAATGATGAATCTTTAGCATTCGAATTTAATTTTTAAATAAATTGTATTGATCTTCCTAAATTACCATGTGTACCACAAGTGAAATAAAAAACCCTCACCAATAATCTCGTGAATAATTAAAGTATTCAACAAATATAATTCCGCTGTTACAAGAAAAATACTTGTTGAGTAGCCTTTACTTACTTGTACAGCTTTATTGGAACTATAAATTATAACGGGTTTAAATTGGCGTATAACGTTTTCACGGATTGGCGTGATAAAACGAGCAATTTGCGTATTTTACAAGGAGTTTTTAGGACAAATTTACTGTTACTAGGCCAGAAATTTCTAAACTTCTGTTTACGCCTAATAAAGATGATTTTTATCCAATTAATTCCAGTATTTAAAAATCACTTAGCAGAACCAAAACACTTCAGATTTCTTGTACATATTAGGGATAATTGAAATTACTGCAATATATTTTTTATGAGAATCTTCCACCCATATTTCTGAAACTTTAAACACAACCTGAGGACAAATTAAGCTTTCCGCTCCGTGAAATTAAAGGGAAGTGGATTATATATATTTTTTTAATGTACATATAATCGATCAAAGTGGCGCTACTTCTCAAAATGAAAGGTATCAAGGAGTCGATTCCGGTGGTGTCAAAATTATACAGAAGATAACAGGTTTTTTTTACATTAATTTTTTCTCAAAATGAGAGTGGCGAATGGAGAACGGAAGAAGATTTCACATAATTATAGTTTGGTAGGGAGAAGCCGCTCACTCGGCTTCACTTCGATCCAGGCTTCCTTCGGCACAACACTATCCGGTGCGGTTAAGCGGGTAAGTCAGCTAAATTATAATTTATAGTACAATATATAATTTAGTATTATTGTATTCATATACTATTGGGCTATTCATATGTTTATATTTGTTACTAATAGATAAAAAAACAAAATCTATTTCATTTTCAAATTTTATGCAAATCCATCTGGTTTTGACCAAAAAAATTAATTTTATTTTTATTTTTTCGTACAAAAACTGCAATAACATTTGATAAGAATAGCGAATTTAAAATAAAGCAAAATGGATTAAAAGCGTATTTGTGTCTTCTTTATAATTGAAACAATTATTCTTTTAGCGAGCTACACTGAACCATAAGATTAAAAAAAAAAAAAAAAAAAAATTCCGACTTAAATTATTTTGGAGTATATATATTAAAAAAAAAAAAAAAACTTCTAAGAGAAAAATGCGTGTTTTTACATAAACATTAAGAATTTATACATAAAATAAATCTACATTTCTTTAATAAATTATTAATTTTGGTTTCCTCATTTAAAACTGCAATATATTTTGAAGAGAAAAGCGGATTTTAAAGAAACAAGTTTTTTTTTTTTTTTTTTTTTTTTTTTTTTTTTTTATCGGGGTACTCTAAAGTATTATATATATATATATATATATATATATATATATATATATATATATATATATATATATATATAAAACAATATATAATTTAGTATTATTGTGTTCATATACTATTGGGCTATACGTCTGCTTATGTTTGTTACTAATAGATCAAAAAAAAAAAAATCTATTTTAGTTTCAAATTTTATGCAAATCCATCCAAAGGTTTTGACCAAAACAATTAATTTTATTTTTATTTTTTGGTACAAAAACTGCAATACCTTTTGATAAGAGTAGCGAATTTAAAATAAAACAGGATAGATTTAAAGCGTATTTGTGTCTTCTTTATAATTGAAACAATTATTCTTTTAGCAAGCTACACTGAACCATAAAATAAAAAAATAAAAAAATTCCGACTTAAATTATTGCCTGTTTTTACATACACATTAAGAATTTATATATAAAACATAATAAACCTATATTTCTTTCATATATTATTGACTTTTGTTTCCTCATGAAAAAACTGCAATACATTTTGAAGAGAAAAGCGGATTTAAAAGGAATGAATTATTTTTATTTTTATTTTTTTTTTTTTTTTTTTATCGGGGCGCTCTAAAGTATAAAAAGAAAAAAGAAAAAAATTCTGACGTGGAATATCCTGGAATAAAACAAACATATCTAGAACACATAAACTATAATAAAAAAAAATCATTTTTAATTATGTTTATTTTTTTTTTTCATAGGTATAATTGCTAAATGAAAATAAAATTTTAAACTGGCTCGATAAGTATCTTGTTGCTTTCATTATTATGAATATTAAGTACACTTTATCTATTTTTTTTCTTTTAAATTCTATTTTTATAAATTAAACATTTTTTTCAATAAATGAAAACAATAACACAATTTTTTTATTAAGCGTAAAAAATCAACTTTAAAAGAAAAATGGAAATGGAAGGTCTCGGAAGTAAACTATTGAACTTTGTTAGATTTTTTTAAATTCCTGTTATCACATATACATTAAACGTCTTTTTATACGATTTTAGATAAGGAAAATATAAATATAATTGTATTTTTATATAAGACTTTAAATATAGGTTTCTTTATCCTACAATTTACATGATGAAATGAATAAGCTAGAATTGGTTTAATTTTTTTAAAGAAAATTATTACCAATTACATTTTTCAGATATATATATATATATATATTAATTAGTTTATGATTCAGTGGTAATAACATTATCTTATTTTTTTAAAGTGATAATTATGCTTATATGAAACATTAAAATACTGTTGAATGTTCAGTTGTTAGAAAAACTTAATTTTGGGATTTAGACAAAAAGTAAAACACTATGTGTAAAATAGTTGCACTCTCACGAATCCAAAAAATTATATGTAAAAAAGATAAAAAAAATAAGAGATATAAAATACTAATCCATATTTTATATGATTAAAAGAAAAAAATCTAAATATTCCTGACGCCATTCTTAAAATAAATACCGTCAATCAAGATCATTCTTTCCTGGTTGAGTAAGTGGACGTAGCAGTGATTCGTTTTGGCCATTTGCTGATCCAGGATTTATGAAACGCTTCTTTGACAATCGGGCATATATTCCGAAATTGGATTTTGCGGGGATCCACAGTTTTATTCAAATTAATCGGCAATTTAGGGCAGAATAAGCGAAATCTGACGAGTGTTATTTTTTTATTTTTTTTTAAAAGAAACATTTTTTTATTTCATATATTTCGGATTTAGCACTTCTACTCATTGCCCTTAAATGCTTATTGTTAAAAGGAACATAATCTCCAACATCTTTCATCTTAATAAATTTCGGAAAATTTGAATTCATGTTATGCTCGTTCAGAAAGAACTCTATTAATAGCTAATAAAATATTACATTAATATATTAAATATTTTCAATAAATGATCTCGCACTTCCTTCCATTCCACCCCAATTCCAAACCCACATGATCAGCTCTGATACAATGCTCCCATCTACGCCTCGGTCTGCCCCACAAACGTATTTCCTTCGATTCAGCATTAATTACGTTTTTCGTAATTCTTTTTAACAAAGCTATTATTAAATCCAACGACTATCCATTTAAATCTATTATCCGAACTATGTTTACCGAATAAATGTCGCACCCAAACGAATAAAATAGCATTTTTCAAGTTAGAAAAATTGTTAGACCAGGTATTTTTGTGTATACCATAAGACTCAAGACAACTTATTTTTGTTCTTATTTATCTTCATTGAGGACTTCTGACATTTATTAATTAATTAGTTTAGTGTAATTTAGTATACCTCTTTGTTTTCTTCAAATATCATAGTTGTCATTATTATCTTCTTGTTACAACCTAAAGTGGAAATTAGTTCGATCATAATAGTAAATAAATCAGAGTATTGTAAATATCGTTTTACACCATAAAGTTATTTAATAAAAGTTTGATTTTGTACTATATCACAAAAGTAGTTTTAGTACCATTTTGTTTGCATTTGTAATTGTATAAGTTGTATATTATTTTCTTTATTTCTCTGGCTTGGATTATAATTTAACTATTATCTATTATAATTCATCAAAATTAACTATAATTGTTAATTTAACTAGCATTATTTATTTTGTTGTGTAGGTTTTTTTTTTTAGTTTTTCATACTGTTTTATTTTGTCTGCATTCTTCATTTGTTAATAGATTCCTCCTTATTACTTATTGTTTTCAACCGACTTCAAAAAAGAGGAGGTTCTCAACTCGTCTGTATTTTTTTTTTTATTTTGTGTATGTTACGCGATTACTCCGTCAATTCTGAATCAATTTTGATGATTCTTTTTTAGATCGGTAGGGCATACTTTAGAGGTGGTCCCATAAAAATTATTTTGAAATCAACGCAGCACTTTTTAAGAAAAATCAAAAAAACAGTTTAAAAAATCACTTATTTACGGTTTTTTTTATTTTTCTTTAAAAGTGCTGCGTTGATTTCAAAATAATTTTTCTGGGTCTACCTCTGAATTATGCCCTACCGATCTAAAAAAGAATCATCAAAATTGATTCAGAATTGACAGAGTAATCGCGTAACATACAAAAAAACAAATACAGATGAGTTGAGAACCTGCGTCAATGCTTAATCAATTTTGATGATTCTTTTGTAGAATGGTAGGGCATACTTCAGAGGTAGTCCCATAAAAAATATTTTGAAATCAACGCAGCACTTTTTAAGAAAAATCAAAAAACCAGTTAATAAAAATCACTGTTATATAACCTTACATTTGAAACATATTTATGATTATGATTATTTAAAATCTCCATAGTAACTAAATCTCCGTCCTAAAGAATAAAGAAATATCGCCACTGGTGGAAGGCGGTTTCTACTTTTAGGCACCCTCAGAAAAAAGCTCAATTCAGTTGAAAGTTATATGATAAATTGGTACCAGGTATTTAATTTTCTTATCAATGATTTTATATGTATGTACAAACAACATACACATACCCATTAATGAAAAATATACGTAATGATTTCAACTCCCATTTTGTGTTCAATTTTCCCAATTACATGAAGGTAAGTGGAATTATAACCTCGATAAGTCTTTGTTCAGTAATTCGAACTATTTTTCAGGGTTGCTTGAAGATCGAGAATTGACTATATAAACAAAAATACACTCACCACTAAAAAGTGAAAAATAAAAATAATTTTTAGAGAAAAAAACAAAACCGACTTCAAGATTAAACCTACTTACGCGAACTTAACTAAAAAATAAAAAATAATATTTTAATTGCTTCAAAACAAAAACCGTTAAATGAAAATCAATGAAATTATCGATACTTATATACCTCTTCACAATTTATGATCAGTTATTTTTGGAGTCGGTGCCAACCAAAACTAACAGAATTTGAAAAGAACTGGTAATTGTAAAGATCCTCCCACTGTTTCATCACCGCCACACCGCTGTCTCGGGCCATTCGAAAGTGTATTGCAGAGGCAGGATCAAACTGCTATTCTTGGCTGGCACCGACTCCAAAAATAACTGATCATAAATTGTGAATAGGTATATAAGTACTGATAATTTCATTGATTTTCATTTAACAGTTTTTGTTTAGAAGCAATTAAAATATTATTTTTTATTTTTTAGTTAAGTTCGTGTAAATAGGTGTAATCTTGAAGTCGGTTTTGTTTTTTTTCTCTAAAAATTATTTTTATTATGTGAGATGGATGTGTATCCAAACATGTACCTAATTAAAAAGAAAAAAAAAAGTTCGATCAAATTTATTTTCGTTTATAAAATAATCTTCAAATTAACCTTATATCCTATCGTTTGATAGGATTAGTGAAAAATTAGTGTCATTTATCATATCATTTTAGTATCATCATGAATTCATTTATAAGATTCATTTATGGGATCCACAGGTGCTCTCACATAACTTACTAGTATTATGAGCTATGGTGGCTTTATCCAAGTTTTCGGCAATACTTCCTTGGTACCTAAAAACTATTCGTTTATAATATCATTGTCCTTCGTTCTTTCATTCATTTTTAGAGCACCAGATCTCAGCCAATTGAATTGTATATCCCTTCTTATTGGAAAATTCTTTATTATTCGAACAGCCTTATTGTGGAATTCCTTACCCATTTCAAGTCGCAATGTTTCCTTTCTCACTTCCTTTAAACACCATTTATCCACCCATCTCCTCGATTGTCCATCTTCCAAGAATCTTGTGTATATAAGCTCGAAGATTAGATTTTAATTTTAAATTTCTACCTTATATATTTATAATTACCTATAATTTAATCTAGAAGTTGTGCCTTATATGCAAGGAGCCAGATAATACCTTTTTATTTTAATTTTATTTTATTCTTAGGGGACAAGGTATCCCAGAATAAAGATTATATTTTCCTTCTTCTATCAATAAACTTTTTAAATTCTTTCGAATGTATCTAAAGTTCAAAAAAGTTAATAAATTTTGCAAAAATGAGTGAACCATCTGCCACCTTTTTTTTTTTTTTTTTTTTTTTTTTTTTTTTTTTTTTTTTTTTTTTTTTTTTTTTTTTTTTACCTTTTAATGGGTAGTTGTGCGAGTTAGATCTTGTAAAAACTTAGCCTAGCTGCCGTATATACAATTAAGGACATAATACAATAGAGAAAATATTAAAATCAAATTGTGCTATAAAGTAACATAACATGCTATAAATATTACACGAAAAACAAATTATATCTTAAGGTTCAGAATTTAAAATAAGGTAAGAAATCAAAAAATAAGGGAGAAAAATAAAATACATTTAATGAAAAAGTACTGTTGACGAAGCTAAAAAATATATCTTATCAGGGGAAATAAATGTATCTTATCTGATATGATAATATCAGTTATGACTAAAACAGTAATACACAATCAGTGGAAAAGTACAAAAAAAAAAAAAAAAAAACAAGGATTTAGAAGGATGTGTAGAATAGAGTTAGGTAAAGGTCCGAGGGACGGGATCTGGTATCGCGGGAACGAATCTCAGGCAACAGAAGAACACATGAAGGAGACAGAAAAAAATTAAAAATAGGCCTGTGTGTAAACTTTTATTTTAATTATATTTCAAATAATTTACAAATACAGCACATTAAAAAAATGTAATTACATATTGTTCGCATTATAAAAAACTGAGAAAAACGAAGGGGAACGAAAGTCAACATATAATAGAAAAACAAATAAATCTTTAAAAAAAAAAAAAAAAAAAAAAAGCATGCGTTCCTCTCCCATAGCTCTTCAATTACATCAGCAATTACAGGCCTAGAGTGTCTGAGTTTCTTCTTATTTATTTAATAAACTTTTTGTTAAATTAAACCTTTTCAACGCTTTCTGCGCACAAGCCGGGCTTCTTTTAAGTTGCTTTTTCGATTTCACGCACATAAGGTCATTTTTCTTGAAATTTTATGATTTCTCGCTACGCAATGGGAACTTTTTTCTGAATCGAGCACATCTTATAAAAAAATAAATTAAATTTATAAATAGTTTAATAAGTTTTATCTTTCCTTTCGTAATATTTTCTTTCAGTATTAAGAAAATTGCGAATCAGGCTGGACTTTAAGCATTACACTGACCGTTATTCATTCTACGTTTATCAATAAATAAATTTCATCAAAATCTTTCTAATCATATAAATGCATATTTAAATGTCAGCAGTTTCGAAATCTCTTGTAAAATTTGAATATGGAGTTATGGTAGTGGTCAGTCTTTCTTTCACATTCGTAATGATTTTGTGCTCACACCCCAAATCCATTGGCTTACAAAACAAGATGGCGAGAAACAAGCCTTCGGATTCTCCCTCAAATAGTGGGGGGAAAGATGGTTTGGGTATCCTCAGCCTGAATGAAATGTTGACAATAAGTATTAATGTTTATTTTATGTTATTGATTTATTTATTATTTATGTATTGTATTCATTGTAATACACTTGCCTTTATATTATGATTTATCTGTAAAAATAGGATGAATGTGTGAGTATTAGCGCAATTACGTATTTCTCTTAATTGGGCAGATTTTAATTTTTATCAAAATCAAAGCTTTTCCCCTAAAAAAAAAAATCACTAGTAGAACTCCAATAAAAGTTCTATATTAGGTTTCGGAGGATTGTCGGGAATGGAGTGTGAGGCAAGATGAGAGACTACAGGATTCGAGTGGATATGGATTTTCCTAAGATAGGTATTTGGTTTAGGACAAAACAGCAACAAATGGAACATTAACATGTTAATGGATATATTTGTTTGTGGCATAATAAGGAGCATTGAGGATTTGACGAAGGATTTTGGATAGCCAGGATTGGATACGAGAAGAATTGTAAGATTTAATAGAGTTAGAAATCTCAACTCCTTATGTTCAAATGGGTCTAATTATTGTCATGTAAACAATTCTTTTGTAATTTATTGGGAGCTTTGAACGCTTGTCCAGTAAATGTTGGAGCAACCGGGAGCGATGAGCAGTTTCTTGTCATTTAGGTCTGGTAAGTATATTTAATGATTAATTCCTGATATCCCTGGTGGGATGTTGGGCTGTTATAAATGTTCGCTGTCTTGGTCGGCAGCCAATTCTTCGATTTCTGTCCATCGTACTCTAAGATGTCCTGCTTCAGTCTCTATAGACCTCCTCCAAGTTATTCTGGGTCGACGAACTCAATGGCATCCATGAGGGTTCCAGTAGAGGGCTTCTCTTGCAATGTTGTCCCATGGGTGGCATATCAATATCCGTCCTGTTCTTCGGCAGAGCACCTCATTACTAATAAATCTAGGCCACACACTCTTAAAATGTTCCTTAAACTCTTCTCAAGAAAGGTTTGAAGCTTTCTCGTTATCGTTTTGGTGGCCTTTCAGGTTTCAGATCCATACAGTAGAATGACCTTAACATTTGTATTAAAAAATGCGTCTTAAGAAAGATTTCACTTGATTGCCAGATCCTCTTCTATTGGGCAAATGACCCTCTGGGATAACATCCTGTTCTGTGCCCCCATCTGGTGCCACTATGCTACCCAGGTGCTGGAATGACTCGACTGTCTCGATTTCTTCATTCTTAAGTAAAGGGTTAGCGGATCTCGAGTTTACCTTCATCACTTTGGTCTTCCCTTTATTCATTTCTTGCATTTATTTCCAGTTCTGCCAATCTGCCAAATGTAAGCTTAATGCATTTTTTAAATGTATTTAAATTTATGTTTTTTAACGGTACTTAGGCGTGAGTTTAATTATTTGCAGATTATTTGTGTCAAAGATACAGAGTTGTGAATTTATGTGCTTTTTATTCAAAAGTTTGTACTTTATTCATGCGTGTCCTCGTTGCTGTCTCGTAAATCCCCGCTCAAATTAAATTCGTTTTATGAGCTTATAAAGTATCCCTTAATATAGATTATAGAATTTATCACCTAGGGGCGGTGTATACTTAGGGTTCGGCGTGATTTCCGCTCAAGTTTATCTCCCCCGCCTCAACCCTTTCATGAATCGGTAATGTCGGCAGAAGTTTACTGCTTCGGGGTAGGTCTATTAACATAGCCAACACCTTTACACTTGGAATCCTTTCTAAAAATATGTTTTATCTTCCAAAAAATTGTTTTTTTTAAAAATTATTCGTTTATATTAACTTTATAAATGAATACATCAAGTAAATGTTGGGAATTATCATAACAACTTGAAAATCAACTAATAACTGGTAACACTTCAATAAAAGTTAAATATTAGAAAGTTTCTAGGCCGTCTTTTTTTCAGACTCCTTGAAGAGTCAACAGGATTCAGATGGAAAACTAGTTGGGAGACCTTATGATGGATAAGATCATTATCATCCCAAGACATATGGAGTTGAAACTTGGGGATCTAGTAAACCTTCCAATTCTTCTCGTATCCAATCCTTACAATCCAAAAACCTTTGTAAAATCCTCAATGCTCCTTATTTTTAAGTTTTTCTCGACATGTTTTGGACATGTGTGTAATGATTAAATCTTTTAATCAATTAATTATCAGTTTACTAAAAAATGACTGAAAGATTCAATTGTTATTAAGTTATGTAATTGATTCCAGGAAATCAGTTGTCGAACAGCTTATTTCCAGATCTGTTAACCTGTCAAATGTAAATATAATATATTTTTAAAATGTATCTAAACTTAAAGTTGGTCCAACTGTAATGCCAATGTGTCATAAGCTTACATAGTGAGGACGTTACTAGGAAGAGTAGGGATGTGAGCTGTATGTATTGTACAGAGGATAGGACCTAGTTTACTACCTTGAGAAACACCACAAATTAAAGACGTACGAATGTGTAAAATTATGATTAACATTAAATATTCCATCATTAGATGGACGGAGACTATTAAGAAATTTTTTCGGAAAATGGGCTTGTAAGAAATCAATTCTTACAATTAAAATTCCATGTATCATTTTTACACACAATATCAATAAGATAAATATAGACATTACATTATAATTTTTGTTCGGCAGAAATAATTTGATATATTATATGAAAAGTATATGACAGTTTCTGCTTCTCAACACTGTACATTTAAATTATTATTTTAGGAAATTTTACTATTTTAAACCTTTCTAGAACTATGAAGATGGAGTTAGTAAAATTTGGTACATATGGGTTCAATTGTTTTGCCATTGCAAACTCTGTTGCAGAATGGCGCTAGCAACATATCGGTTGATTTTAAAACTTCGCTGGGATCTACATATTGATAGCTACTAATAACAATTCAATTGATAATATGTAAATTATATTATCAATTTCAAGCTCTATATAACACTGCACCTTTGTAACCTCTCTGTAGGCTCTCGCCACCTATCGGTCGATTCGAAACTTCACTGCACACTATTTATCGCATTTTTAATAACAATTAAATTGAAAATTAGTAAATCTTATCACTGCTAAACCTTCCTTGAACTATTAAGATGATGCAGTTAAAATTTGGTACAGATTGGTTCAGTAGGTTTCACGGTTAGTGGTCACAAACGAAAAATGGGTTGTTCTTTTATACAGGATGTCCAAAAAGAGTATCGGGTATTTGTTACTTCGATATAACAAAAACTACTTAAAATAAAAAAAAAGTTTGTTGTTAATTATTACAATATAAAGTGGAAAAGATGGTGTTATCTAAATGGTGACCGTTTTGCTGCTGGCAGTGTTCTAATCAGGACCGAAGATTGGCGATCACATGCTGACACATAGCTCTCTATATTGCTGCCATTCCTGACCTCATGTTTTGCTTCAATTGCGTCAGGTTCGTTGGATTATTCTTATAGATCGTACTTTTAAGATATCCCCATGCAAAATAGTCAAGTGGACTAAGTTCGGGGTTCTGGGAGGCCATTAGATGTTACCCCTACCCAAAATGACCTTATTAGGGAATAATTCGTTAATACCTTCCATTGCTTGATTTAATGTAGGGCAAGTGTCCCTATCTTGTTGAAACCACGTTCTTGAGTTTCTGGGTGCCCAAAAAGAGTATCCGGTATTTGTTGCTTCGATAAAACAAAAACTACTTCAACAATTTTAATACATACTCTTCAGTGATGAAGCAAACTTTCATCTGAATGTTTATGTCAATAAACAAAATTGTTGCTACTGGGTAGAGGAAAATCGGAGGCGAAAGCATGACCGACCTCTGCACAGCCAAAATGTCGTTGTTTGGGCCGCTATGTCTGCAAGAGGCATAATCGGTCCTTATTTTCATGAAGATCGACGAGACCAGCCACGCAATGTGAGTAGTGACCGTTATTGCGATATGCTGCGAAACTTTTTGGATCCAGAGTTACAGGATTTTGAAGGTTTCAACAAGATGGGGTCACTTGCCATACATCAAATCAAGCGATGGAAGCAGTTAACGAATCATTCCTTAATAAGGTCATTTCGCGTAGGGGTAACATCAAATGTCCTCCCAGAACCCCAACCTTAGTCCACTTGACTATTTAGCATGGGGATACCTGAAAAGTAAGGTCTATGAGAATAATCCGACGGACCTGACGCAATTGAAGCAAAACATCAGGTCAGGAATGGCAGCAATATGGAGAGGTACGTGTCAGCATGTGATTGCCAATCTTCGTCCTCGATTTAGATAACATCATCTTTTCCAAATAATTTTTCACTTTATATTTTAATAATTAGCAATAAACTTTTTTTTTAATTTTAAGTATTTTTTTGTTTTATCGAAGTAACAAATACCCGATACTCTTTTCGGACACCCTTTATAATACAGTCGAACCTGGATAAGTGGAATACCTCTATAAGTGGCACGAAACTATCATTTTTTCCTTAAGTAAACTCTTTAACTGGAATGTTTTCACCTCTATAAGTGGAACGAAGTTTTGTTGAAATTGCTTCTGTAAATGGAAACATTTTTGTATTTGCCTCTATAAGTGGCTTTAACATTACTAGTAAGAAAACGTGAAGGGATAGATAGATTGTTTTGTTTTGATTGGTTTCCAACGTGCAAACATTAAGCACATTGATATTCCACTCTGACCTATCGTTACTCCCTATTGTTGATACACTCTTATCATTGCTAACCTCCCTGCCAGTTGATAAGCAAAGCTTTTCCTGACAACATGTCTCGAAATCTAAAATCTTTTTCATTAGTGAAAAATTAAGTTTTGTTCGTGAAATTGAAAGATTCGACTGTAGTATAGATTAAACATTATTATTTGTTCTAATTATTTATTTTATTATTTTATTTTAGAAACATAAACCTACATTAATGTCCAGATAACCCAATATTTTAAAAAGTTATTAGTAGTTCAAAGAATCTAATTTTCAGAATAATACTTAATAGTTGATAGAGCTATTACAGTGGAAGATGGGAGTAGAGGGCTGTGGGGGGGGGGGGGGGGGGGGTCTGCCTCCTCTCAGCCTCACCATCGATTCTCTTCAATCTCCACCTTTATTTAATCCTTCTTCATCTCATTCTTTCCTTCTCTATCATTGTATAGGAGTGAAATCCTTTGTTTTATCTAATAGGTACACTTAATAACCGTTCGTTTTCAATTTTGAGAAATCTGTACATAACATTTGATTCCTCATATATAAACCTTAAACGAGGCTAACACATCAAAAAGCTGTTCTTCAAATCCAAATAATTTAAAATTTACCATACACGAAATTTCAACCATCAATTCACTTCAACAGTACTAGACCTTGTTCATAAGCGATTAAAATTTATAGTAAAATACACTCATTTGGTGGAGGAAGATTTAACTGTTAGAAAAGTTAAATTTACGTAAGTGTTGGAAATTCTTTCAAGAGGAGTTTCTTTAAATCAAAGCCGATTTCCACAAACTTTTCATTCCTCATTTCAAAAAACATGTAGAAACCAAATTTTGCCGAAATCAAAAAATTTTTCACCTCTAAAAGTTTGTAGAGTTTTAGACGGCTAATTTGCGCTTTCTCATAGATTTAAACCAAATAGCCACCGATTGAAACCAAATTTTTAGGGCATCTAGAAGCCGTAAGACTGCATAGTTAAGCCTAAATTCGGATGTCGCAAGATTTCCCCTTATTGAGATATCTATATATCTGTAAGTTATAGTTGACCTCGAAATTTTGTATTCGCATCAGTTTTTGTCCGCTAAAATCTGGAGTAAACCCAATGTTACAAGATCGCCAGTAAAAAATTAATCACTTATTATCAGTATCTTTTCATGTGTTGTGGCTTTACCGATAATAATCTGCCTCCACTGGGTTACAAAATAGTAACACGACGAGAAAGATGCGGTAGAATTTCAAGAAACATTGCTCCACTTCTTACATGCGGGGAAGAGTCATAATTTCCTAATTCGGTGTGGAAATATTGTTAATATATTGAGGAGAGTGCCAAAAACCGGACCCCTGTTTTGTTTTTTATTTAAAAAAAAGAAAGAAAATAGTAAAAAATTATGTTTTAAAAGCATGTAATATTTACTTTGTAGTGTTGAGCATCATTTAACTTTTAGTTTTAGAAAATTTAATTAAAAATTAGTAGAAAAAAAAGATTATTTTATAAAACCTTACACTTTCTCGATCTGTGATATAGTTGCCAAAATCGGACCCCTTGTAAAAATAATCAAAATTTTAAAAATGGTATTAAATCTAAGAATATTCAATCTAGTTTCAAATTTAAGTATAATATAACAATCATAATACAATATAATACAATACAATGAAGACTTTATTCTCAAAAAAAAAAATTATGCAGAATGTATTTTAAACAGAAACACAGTTTAATTCCTTGTCAATAATCGCAGGTATACACATCTTTTTCAGCTTCAGCACAATCCACATGGGCCCACAGTGAGCACATAACGCACATAACCAAATGTTCCATAGCAAGGCAATAGCGAACCGGCTCTTCTTCAAGATCATTACCCAAAACTGTAGGTTTGCCTCTTTTTTTTTATTTCTGCCTCTTCAGGTGTACCATACTTCATGTTGGACAACCTTATGAGCGTCGATTTCGTTACATTAAACATGGCCTACTTCCACCCCATCCTCTTTTTCCGAATTGTTTCAATTACTTTAGTCATTTTAGAAGGACTCTACTTTTATTGGTATGTTTTTCCCATTATTTTTTTGAAATCTCAAACGAAATTTCAAAAGAATAAGAGTGTATACAAATTTATGATACTTTGAACGTGAACAAATAAGGGGTCCGGCTTAGCCAACAAAAGTCAACAATTTGTTAACCCGATACATTTTTAAACAATGATCTAAATGAAATGGTTTGATGATAAACATTAACCTTAAACCATGACATTTAAGAATATAAATAGATATATATATATATATATATATATATATATATATATATATATATATAGATATAAAGGCTTACCTATGAATATATAGGAAAAGTAGTGAAAATTGTAGCACTTGTTAAAACTTTTTCCAATATCAAAACATATAATGGTCAACAAAGCGACAGGTGAAGTGGACGATGAGTGCGCTCCACTACATATCGGTAGTTGCCTAAAGTACCGTTTACAATCGGTCACGATATAGTTCAAGAGAATGCAGTGTCAGAAGAAATGGGGTCCACTTTTGGGGGAGGAGTCCGAATTAGGGCACTTTCCTCTATCAATGTTTATTTGCTTAAATTTTATTTATTTTTTAATGTTGTCCATTTAATTTTAAATTTATAGGCATATCATTATTTTATTATTTATCTGTTTTGTTTGTAAATAAAAAAATAATGTATATATTATAGTACTGTTACCTACCATTCATACTTTTATATTTTCAACTCTTATGTTTTCAAGAGAAACAGAGGGTTGAAATAATGACGGTTTTAATGAGAAAGAAAAAAGCGCCATTTTTAAAATGCTTAAAAAGTGTGTTTAACATAAACGAACTATTTAGTATTCAGATGGCGGCGGATGCTAAGAGAACGGCATAGCGAGTTTCCGCCCTGTCTCTGCTAGATGTCTCCCTGGAAAATTTCTTTCCATCCAACCCATACAAAATTCTGTTTTCGTACTCTTTCTATTATTTTTCTTTAATTGTTGTAGTTTTATTTAGAAGTAAAATTATGTCGAAATGTAGATGAAAAGTAATCATGCATTAAATATTAAGAAACGAAACTTAAGCATAAAATATTATCATATTGTGATAATCTGTTATATATCTTTTTCAAAAACATTTTGTTATTTTTAAAATTGAAGAGCAAAAAAAAAAAGTTTTAATTTTATTTGGTTGGAGTTTCTACTAAATTATGACATTTTATCGAATGTAATGCAAGTAAATTCTTTATGAATCCGATTTTAATATAATTTTTAAAGGAAATTACTGACAGTAATAATGATATTTCATTGTTGGCCTCTGATTAAGGAACAAAAAAAAAAATAATTCTGTCTTTTTCTCACTCCTCCATTAGTCCGTTCAATAAACATATTGTAGAGTGCATGAAATATGCGATTATGTTTTACCTCAGGGCTTCGTTAGGAGCAGTTAGAAGGTAAACATACTAAAAGTCTTCGCCCCTGTGGAGTGAGCTAACTGTGGGGGGAGTGGAGAAAGTCCCATTTATGGGTTTTTCGATTATATCTCGAAAACGGTGGACTCTAGAAAAATATGTTACTAATCAAAATCAAAGCTAATTAAATTTCCTATAAAAGTAGATCTTTACATATCTGTCGAAATTCCAACTGTTTTCGAGATATACGTTATTAAATATCGAGGTATTTTTACCTCACTTTGGGTCAAACACTTCTTTCAAGTGCCTGAAACGTATATATGAAATTAAAGTCAATTTAATTCTCTACAACTTTGACTCTGACAATTTTTCTGAGAAACAATCGTGAAAGGCATAAGAAGCAGATGTGTGGTAAATTTTTTTTTCACTTCGCTGGCTTTGGTTTATTACGGGACTAAAAATTTCATATATAGGGCCCGATGGTGAATTTAAACATATTATAGTTGAATAAAAGAAGTTTTAGATCGGACAAATATTTTTGGAGGTATAGTGAAAAATGTGCCAAAAAAACTTAGATTTCAAAACAGTAAGCGGTTTTTATCATGGTATGGATATTTTACGGGACTTGGTCGAAATTTAAGATAAGGGTTATTATAGTAAAATTTAACCAAATTTCAGACGGAAAAAAGAAATTTTGGATCGAGCAATAAGTTTCGGAGTTGTAACCAAAAGAGTATCGACAAACGTGTTTTCGCGGAGAAATGCGACCCCAGTGAAAGAGTGCTGAAATGAGGGGTATACGAAACATGCGATAATTTTTTACTTCAGGGCTTTGTTCGGAGTAGTTAGAAGGTAAGATTTAGACCTGCGGGTGAGCTTACGGAGGGGAGAAGGTCCCATTTATGGGTTTTTCGATTATATCTCGAAAACGGTGTACTATAAGAAAATATGCTAATTGCTAATATAAATATTTGTCGAACTTTCAACAGTTTTCGAGATATACGTTATTAAAAATCGATATATTTCGAAAAGAAAATAATGTTTACCTCACTTTTTGTGAAACATTTTCTTCATGTGCCAGAAACGAATATATGAAATTAAAGTAAATTTAATGCTCTACAATTTTGAAGTTGACATTGTTTCTGAGAAACGAACGTGAAAGCCACTAGAAGAAGAAATGTTTGACAAAAAGTGAGGTAAAAATTATTTATTGCGAAACTTATCGATTTTCAATAACGTGTATCTCGAAAACCATTGGAGGTTCGACGAATTTGTACTGAATTAACTTTATAGGAAATTTAATTAGCTTCAATTATTATATGTACCATGTTTTTCTAGAGTCCACCGTTTTCGAGAAATAATCGACAAATCCAAAAATGGAACCTTCTCCCCTCCCCCACCGTAACCTCACCCCTAGGGGCGGTGACTGTTAGTATGTTTGCCTTCTAACTACCAACGAAGTTTTGAGGTAAAAAATAATCGTGCATGCATTTAAACCCCTCATTTCAGCACTCGTTTTCTGGACTACACAGTTGTTGATCATATGTGTAAAATACCAGAGCGAATAGAGTAAAATGAACCAACTTCATATAGAATAAGTACTTTTTTTCTATTGTACTGATTTTTAGTTAAAAGAACGATCATTAAATTTGATGAGTATCAAAAGGCGAGGATCGATTATCCCGAAGTGTACCATGTCGATCTAAATAAACCACTCGACAGGTTTAGTAGGACACCGTTTAAGTGCAGCTTTCTTCTTTCTTCCGAGTTATTTAACCGAAAAGTAAAAACAAAATACTAATTCTTTAGATTTTTTTTTTTTTTAAATACACTGGTTAGAGTTCAGATACATCTATATATAGGTAGATAGGGTAAAGCACAGTTATTAACACCCGTAGGGAAATATTGGGAAATATGCATACTACAATTATAGAGGGAATAGTTCAATAAAGTTAAAATTTTCAGTTATTATTCCTTAATTACTATACTTTAAGCTAAACAACGAAGTTCACATCAAACATTATACCTGGAATGTATTTTACAAGATAGTGACAATAACTTATGTTAAATCAGTCATTGACACTCTTAGGATATGTTTTAAAATACGAGCAGAATTAAACATATTTTTACACAGTTGAGTTGTAGAATTTAAAAGTTTTATAAGTTTTTTTTTGTTGGTAAAATATTGTCAATAACTGTCTAGTTTATCCTACTCGAAATTTGTTAGAAAAGTAAGGTGACTTTTCACATTTCGCGGATTAAGTACACTTTATTTTTTATTTTATTTTATTATTCTGGTATTCGTGAGTTTTAATATATAATTTGTTTAAATTAGAACATTAAATAACAAAATTCTTGCAAGGAGATTGTTGCTAATCAAATATTATATTTTTATATTTACTGGAGTGTTTCTGTTATATTAAAAAAAAATATTTAGTTTTAAAAATATTTAATTATAAAAATATATGTGACTGAAGAATTTTTTTTAGATATTTGTTCCCGACGATGGGAAAAAAAGTTCCCAAAACATCTTAGATTGGTCAGTAATTAATTAAATATGGAAATATCCAAAGTGTAGTATAAACTAACTAATCTCTTCCAACAATTTTTTTTTTTTTTAACTATTTATTGAAATTTACAACTGTGTACATGATATACTACATACTAAATTTTAGGAAAATGATAACAATGACATGTCAATAGCACGTAAAGAACTACTCATTAGTTTCTTTTCAATAGTTCTATATTAGAAGGCCACTTGGCAATCTTCTTTTCAGGCGTCTCGAAGGATTATGGAGTGGCAAGCAAGTTGGGAGACTAGTGGATTCGAGTTGGTATAGAGATTACTATGGTGGTATATGGTTTGGGACAAATCAGCAACATGTAGAACATTGAGATCTTTGTCGATAAGTTTGTTTGTGACATAATAAGGAGCATTCAAGATATTACGACGGGCTTTTGATTGAAAGGATTGGATAGGAGAAAAATTTAAAGGTTTAGAGAAGCCCCAAAGATCAATCTCGTATGTCTAAATGGGTCTAATTATTGTCATGTAAATAAGCCTTTTACAATCTATTGGGACCTTTGAACGCTTTACAAGTAAATTTTGGAGCAGTCGAAATTGACGTGCAGCTTCTTGAACAATTAATATACATGAAATTTAATGATCTTTCAATATGGAACTGATTTGTTTTTGTTTTGTTCTTGTATAGATCTATCGATGAAAGATATTTAAAAAAAAAAAAAAGAAAAAGCAAACGATATTTAGGTTTCTTTTCTAATACAATGTTCTTCCTAGCTATTTGATGGTTTATTGTTATTTTAACAAGAAAATAATAAAAATTAAAGATTTCTTTTGAATCATTGCTAGGTGAAATGTATCTATACATTAGGCTAGATCTGAAAGAATCTTCTTATAATTAGGATTGTTGAATTAATCGCCACTTCTATTGGGATAATTTTATTAGAATACTAGTCTCGAATGCATAACATTCGTCTTAAGTTTTAAAACATACAAAATTTTCAAACATCAGTACTATGTTACATGGATTATATACACTAAAGTTTTCAAAAATGTATCCATCGTGGGAAGGGGGAGGGGTCAGGTAGGTTAAGTTTTTGGGGTTTACTATAGGATTTCCCTTATGACTCATTGGATTTTTCCGTTCTTATTAGAAAAAAAATTTGAAATGGGGCTATTTGAAATGTTTATCTGGTCATTTAAATCGATTTTAAATTTTTTTTCCAATAGGAACGGAACATATCAATGAGTTATAAAGAAAATCCCATAGTAAACTCCAAAAATTTATTCTACTTGCCCCCTCCCTCTTACTTCTCTTAGTTCTCCAGATGAGTACTATTGTTTGATTTCTTGTCTTAAATGTTTGAAAACTTTAGGGTATATAATCTATGTAATGTAGTACTGATGTGCTGAAAATTTTGTATGTTTTAGAACTGAAGATGAATGTTTAGCATTCGAAACTAGTTTTTTTTTTGTTTTTTTTTTTAATAATTTTATTTATAAAAGAAAATTCTCGTACAAATGTGACTCTGGTAAATTCTCAGATAATTCTAAATCTATTAACACAATGGAAAAGAATATGAAATAAAAATACATAAATTAATCTAAAAATAAATAATAGAAAAATAAATAAATAAATAAATAAAGTCCACTAATGAACTGGTAAGTTCATACAAATTTGTATAGATACATATAGAATTTTTAAATACTGGTTTTCATTTGTATAGATATTTTACTGATATAATTATAAATAATGTTTATTTTTCGAATGCTAAACATTTATCTTCAGTTCTAAAACATATTTTCAGGAATATTTAAAATATTTTCAATATTGGCAACGTCATTGGTGTTCGTGATAAAGGTCTGCAAGTAGGTTTTTCTGGGATCATTGAATTTAGAGAAATGCAGTAGCATGTGACTCATGCAGTATTCCACAAAATGCTCATAGAAAGTACAGTTTTTGTTTCCTTCAAGTGAAATGGTCGCGTTCATCAGGTACAGCTTGATAACTGCCGGCTGGAAACTCTTAATTGACTGACAATTTTCTGGAAGCCAACTTTAAATGATAAATATTCTTCTGGTTCTCCAATGTTGAAACTGCTAATATACCTGTAGATTGGGTTCGCGGCTGATTTTAAAGTCCTGTTGATATGTATGGACAAAAGGTGGGTCGTTATTTTTTGCCAAATATCATCTTTTTGTCGTATCAAATAATTTCCCTCAGTACGTAAAAATTCTTATTTGCAACCTAGTGATTCGAAGATTGATCTCGCTTGTGTAACCCAATGGAAGTCATATTCGTGCTTGTTTCTTATTTTATCAAGCTCAATTAGCTTGTTAAAGCAAACCCGTGGAAGACTGTCTTCGGACATGTTTGAGAGTTTTGTCCACAAGTTCATTAGTTTCTTTATGAGAAGTACCTTAGTTGGGGAGCGACCCTTTTCTAGCCGTACTATGAAGTTGGGAGTGTTTCTTTGCCAGAAGAAGAGTGACATTATAAGTCGGGATTGAATAACCTCTATCGGTTCCATATATCTCGAAACTAGTATTATAATAAAATAATTCCAATAGAAGTGGCAATTAATTCATCAATCCTAATTGTATTGATCCTTCTATACCATCATGCGTACCTCAAGTGAATCTTCTTATAAGTTGGGGTTAAATTTTATTGATTAAAATTATTGACTGCCCTGCAGAAAAAATCTATTATATTTTATAATTATTATTTAAATTCATAATTATTAAAAAAATAGATAGGAACAATCCAATGCCGCACTTACAATTAGTGAGCTGGGGAAGGGACTGGGGCTGAGGTGAGGCAGCAGAGAGCTGAGATAGCCGTTGCAAGTTTCCAGGTCGGTGGAGCGCCATGTGGAAAGCAAGATAATGATAAAACTGCTCTGATACCACCTTCCCCTACCCTCCGACATATATCCCATTTCTATTGTCCACTCCTCTGTTTGAAAAAAGAAGAAATGAGGTTTTTAATTCAGTAATGTCAGAAAATTCATTTGTTTCTCAGAGGCAATTTCCCTTTGGAGATCGTTGAAAAAAAATTTTAAGGATCAAATGATGTTAATTTAAACTAATAATTACTAGTAAATTTAGTATTATTCTTTATAACATATTAAGTTGAGCTATCGTGTTTTTTTTTCTCCCTATTCATTATAAACGACTTATTTACATGACTGTGATTAGACCTATTTGGACGTATGGAGTTGAGCTTTGGAGCTCCACTAAACCATCCAATTCATCTCGTATCCAATCCTTACAGTCCAAAACCCTTCGAAAAATCCTAAATACCCCATACTTTGTCACCAATAAACTTATCCATAAAGACCTTAATGGTCCATATGTTGCTGAGTTAGTCCAAACCAGATACCTATCCTTTCATAGTAAGCTGCATAGCCAGTCAAATCCATCAGTTTTTCACTCCATTCCCGATAATCCTCCGAGGCGTCTGAAAAGAAGATGACCTAGAGATCTTCTAGTGTAGAATTTTTATTGAAGTGCTACTGATGAGTAGTTCTTTTCAAGTTTTGACATGTTATTGCAATCGTTATCAGCTCATTTACTTGATGTGTATATTTGTACAGTTGTAAATTTCAATAAATTGATATAAAAAAAAATATTCATAAATATATTATATTCTTATTGTACATATTGTGTGAATGTAATTACGAAATCATCTATATTACTTATTGCCCACATTTGTGGCAGATTGTAATTAGTCGGATACCAGTTATCAATATAATGATATACTAAAAAAAGCTATAACATATATACTGTGTGTATGTGTATTCTATATTGCATATTGTTTATGTATATCAGCATAGCTCTTTTTTTGTTCTAGATTAAATTTTTTTTTCTTTTTTTCATTTTTATTTTTCATTTATTTATTTTTCTTCTCTTATTGTACATATTGTGTGAATGTAATTACGAAATCATCTATATTACTTATTGCCCACATTTGTGGCAGATTGTAATAATTATTCAATAAATGATTACTAAAAAAAAGCTT
This sequence comes from Euschistus heros, assembly GCA_003667255.2. Taxonomy (NCBI): domain Eukaryota; kingdom Metazoa; phylum Arthropoda; class Insecta; order Hemiptera; family Pentatomidae; genus Euschistus; species Euschistus heros. The sequence continues at coordinate 2,562,608 of RCWM02000061.1, forward strand.
AACAGATACTGTGTGTGTGTGTGTGTGAGAGAGGAGAGAGAGAGAGGAGAATGAGAGGATGAGAGAGAGAGAGAGAGAGAGAGAGAGAGAGAGAGAGAGAGAGAGAGAGAGAGAGAGAGAGAGAGAGAGAGAGAGAGAGAGAGAGAGAGAGAGAGAGAGAGAGAGAGAGAGAGAGAGAGAGAGAGAGAGAGAGAGAGAGAGAGAGAGAGAGAGAGAGAGAGAGAGAGAGAGAGAGAGAGAGAGAGAGAGAGAGAGAGAGAGAGAGAGAGAGAGAGAGAGAGAGAGAGAGAGAGAGAGAGAGAGAGGGAAGGAGATGATTTATTAATATAAAATACATATAGATGCCCAACTTGGTGAAACCAAGGCCCGACAAAGACTGGAGCGCTCAGTATAATAATAATAATAATAATAATAATAATGAATGATTTATTTTATGTTTACAATATTTTACTGTTAGGTATTTAATAATAAATGCTGGATTTTCAGAATATTGCGTTTTGATGATTATTATCTTTTTTCTCCAATTTCTCATAAAAATTTAGGTCCTAATTCCAGTTAGAAAAAGTTTGTATAAAATTAGAAATGGTTCAACCGAAATATAAAAAGACTTAAAATACATAGAAAAGGGTGAAATATAAACGGAAATGTTTAAAATAAAATGGAAAAATATTAAATATAACTGGAAAATATTAAATATATGTGGGGATGGATTAAACATAACTAGAACATTATTAAACTATTCTGGAAAAGGTTTAAGTAAACTTGGGAAAGGTATGAAAAAAAATCTAGAAAACTATTAAAATTTTTAAATTATAACCCTCGTTTCTGAAAATTTAAATTGTGAGAAGTTTAAAAAAATAAAACATTAATTGCTTAGCGATAACAAGAGATTAGCCCGATTTTTCAAATGCCGTTTTTTTGTGACTCAGCACTCCAATCTACCAATTGTCGATAAACCGCTGGGACGAGAGCACGTCTTTTTACATACACCATTCTAATCGTCAAACAATTACGAGCCAAATTTTCAGCTTGTTTAAATGAATTCTATATTATTGTAAGAATCAAGGTTACAATTATAAGAATATTTTAGAATAAATGTCAATGCGTAATTTTCTCATGATTTCGTTTTATAAGTTTAAACTCGATAGGGGTCCCGATTGGCCAGAAAGAATGACAAAGTCTCAGGTGATGGCAATGTGAGTGAGCGCACGGTTTTCTTTAATTTTAAAAAAGGGGATAGTTCACCCTTAAAGAAGAGGAAGGTCGTGGAAAGGCTCTGTGCCTTGATGAAGATGTTCTGAGATTTTTTTTCGAATAAACTGTTTGAGAACTTGTATAGCAGTTGTTCTCAAAAAGAGGTTCTGCGATCTTACTTCGGAGTCAATGGGTTGGTGCCCAATATTTTCGAAATAATGCACACAAAGGAGCGTTTCCACTTATTACATTAAACTTCAAAAACTGTAAATCCTATACTGTGAAAAGAAATAGAATGATATTAAGGTAGAAATAAATCACAACTTGTAAGAATGGTTTGTTTAGTATTATTTCCATACATATGGATATATAGTACGGATTAGTTTGCTTTCGACGAGCAGACTTGAAAACGTTTTGTTGGGAAAATCTGTTGTAGAGAATCTCTCACTCCGCAAATCGACCATCACTTACCACCTCAAGGCAATCGGATAGGAAAGCTCGAAACTTGTATACCTCATGCACTAACTGATTGCTATTGTCTCACATATGACAGCGTATTCGAGCTTTGTTATGAGACTCTACATCATCAACTCTACTCTCCAAACCTTTTAGTAACTACTACCTGAACCTAGTAGTAGTCACTAAACACCTGATTCACTGTTTGAAAATTTCAGCATAAAAAAATGGACACTGGTTAAAACATTTTATTACCAAAATTCGATAAAAAAATGCGTTTTAAGAATTTTTAATACTAGAGATAACTACTGTTCATAGATCATAGAAAAACACTTTTGGCAAATGGAGTTGAAGAATTCAAACAAGAATAAAACTGCTACAGCTAATATATTTCAATTAAACAATTGTAATTAAGAACGTCTCTGAACATAATCAGTCGTAAAACTCATCTGAAACTACTATTTTTTTTTAACATTCCATTCCAACAATAAAAGTTTTTATGACCCTTGACATATTTTATCATCTGGTTCAGAATCTCTAATTAAAATTTTTTATCACCTTCTTAATTTTCTTGAGACACACGCTTGTACAATTAAATTTTCGTTTCGTTTTATTTCACCTAATTTCATTTTATGATGATTTTTTTTTACAGAAAATCCCGTCTAATGTAGAAATTTCGTTTGGGCGTGAAATTATATTTGAGACCTCCTCTGCTGTCATTATATTCATAATTCAGCAAACTCACTTGGTTATATTGTTGTACAACAGTAAATTTTAATTAATAAACGAAAAAAAGTATGTTAATAGAGAAAAATGATAAAATGAAACGAAATAAATCAGAGTATTACATGGATTTTTGGCTTATAAATCTAAACATAAATATTATGTAGAAAGGCATAGGTTAGAGATTTGTCGATCCCGAATATCGATTTTCGAGAAAAGAATTGATATCAAATAGATTATTAATAATCGATTAGTGGGAACCGATTAATACCTCTGGTGATAGCTTTCCGATTCCTTGTGTTAAAATAAATTAAGTAATAAAACGATGTTTATTAATTTGTTTTTATGGGCTTTTTCATGAACTAGAACAACACCCCTCTGTACAGAATTTAAAACTTTACAGAATATTGTAACACATAGAACTATAAAATATAAAAAAATAGGCGTTTCACATATTTTAAGTACCAAACATATTTTCAGGATTGTAATTGCGTGTACCTATCAAATGTTTTTACATAATTTCTGTAAATATGTTATTTAATATTCACGTAAATTTTTAAGAATCATTTCAAATTTTAATATTGAATCCTCCAATCTCATATCACAAACCTTCATGAATGGTGTCAAAAAAATCCTAATAAATCTCATAATATAACCTTTACCCTAGGGTTGGGCCATAGTCGATAGTTAGCACTATCGATAGGCCGATACAATAGGTTGAGAACTATCGATTGCTATCGATAGTTTTTCGATAGTTGCTTCCTTTTTTTCCAAAGCTTAAATTAAATAATTTCAACTAATTTAATTAAATTCAATTATCTACTTACTATTTGAAATTTGCAGGATTATAAATTATAAGATTATATCATAAAGATGAGAGAAAAAAACTAATTTATTTTAATTTAAAAAAAGTATTTACAATTTACATGGTTACAATAGTAATGAACAAACCAAATCTTCAGAAAAGAAAAATAAGGAAATAGTTAATTTCAAGAGTCAAGTGTGCTCCTTGAGCCACATATTTCCCGAAAAAAAACTAGCATTCCTACTTTCCTTTGGCTTAATCTTTGAGAGAACCCTTGAGCTCTAGAAATTCCGAATTCAATTTCAAAAAAACTCGACACTGGACAGAGACAGATCAGCATAATTCTGAGAGTTTCAAAACTTGAGGGTAAAAAGGATCTATCGATAGTCAACACTATCGATAGTGACTATCGACTATCGCCAACCCTACTTTAAAAGCTACGACTTCCTGCCCCACAGTAAACAAATCCGCTACATAGGATTACATCTGGACAAACGACTGACTTGGAATTCACATACCACATGCGATACTTAAAAGACAAGAAACTGCTCGTCTTTTCCAACGACACCAACATTTACAAGACAAGCTTTAATAGCTCTCAATAAATTACAAAAGACTTATTTTTACATACGGAGTTGAGCTTTGGGGTTCCAACAAACCTTCCTTCTTCTCGTATCCAATCCTTAAAATCCAAAATCCTTCGTAAAATCCTCAATGCTCCTTACTATGTCGCAAACAAACTTATAAAGAAAGATCTTAGTGTTCCATATGTTGCAGGTTTAGTCCAAACCAGATACCTATCCTTTCATAGTAAACTGCACTCCCACTGGAATCCACTAGTCTCCGAACATGCTTCACAGTCGGTTCCCAATAATCCTCCGGGGCGTCTGAAAAGAAGATGACCAAGAGACCTTCTAATGTAAAACTTTTATCAAAGTGCTACTACTGAGTTTTGATATTCCCTTGCGCTTAATTGTATCAATCATATTTAAAGATTTAGCTCTCAAATTTGAAGTATTATTTTCAATTTCATCCTTAAGATTTTATTTAGTAGAATGATTCTGAGAACCCGTGAAACAGATTAAAATTTTGAAAGTATGAAAACCGGAGCTCGAATTCTTTACAAGTTGATTTGCCATATTGTTAACTTTCTTTTAGTGGCAAACAATAGTTAAAATACCAGCAAATCAAAAAATATCAGCTGTGTTCGCCGGTAGTATATGCCAAATTAGGGCTAAGAATTATAGTGATTCGAAATAGTGAATGATAGTGAAGGTAAAAATCAATGTTTAAACGTGGCCTATACGTCGGGGTGGCTGTGTTTGTTATAGTTATGATTCCATCGGATATAGGATCTGATTGCTGCAGTTGACAATTATTAGCACAGGGTTATTATCCACTGCAGTACCCTGGTTATAGCAATAAAGTTTATAGCCCTTACCAGAGTCTTTATAGCTCCATACTTATCCATGTCAATTGCTTCCACGCCTACCTATATGGCCGTAATAAGCTTCCCACGCCTCACATCTTCAGATGAAAAAGTCTTCCCTTGGCTCTAGAAGAAACAAAACATACAAGCTAATTGTGATGTAATCAGTCAATGTGTTAGAAGTTAGATATCGAATTCTAGGACAAAAAAGTCCAACTACGTGGAAAAAATATTGTATGTGTAGCTACGTGATAATTATTAATTTTTGAAAAAATAAAATGTAACTAAGCTTTTCACTCTTTAACAAAAAATGAATGAAATAATAAAATAGTGAGCGTAATAACGAGGTATATGCAGACCAGAGGCAGACACGTTGGAACACAATACACTAGGGAAGACATATACATAATTTCATTCCAGACTTACGGACCTACATGAAATCAGACTCATGGACTGACTTCTACACAAGGAACCACAGGACATGCTGCAGTGAACAACTAGTTTTATAGATTCAAAATAAGAGACTCATTCTTCTAGTGATTTCACTCAAGAACAAAATATACACCACATCATATATGAATGCAGATTACTCACTGACTACAGAACTATACTACAGACAAAAACAGTACAGAAACTAGGACATTGGCCGGTGATTGGTCAGTGTTTGATGATCAATATATTTGAAGATTTCAAAATATTTGTTTTTAAATACCATACCAAAAATAGAGGATATCAATATGAAATACCTTTAAAACCTGAAAAATTCATCAATTTTTCTCTATTAAACTTTTTTTAAATATTTCTGATGATGAAATAACTTTGTTGTTTCGTTTATTGAATTTTAATACTGTATAACTTCTTGTTCTTTATTTTTATTTTGATTGTTCTATTCTTTATATTAACACATGTACAATGTATATGTAAGTATATGTAAAATAATAATGAAAACAAAAATTAAAAATTACATGTACATTGTATTCTTTTAAGTATGGTGTGTACAGAAATAAATAAAATCCCTTCCAACAGGGTTACTGCTGGAAGGAAAAAAAAAAAAAAAAATTAGGTATATTAAATTGTTTTGTAATTAATGTATAATTTTCTCCTTACAATGAACCTGCCTATTCAAACAAATAAAATAAACGTTTATCTGTTTTAATCGGTTACCTATTCCCTCTAATGAGGTTTATTTTTATTTATTTATTTATTTTTTAAAATTCTGGAACTTCTAGGCTGCCCATCTCATTATAATATAAATGCATAACTGTTACGTATAGTTATTTAAAAAAACAAAAACTATTTAATGTATCTGATTAAAAACATTCATATAAGTACGAGTATTAGTAAATTATTTTTTCCCATCTTGAATTAATAAATTTAATGTATTTTTTTTTTTTTTTAAGGTATAAGGAAATTTTTCGAATATATTACACCAAAATTAAAGAGGATTTTTCCCAACGTGACAATATAAAGGAAAGACCTCCTGAAAACATGAAAAGGCTTCCATCTTTTAACATTTTCTTTTGAAGGTTTCCTTAAGGGGGGGGTTGGAATAAATTGGTTTCTATTGTGAGGTCGGGGGCAGGTGTAGAGAGGAGATGTTTAGAATAGATTTTTTTCCCCTTTGACTGGAACATAACTCCTGAAGCTTCCAGTCGACTGGATGACGATTGACATTATTGACTCCAATTCCATATTTTTTCATAATCTTTTGAATTTCCATGAGATATAATGTATTGCTTTTGATGGAATTTTCTGCTCCGATTAAGGCATCAAGGGCATATTCCGATAACAATGTATCTGGATCTGTTTAATGTGACTCATTCACTTTCCTCCATAAAATCCATTGGATGGAAATGGATTATCTTGGATAGAGAGTAGTCAATTTTGTGCTATTACCGATTTTTACTTACCTCAAAATTAAGATAAATACTCATTTTCTTTTAGGGTTAAAAGGACCTAAGAAGTATCAGTCAATCCTCAATAATCGTTATGATTAGGACTGTGAAATATATACATTTGCATATTTCTCCTAGCCAACTAAAACATCTGATACCATCAAAATGTATGATTTGAGGCATTTGGAATCACTTTAGGTTATTTTTATATAACGTAACAGGGAGCTCCTTTGAACAAGTTTTGCACATTTTGCACAGCAGCGCGATCGTTTTTGTAGGTATTTTAATTTTTTTTGGGCCAAATGATAGCTACACAACTCAGCTTCAAATTACCGTATGGGTGATTCCGCTATCTTTAATACAAGGGAGGGGGGAGTCAGCTACTTTGAACAAGGCTGATTTTCGCCTCAGAAACGCTTTTCTCAGAGTTTTTTTTTTTCAATATAATCCTTTTAATTATCATATTTAAGTTATATAAAAACTTTTTTTTTTTAAGTAGAAAAACCTTTTAAAAAATTCAGTTTTCAGCAAAATTCTCCATAAATCCTCTAATTAGGTTCTCTTCATCACCAGATTTGTTGATGAAACATAAATAATCACAAATACTTTTAGTAATGTTGATAGCTTTTATAAAAATATGTCTCTAACTTTCTAACTTACAAACTATCTACTAACGTAAATTTGATTGTTTTCAAGAAACATTTATCCTTACCAAACAAAAATATAAAGAAAACTTGAATAGAATTACAAAATTGCTAGGATTAAGGGAACAAAAGTGCGTGTGTAACTTACAATTTTCAATTAAAATTTCATTATTTTAGTTAATTTTATTTTATTGTTCTTGGTTTGTTTATTCTACTAGTGCCTTATAAACTATATTCCTTTTTGTTCACCATCAAATCCAAATCAATTTTAATTATGTAATAAAGGCATGAATCTAAAATAGTTTTAATTATAAATATGAATGAAACTAATCGTTCATATTCACCAAATAACAAAACAGACGGTAAAACAATGTTTACAGTAACAACGTCTTGTAAGACGTGTCGACAACTTTGTTCAAAATAGTCCGTTCAAGTTGCCTTTTTTTGTCTAATAAAGATAAAAAAATTAAAGAAATGAGTTGGAGACTTGAACAAAAAAAAAAAAAAAAAAAAAAAAAAAAAAAAAAAAAAAAAAAAAAAAAAAAAAAAAAAAAAAAAAAAAAAAAAAAAAAAAAAAAAAAGAAGCAAATGTAGCTGTATAGATTGGTGATCAGTTACTCACATGAAACAATCCTGCTGCAACATACACCAGGCCAGATGAGGTTTGGACATTTTTATATTGTAAAAACACCTGTTACCATGAAAAGGCTTACATCGGCCAAGGACAGTCGACATGTTCTCTTATCGTGATCGCATAACATTTTACATTACGCATAACATTGAGCCTGCTAGAAGGATTTTCGTTTTAAAAGTGCGTTTGTATAAAGTAGCCCCAAATGTTCAAAGTAGACCGCGTCTACGGTGTATTCTTTTGCAGATGTTTTTCACTTTATAGACTTGGGCTTTCTTTATTGACGATCTATAGTGCAGATGTTTTTTTATGGCCATTAGAGCAGATAAGAAATTGTTAAATTTATAATTTAATTTAATCATAATTATTAAAAACTGTATAGTATGATAAAGCTCCGCACAATAATCATAACGTTCAGATGTAAAGTAATTGGTAAGGGAAGGAAGTTTAAACTGGATAATGCTGGAGTCTGATACAAAAGAGCAGAATTATTAGTTAATATAATTTATAATACAAAACATTCCAAGCTACTATTTATTTGTCAATTAATGTATCGATTGTTATAGATTTATTTTAAAACTAAATTAAAATTAAATAAATAGGCCAAATTAAAGAAAAAGTAATCATGATCATTTAATAATGTTTTATCTTTGGGGTATAACGAAGTTAGTGAGATGTTATTGTTTAACTAGAATCAGGACTTGAGAATGGATTGTGAATTGTGGCTCCAGGCGGAGTCGAAAGCAGATAACAATCAGGAATCAAGGGACACAAGCTCCCCTCACATTCTATCTCATTGTCCATAGCTGGCGAAAATTAATTGTCAAACACAACCCTATTCTCTGATCTCTTAATTATAAAATTGTTTCCCAAATGTTTATAGTAGACATATACGTATACACTTGACACTGATAGGTGAAAAATTCCACCCCATTTTTAGGAAACTTATAAATGCAAAAATAAAAGAAAAAAAAGAAGAAGGAGATTTGGCCGAAATTACGCTTTACCGTCATTTAGGGTTTCCCCCTATTATAGAGGCTGGGTGTGCCCCAGAAAGGGTCTCAGTCTACAGCCTTATCCACAGAGCTACACCTCTCTTGAATATATTTCTGATGTGTGAGAAATCACATTTATTGTTTTTACATATGCATATTCTTTTAATACAATAAAAATAAAGAAATACAGTGTAAAAAAATATTTTTTTTTTAATCTAGAGTAGAATAGAGTAGAAGAGAATAGAACAACAAATATATAATATAATACTAATTTAATATATTGAGAGGAAAATAAGAGAACACTCCACAAATAGAATGAGAAATAAATTATTTTGGTAGAATGGTTAGTGTTGTATATACTATAGAAGGACCTAATTGTTGCATCCAGAGTAAGAAAAACTTATGTTATGTGGAATCTAAATTATGCATACAGTTATTGATAGGATTCCAAAAATGTAAGGGCATGATATCATTTAATTGCGTAGATAGATTTTCGTCAGCAAGCGTCACCTTGGATAAGAATGATGTAGTGAAAATGGAGGTATTTAAATGTTTTCATGGGTTTTGCTTGTCTGATATGAGGAGGAATAGAATTCCAGAGGATGGCTGAGCGGTTAAACAGCATTGACCCCTATATATTTTCTAAATATATATTTATATCGAAGGTCTGACAATGGCAACCTCCTCCACTCATGTCCTAAGTGATTGTACTATAGCTCACTCAGGCTTTCCTGGGTTTTCTCACCAGCAACACGACTGAGCAGCACTGGGATCTCTTCGACTGACTTGTCCTCCCATGAGTTGAGGGAACGTCTTGGTTTCGGGGATATTTACAAAATATTGCATAGTTAATGGTTATTTCTCTTTTTATTATCGTTAATATCTTATTCTACGTATACATCTATTTGAGTTGGCTCTCCACTTCCTTCCGCAGAGAACAATTCTCTCTCCACGTGTATTCACAATGCTTCTTCCCTCGGAACATTCAAAACACTTTTTTTCAACCACCTTTTTTCTTTCCAAACTGACGCTCTTTAACGGTAAGGGTGTCTCATAATTTATGTCATTATATTATCTCAGACATAAAATGTTATCCGAAATTTATAGTTTTCCTAAGATAATTTTTTCATTTTTGTACAGATAATTATTGATTTTCTATTTTCTTATTCTTTTTATATTATTAATTTTTCCTTTTTTCTATGTACAACGTTGTATATAATATTTTTTTATATTTTCTTTTTTTTCCTCTTGTTTTTTATTTTAATTTTATTTTTTTAATTTTTAGTTGTAACGTAAATCTATATTAACTTTTGTTGATTTTGTTCTTTGTTTTTTTTAAAATTCTCTAGGCCAGTTATGATTTTTCTTCAAAGTTCTTAAGGAACTTTGTCCCAGAATATAGTTTTTTATCTATTCTATTCTATATTGTATGAATCTATTCATAACTATCCATATTACTTATTGACCTTAGTTGAGGCAGATTTTGATATGTATTCAATGAAAGCTTAAAAAAAAAAAAAAAAAAAAAATCAGTATTTAACAACTTTAAATATTATCATAATTAATTTAACTAAATTTTATATAGTTGACTCGAGATAAATTTCAGTTTATTTCAAATTTATGCTAGGTTTCATGCTCTGGGACATATTACTAAGAAAGGACAAATCGTTCATTAAAAGTGGTCGTAACTGTTCCCGTGAGGAGGACAATACGGCTATTGTGTTGGGCGCCAATAGACCGAATGCCTCTCTTCCTACAATTGCACCAATGAATTTCTCTCCTAACCTTACCCCTCATCCTCATTAAAATGCTATAATGATTACTTTTATTATACCCTTTTAATTTGTTTAAAACATAATTAAATAAAAATAAATTAATAATAAAGTATATTAGATTAAAGTAACCATGTTAACCCAAAGAAAAAAAATATTAATGTCAAGATTTAAGTAGACGCATACTCTGCAAACATAGGGGAGAAGTAACATGACAAATGAAATTCGGTTTTTATTGTGTCGAGGATCTACTAGCTGCTGCGGGTATTTTTAATAAAATTCGGCATAAAGTCTTTCGTCTTCAAATGATTCCGATTTAACACGTTTGGGACACACTCCAATTACACATGCTTTTGCTTAGTCCAGATAACTTGGATAAACTTGCTGGTGCTTTAATTGAGGAATAAGCTTCTTTATCTCAACATCATATATTCAGCTTAATACGGAGTATAAACCGCCTATGTGAAGCATTAATTCAATGTAGAGAAGATACAACACCCTAACGAAGAAGGATAAAGAGAAAAAACTAATAATATTTGTAGAAATATAAAAAAGTTTTATTTAATTTTAAAAAATACATTTTTCTCAAATTTTGTTTGGTGTATTTTTTTTTTTTGTTAAACGAATGTATCTCTTAGTAAGGTATTATATACACGAAGAAAATAAAAATTACCAGAAGTATGGTTAAAAAAGGGTGTTAACTAACTTTTGATGAGTAGTCCACTTCAATTCGTGGGCCGTTTACTTTCCTTGTCTTCCATCGGAGATTTTTCTTAAAAATATCTTCAGGGATATTTCTTTGTACCTACATTTCTCTATTATTATCATTATTATTTTTTTTTTTCAGTTTCTCCTTTTTCCCTCTTTGAGATTTTTCTTGTCACCAATAACCCATTACAGTGCCAATAAGCTTCTGAAGAGACTGGCCTTTATTGTCCATGTTTTCGCTCCGTATGGCTGTGTACTCAATAGGATACTTTTAAATATATTCTGTTTTGTTTTGGGAGTAGTATTTCTACTCCATAATATTGCATTTAGTTTGGAACTAATATGCATCCTTTTTTTTAGGTGTATTCCTTTGTGATGACATTTCTTTCTCCATACCTTCAAACATAATTCCAGATAAATCTTGAACAGGAAAGGAACACTCCACCCTTGGAGGAGCCCTATAATTGTCCTGAAAGGTTTCGATAAATGGTCCCCAAATTTGACTCATAAAATTAGGGTAAATATTATGAAAACGGACTATTCATATGAAACGACCCAATATATTCTTTATATATTTTTAATACTAGTGATATTAAATCATATGTATTTGTAAATTTTTGGGAAATATAGTAAAAGAGGATAATTAGTCCGCTTAGGACTAATCTCAAGATAAATTTCACTGAGGCGAAAAGTAAAAACTGGGTAGAAGCATGTGAAGGAGTGACACGAGTTTCAGATGTGCTTCCAGTGGACTAGACAGTTGCCTTCTAACAACTGGGGCAAACTTTAGCCATTCAACACAAATCTCTCTCGAGTCTAAATCTCAATCTAGCCTCTCCCCCCCCACAACACTCAGTGCCCCCCTTCTAAAATACTTAGCTCGACCAAACAGAAAACTTTCTTTATAGATAAAGCCGAAACCAAATTTAATTTAACTACTTTTTTCTTCTTTTTTTTTTTTTTTTTTTTTTAAGAACGGAAAAAAAAGACTGGATTCAGCTGTTTAAATTTCAGTCAGCAGATGCTTCTGCTTACGAACTTAGTTTAGAACTTTTATATTTTGTAGTTCGTTAAGTAAATTATTAAAAAATGCTGAGCAGTTATATTATGGATTCAGATTCTTTTTTCTTTTTTCATTTTCGCTGTAATTAAAGAATAAACAAGTCTTGGATCTACAATAGGAGAATCTAAATCGGGTGATGAAGGCCAATGGACTATCCTATCAAATATCAAGAACCTATTTTTTGAAAGTAGACCGGAAGGTAAAAGTCCTCGTGGTAGACCTAGGAGTATGTACATTGGCTATATTGGAAAACTGGGGATAGCAAGAGGATGGACCATACCGGAGATGATATGACTAGCAATAGATAGGGACCAGTGGGCTAGATGGATCAAAACTACAACTTCACGCTTAACAGCACATAGGAGTTAGAGGAAGGATCTTTTTTTTTTTTTTTATTCTTTTATTAATTGAAATTTACAACTGTATTAATAAAAACACATTTAGTAAATATGCTGTATACAATACAAAATAATGGCATAATTAGAACTTGTAGAGGAACTACCCATTGGTAGTACTCTAATGAAATAATTACAAAAGAAGATCACGAGGCCATTTTCTTTTTTAGACGCCTCGAAGGATTGTCAAGAATCGAATAGGAAGTAAGGATTTTGGATTGTAAGGATTGGGTACGAGATATATGGTGGATCCCCAAAGCCCAACTCTATATATCAAAATATGTCTAATTACTGTTATGTAAATGAGGCTTTTGTAATTAATAGGAAGGTTTGAACATTGGTCTAGTAAATGATGACATTAATGTAAAATATCAACTTTAATTTTAATGAACTACTCCAGTCACATATCACTTCTCTTGAAGAACGGTGTCATAACTGGACCTAAAATATATCTCAGCAAATGACCTTTACCCTGCGTCGAAAACCTACCTCGTCCTGTCCTCCTGTATACTTTAATGGAGTACCGTTATTTAATGTTGAAGAAATACGATACCTTGGATTTTATCTGGATAATAGACTCACCTGGAACCCTATTATAAGATTGAAAGAAGACAAGAAGCTGCATGTCGATTTCGACTCTTACTTCACTACAAACGTTCAAATCTCTGAATTCAAAAAAAAAAAAAAAAAAAAAAAAAAAAAAAAAAAAAAAAAAAAAAAAAAAAAAAAAAAAAAAAAAAAAAAAAAAAAAAAAAAAAAAAACTCATCTATATGACGATTATTAAACCTATTTGGACTTACGGTATAGAGTTATGGGGATCCACCAAACCATCGAATCCTTCCCGCGTCCAACCACTCATATCAAAAATCCTTTGAAAAGTCCTTAGTGCTCATTACTTTGTCTCAAATGAACTGATCCACAATGACCTTAATATCCTATGTTTAGTTGATTTGGCACGAACTAGATACCTTACATTTCATAATAAACTTAATTCTCAACCAAATCCACTTTTTGGACAACTTACTTCCCATTCGATTTTTGGCAATCCGTCTAAATAGATGATGGCCTCAGGATCTTCTATTGTAGATATTTCATTAGAGTACTACCAATGGTTAGTTACTTTACAAGTTTTAATTATGACATCATTTTGCATTGAATACAGCATATTTACTAGATGTATATTTGTAATACAAATGTAAATTTCTGTTAATAGAAAAATTATAAGATTAAAAAAATTATTGAACTATATCTGTACCACAAGTTGAAAAGCCCAAGAGGCAGGTATTATTAGAGGTTTCTGATTCATGGGAGACAGCGTGGTTTGTACTGTGCTCCATCTACTCGATTTATCTCTCCACTAATATATAGCCCATTTTACCCAGGAAGCGTCTGCCAAACTCCTGTTCCCACACCGAAAAACGTATTATTAATTTCAATAAATAGTCCATCTAATGATATAAAATATGTATAAAGAAATAAAATCATAGTATAATCATGCTTAAGTTATTGATTGATACAATAAATTGAAAACGTTCCTTCATTATTAGCTCTTCAGCCTGGATCAAGCCAACTAAGTGGGTCAATATATTAATGAAAATATAAATAAAGTTGTATAGCGAACTGAATGTCTTATACGTGCTGAGTGATCAATTCTCCAAAAATGTTATTATGGCATAATAATAATAATAATAAATTCTTAATATACAATCATTTCATAAAGTGACATAAATGTGATAAATCAAGATTACGGTTAAAATAAATTTTATCACTAGAGGTACGCATGATGGTATAGAAGGATCAACACAATTAGAATTGACGAATTAATTACTACTTTTACTAAAACTGTTTTATCTGAAAACGTATTTTTTTTTCATAATAAAGAAAGGTTCTTAAGTCTATACTAAACATTCCTAAACTAGGCATAAACATTTTTTATTAAAATAAATTACAACATTTCTTCCTATAAACAAAAAAGTTAGTAAACTTACTTTTTAAAATTTTCATTTTTTACAATTTTAACCTTTAACTTTTAAATTTATATTTAATAAGACATAAGCCAGAGGTTGAATGACTGCTTCCACTTGGCATACTTGTAAATAACGAAACGAAGGATAAACATGGACTGAAGGAAATTTGATAAAAAAATAATCTAAAATTGCATAGTTTGTTATTAACAAGGAAAAACATTGATATGTCTAATCCTCGATGTCTCACTTTTAATCAATAATATTAATATGAATATAAACCAAGTACGGATTAAGGTAAAAACCAAGAAAATCTCGAGAATTATGGGTGTTGCAATACTTTGGACGGGGTAATATTAACTCCCCTTTAAAAAAAATGTAAGACAAGAAATCAAATATAAAAGTGAGTAACCCTAAGGATGCAAACGGACTTTGCAAGATGTCAGGGCCAATCGGTTTTCCCTGCGACTGGTTGGTTTTTCCGTTCCCATCGGAAACAAATAGGAAATAGGACTATTGGAAAGATTTATCTGGTCATCAAATCTGGATTGATTGAATTTTATTATTTCTAAAGATTATAAATATTTAAATTTAGACTGTTTTCAACTTGATATATTTGATTGACTCCCGAATCTTTGTCGAATTTATGGTTATACTCATGTAAGTTGCAATTAGGCTTATAAGTTGTTTTAATTTTTGGTCTACTGATCGTCCTCCATTTATTAACGAAGTTCAATTAGACTATTTTTATAGTCTAACTATTGTGATATTTTATTCTGACTACTATGCTCGACTTAGATATACGTACTCGAAATGCAATATAAATTCCGAACTCTATTTTATACAAAAATCCTCCTGGAAATGTCAGATACAATCTTTTGTGAAAGATATACGAAGATTAGTAATCCTTTTAAGGGAGAAAAGAACTTGGGGGGGGGGGAAGGGTAGGCATTCCGAAATAGTACCCCCCCCCCCCAATCCAGCGTCCTGACCTCACACACACAAAGGATCCACGGCCAAACTTATCGATAAATCTCCTACCAATATTTTATCTCCGTTTTTTATTTTTCCAACAAGATATCATATCACATCCTCGGAGAAACCTAGGCTTGCGATATAAAATACGTAAAACGTTGAGTGAGGAAACAGCCTTTATTATTAGATAAATGAAAGGTATATTACAAAAGACTCATATACATGACTGTGATTAGACCTATTTGGACGTACGGAGTTTTGGGGCTCCACTAAACCATCCAATTCATCTCGTATTCAATGTAAGGATTGAATCCAAAATCCTTCGTAAAATCCTCAATGCTCCTTACTTTGTCACCAATAAACTTATCCATAAAGATCTTAATGTTCCATACGTTGCTGATTTAGCCCACACCAGATACCCATCCTTTCATAGTAAGCTCCATAATCACTCAAATCCGTTAGTTTCTCAACTTGCTTTCCACTCCATTCCTGATAATCCTCCGTGGCGTCTTTAACGAAGATGGTTTAGAGACCTTCTAGTGTAGAAGTTTTAATAAAGTGCTGAGTAGTTCTTTTCAAGTTTTAACATGTTATTGTAATCGCTGTCAATACATTTACTTGATGTATATATTCTGTAAAGTTGTAAATTTCAACAAATGCATAGAAAAAATTTATCAGACTTACCTTGTACAGAATTCAGTCCGTTCTGAAATTTGGACAACTTCCTTAAAGATAACATTTTTAAAAATGATTCGTAAGTGGATAACGCATTTTCTGTCTTTTTTTCTTCACATAACCCTGAACTTTTTAGTTATAGGATTAAAAAGTTGATAAAAAATAATTGTATAGAAAATTATAGTAAATATTATGAATAGGAATAATTCGATTCTCAATTCCACCGATTTTTGATTTTTTTTAAACTATTCATTGATAGTTACAACTGTATAAATTATATACAATAAGTAAATTCAAGGAAAATGATTAAAATGACATTTCAATAACATGTAAAGAACTACTCACTAGTAGCACTTCAATAGCTGTACATTAGAAGTTCTCTTGGCCATATTCTTTTCTGACCTCTCGGAGGATTATCGTGAATATTTCGAGTGTGAGACAAGTGGAATTCGTGTGGGTATAGAATTTACTTTGAAAGGACCATCTGGTTTGGGCCAAATGGAACATTATGATCTTTATGGATGAGCTTATTTGTGATATAATAAGGAGCATTGAGGATGTTACGAAGGATTTTGGATTGTAAGGATTGGAAACGAGAAGAGCTGGAAGGTTTGGTGGAGCCTCAAAGCTCAACTCCGTATGTACAAAAGGGTCTAATTACTGTAAAGTAAATAAGTCTTTGTCAGTAATTGGGAGCTTTGAACGCTTGTCTAATAAATATTGGAGCAGTCGAAAAAGACGAGCTGTATCTTGTCTTTTAAGTCTGGTATGATTCCAAGTAAGACGTTTGTGCAGATTGAGGCATAAGTAGCGGATCTGTTCAACGGGGATTAATAGAATGTCATTAAAGGATACTGTAGGACAGGATGTCGTTTTAATAACATTTAATATCCAAAATATCGGTTTCGAAATGCCTTCATCTTTTTTTTTTTTTTTTTTTTTTTAAATAAAAGGGTGTATTAAGAAAATTACCGTTTTGTCAAGTGCAAAAATCCAAAGCACTACAAACACGTTTATCTTATTAATTGTCAACCAACAATATATATCCTCATTAAAAAAAAAATAATCCAAGCCTATTTATCATCTATTGACTGCTACGATAAAGAGTTAGTTCAAATGTTTTTATTCAAAAAGTGACATGAAGTACCTCAGAAATTCATGATATTTTAGACATTATTGGAAAATATCTTGCTCAGCGGCCCAAGTGGCTTGTGAAATTAACAAGACTGAGGTAGAAGGTGTTTTGATGTGCTAACCGCATTGCGTTGGTTTCATCGCAGCCCACAAACCCCTTACACAAATCAGGGTATTTATGTTAAGAAATCATCAGTTGTTTGAAGCTAACAAAAGGAATATGTTAAATTCTTCTAAATATAAATAGTCATAAAGTGTCCTAGTACCTATAAATAATGTTAGTCATTAACATATAAATATATTGTTTGCTATTACCATCAAACCCTCTAGTCATTATCATTCATACCCTTTAAAAGTAGTTATATTGGGTACTACATACATCTGTTCAAACTCCACTGGGACCCACATGTTGTTCTATATATTTACCTTTTTTTAAAATAACAATTTAATTGAAATTACGTAAATTTTATTATTAATTTTAAGCTCTACCTACAGTTGGCCTCTAACTTTCCTAGAGTGCGGGTGTGTTTAAGTGATCTCTTGATTATTAATTTTATTGTCTTTTTGTTGTGTATTATCTCTTGTTATTTATAATAAATTTCTACAAAATTCAATGAACTCGGAAGATGAAGTAGGTGTTAATCCATGCAACCCAAAATTGCAAACTTTCTTCTAAAACAAATGGGCACGATGTTATAGAAGACTCAAATTCGAAGAAAAGGAATCTCGAAGGCTCTCCACTAAACCAATCACCGGTTAAAAAAATGGGTAAATATTATCAAGAAATTTCACCTATAAAAATTAGCAATAGATTTCAAATATTATCTGAAACTGACCTTACAACTAATAAGCCTTGCTCATCTAAACAAACAACCGCTCAAGAGAGTATTATCACTGAAAATAAACAAGTTACACCTAAGATCCCCCCAATATTTCTACATAATGCAAATAATCACCAACTTCTGTTAAATGACCTAAATTCATTGTGTATGAATCCCTTTTCAACAAAATTAGCCGGTAAAGACACCAAAATAATGCTATCATCCATTGACGATTATAGAAGAATTACTCGTTATTACGATGAAGAAAAAATCGAATATCATACTTTTTCATTAGATAAAAATAAAACTCTTAATGTTGTGATAAGAAAGGTGCCCTACTTTATTACGGATGAAGAGCTAAAATCTGAACTAATATCAAAAGATTTCGATGTTTTATGCGTTTCGAGAATATTAAATAAAGAAAAAAAAACCCACACCTCTTTGTTCAGTTTCAATAGTTAATAATACAAAAGCCAAAGATATTTTTAAACTTGAAAATTTATTTTCTGCTCTAATTTCAGTGGAACCAAAAAATAAAAACAATGACATCCCCATGTGTACCAACTGTCAAAGATTCGGTCACACAAAGAATTATTGTCGTCTAGAACCTAGGTGTGTTAAATGTAAGGATAAACATCATTTTTCAAAATGTCCTCTCAAATTCACCGATAAGCCATATTGTGTAAACTGTAATCAAGCACATGCAGCTAGCTACAGAGGTTGCCCATATTATCAAACAATAAAAAACAAAACCAACTCACCTGCTGGTCCAAGCAATATCGAAAATAAAAATGAAGAAACCCCGTCAAATCGTAAAACATTTCGTAAAGCCACACCAAATATTCCGTATTCTTCTGCTTTATCACCTGAACAACAACCACAAGAAAAAAACTAACACTGAAGACAACAGTGAAAACATATTAACTGCTATTACGAAAATAATTATCAATGCTATAAAACCTTATTTCTCGCAAATAATGAAACATTTAAGCTCGTTAGTAACCTCCTTCTTTACAAATGGGCCTTAGTTAAACAACAGCCCATCGACTGTTACTAATTCCTCTCCCACCCGTTATAATAAATATGTTTATTTTCATTATATTTGCTACATTCCTAATGTTTCTATATTTATTTTAGTATGGCCTCTGAAATAAAAAAATTAAATCTTTTAAACTGGAATGCTTATGGTATTTTTCACAAAAAAGTGAATTTAAAATATTTCTTGAATCAAACTCCATCGATATAGCCTGTATATCTGAAACACATTTATCGAGTGATATTAAATTTAATATACCAGGATATATAGTTTTGAGAAAAGACAGGAACAGCTCGACAGCCTCTGGTGGAGTAGCTTTAATCATCAGAAATAATATTAGCTTCTCCGAAAATATTATTCTCAACATTTTTAATATCGAATTTATATCCATCCGCCTGAACTCTACTCCCAGCACTATTATCACAGCAGTATATAAGCCTCCAAATAAAAAGCTTAGAGAAGAAGAAATTCTTAAATTATTACCTCCGAATGAATTTACTTTAGTATTGGGTGATATGAACTGTAAACATATCTACTGGGGGTGTCGTAAATCAAACTCGAATGGTAGTAAATTACTAGACATTTTTTCTAGAAACAATATTCAAATTACTGCACCTACTGAACCTACATTTTTTAGAAAAGGGTGTACGCCTGACATATCAAAAAATATCAGCATACCTGTAAGAACCAAAACAATAGCCGCTCTAAATTCGGACCACATCCCAATATTAATTCAGTTCTCAACCGAAACTCCTGAAATTATCACTCGGAGTTCCATGATCAAAGGATTCATTAACTGGGATACGTACAAACAATTGATAGAAGAAAATATTTGTTTGAAAAAAAAAATTCCTACATGAACATGAAATTGATGAAGCCATAAAACAATTTACTGAAAACATATCAAAATGCATAAATGAGTCTACAGTAAAGCAATTCCACAAAAAAAGAAACAGTTTTTAAAAAATGTTCCAAATTCTATTCTATCAAAAATTCAAGAAAAAAATTCTGCTAGAAGACAGTGGATACGAACTAAAAATCCAAATTTTAAAAAAATATGGAACAAATTAAAAAAAACTTGAAATATTTCACTTATTATGGCATCACTCCTCTTTATTATTCATCTATTAAGTTACATGTTTCGGGAAAACTTTGTCCCATCCTCAGACTTTAACAGTTATTTCTCCTTGGTGTTAACACACCGTGTCTGTTCCTTTTACATATCTAAAATCATTTTAGATATGTAAAAGGAACAGACACGGTGTGTTAACACCAAGGAGAAATAACTGTTAAAGTCTGAGGATGGGACAAAGTTTTCCCGAAACATGTAACTTAATAGATGAATAATAAAGAGGAGTGATGCCATAATAAGTGAAATATTTCAATAATTGTTAACTCCTTCATTGAAGAATTTAATTAAGAAAAACTGTCAAAATAGAATTGGAAAAATTCACTTTTTCACAATATAAAAATTATGTTACAAACCTGGATCCAAATGATCAATCCCTATGGAAGGCTACGAGACGTCTGTTAAACAAACATGGAAAAATTCCAAGCCTATTAGAAAATGGTGATTTCATAACTAGCGATGTGGAGAAAGCTGAAGCCTTTGCAGACTATCTCGAAAAAACATTTTCTATCCCTACAAGTGAAATAGGTCCGTCAAGAAGAAATTTAGCATATGATGAGATAAATGAATTTGTATCAATACCACTAGCGACAGCTCAACGTCCACTGAAATTTACAACTCCGAAAGAAATTTTCGAATTTTTTACAAGACTTAAAACAAAAAAAAGTCCTGGTCATGACATAATTCCAACTATTGCCATTAAACAATTACCGAGAAAAGCTATCATTTTAATAACTTCAATTTTCAATAGTTGCTTGCGGACTGGTTATTTTCCTGATTATTGAAAAAAGGCTGAACTGGTAGTTATTCACAAGCCAGGGAAAAACGTCAAACAAATCAGCAGTTACAGGCCTGTAAGCCTCTTACCAATATTAGGAAAACTTCTAGAATCAGTTATAAAAAGGCGCCTAACTTCATTTTTTCAAGATATAAACATTATTCCAGATTTTCAATTTGGATTTCAGATCAGTCATTCTACAGCGCACCAACTATCACGATTATCAGAATTCATAGTAAACGGTTTCGAAATAAAAAAAACATACACTTGTCACATTTTTAGATTTTCAACAAGCATTTGACAAGGTATGGCATCAGGGTCTTTTATATAAACTTAAATCAATAGGCACTCCAAAATATCTGTATGATATTCTGCATTCTTTTCTCAATAACAGAACCTTCACCGTTAGAATAAACAACACAATCTCGACCACCAGACCTATCAGTGCCGGTACTCCACAAGGATCAGTTCTATCGCCCATCCTCTTCAACTTTTATCTTCACGATATCATCCAATCGTCCGAAACCTCCATAGCTATGTTCGCTGATGACACGGCAGTTTTTTCGCAACACGAAAATATAACAATAGCTAGAAATACCCTTCAAACTCACCTTAACGAACTAGAAAAGTACTTTGACAAATGGATGATCAATCTAAATATTCAAAAATGTATTGCTAAACTTTTTACCCTCAGAAGACCAACAGACCCACCGGAACTGGTTCTAAACAGAAACAGACTTCAGTGGAATCCATCTAATGAGGCAGTAATATACCTTGGTGTCCATCTAGATCGTCGCCTTACTTGGAATCACCACATCAATATTAAACTCACACAAACCTACCCAAGGCTGGCAATGCTGTATTCTATAATAAACAGAAAATCCACTCTTAAACCAAATATAACCATCCTTGTCTACAAAACAATACTCAGGCCATTAATGATGTATGGTTGTGAAGTGTGGGGAGCTGCATCCTCTACTAAACGGAAGAAACTACAATCTTTCCAAAACAAGGTTCTGAGAATTGCTGTAGATGCTCCCTGGTTTGTAAGAAATAGTCAGCTACACCGTGAATTAGAAATAGAATCAATTGACGATTACATCAAAAAATGCTACACCGGGTTTCATAGCAAGTTACCAGCGGTTAAAGGTGCAGTAGCTTTCAACATAGGAGCACAAACAACATCCCGCAGACTGAAACCAAGACTCATGCAAGACGTCCTGATATAAACACCATTACTACTTTATTCAGTATTTACTTCTTCGTTACAACACCAACTACTGCTCTTATTACTACAATTTAATTATATAATTATACTATTATTCGTTATTTCTTACTTCACTTATTTGTTTTGTCTTTATTATTATTCTCTTATAATTTTTTTTTTTTTTTTTTATTATTAATTTTTTTGTTAAGTAACTAATATTGCCGTATATTACTATTATATTTTTTTTTTTTTTCTCTTTCTTCTTTATTTATTTACTTCATTTACTTTATTCATTTATTTATTTACTTCATTTACTGTATTTATTTGTTAATTATTATTATTATTTTTTTTTTTTTTTTTATACTGCCTCTAAAGTTACAATTATTCAAAAATAATTAGAAAACTTATCTGTTATGGGTGTCTCTTGCAGGAGACTATACCCTTCCTTCTACTATTGTTAAACCATTATTAATATTGTTAAACCATCCATGTTAGGCTTACCAGGCCGATATGGAAAAAATAAATAAAAAAAAAAAAAAAAAAAGCTCTACCTAACACCATACCGTTGTAACCACTCTTGCGGAATGGCGTTCACCATTTTTAGGTCGATTTTTTAAACTTCATTGAGATCCACATATTTATCGGTTTTTCAGTCACTGCTTGATTAAAAATCAGTAAATCGTATTATTGCTATACCTTCCTAGAGCTATTAAAATAGTGTCGTTCAAATTTGGTACAGATTGGTTCAGTAATATTCACGGTTAACGATCACAACCGAAAAATAGCACGTCCTTTGATAAAGCAGTATGTATTGGCGTTCATTAATTTATTTCTTAAATAATTGTTGCTTTTTAAACAGATTTAGTATGATTTTTTTAGCTCTCAAAGGCATTACTTTTTGGAATGTAAATTTATTTTCATACCAGAGTTAAAACACAACTACTCTAACATTTAAAGAAAAGCGTCCACAGCTCCCAATAAATTACAAAAGACTTAGCTACATAACAGTAAGCACATACGGAGTTGAGCTTTGAGGCACCACTAAACCTTCCAACTTTTCTGGAACCCATTACTGACAATCCAAAACCCTTCGTAAAATCCTCAATGATTCTTATTATTTCGCAAATTAACTATTCCATAAAGATCTTAAAGTTCCATATGCTGCTAATTTAGCCCAAATCAGATACCTATCCTTTCATAGTAAATTGCTTATCCACCCGAATCTACAAGCTTCCCAACTTGCATCTCATTAAATTCCCAATATTCCCCCAAAGTGTCTGAAAAGAAGATGGCAAAGAGACCTTTTAAAGTAAAACTAGTGAATTTTTTTTTATTTTAAAACTAGTGGTGTTCCACTACTTTTGAACTAACTCACTGATCCATTTATCGAAGCAATCGATAGATCTTGTTGACATACGTCATATATAATAAGCTCAGATAATATTTTTTCGGATTGACTGGGCAAATCTTTTCTCTTCAAAATAAAAAATATATTAAATACATAAAATTGACTTTTTACAATTAAGCTCAGATAATTTTTTTATAAAGATAGAATACATTGATTACAATTAATTAAATTAATTGAATACAATTAATTAATAGGAAGAACGTGTTTATAGTGCTTTGGATTTATGCACCTTAGGAAACGGTGGTTTTGTTTATACTCCCTATTATTTAAAAAAAAAGAAAAAGAAAAAAGGTATTTCGAAACCGATATTAATTTTTATAACGACATCCTGTCTTACAGTATCCTTTAATGATATTCCGTTAATACCCGTTGAACGTATACACTACTTATGCCTCCATCTGCACAAACGTCTTATTTAGAATTCTCATACGAGACTTAAAAGACAAGAAACAGCTCGTCGTTTTCGACTAATCCAACATTTACAAGACTAGCGTCCAAAGCTCCCAATTAATCACAAAAGACTTATTTACTTCACAGTGATTAGACCCGTTTGGGCATACTGAGTTATGCTTTGAGGCCCCATTTAACCTTCCAACTCTTCTCGTATCCAATTTTTACAATACGAAATCCTTCGAAAAATCCTCAAAGCTCCTTGTCATAAATAAACTTATCCATAAGGATCTTAATGTTCTGTATGTTGCTGATTTGTCCCGAACCAGATACCTATCCTTTTATTCCAATAAAGGTAAATTCCATACCTACTCGAATCCACTAGTCTCCCAACTTGCCTCATACTCGAAATATTCCTGATAATCCTCCGAGGAATTTGAAAAGAGGATGGTTAAGAGACCTAATGCACAACTATTGTAGTGCTACTAGTGAGTAGTTATTTGGATGTTATTGACAAGTCCTTTTAATCATTTTCTTAAATTTATTTATTGTATATAATTTCTACATTTGTAAATATCTATAAATATTTAAAATAATAAAAAAAATAAATAAAAATTTAATTTTATTCGAGCTATCGCTACCAAGAATCCAGATTCGAAACATTTTGGTACCTACACATTCACAAAAAAAAAAAAAAAAAAAAAAATTAAGGTTTATCCAGTAGTGAGCAGTCTTCAGTAGCTGACTCCCTATCCGAAATGACCACTTTTTCCATCGAATCCATTCCTATGAAATTCCACTCTCTGGATTAAACCCAAGGATTAGCGGAGATTAAACCCTCTTGGATCATGTTTCCCTTGTTACGAGACGCACCATTTCCACCCTTCTTCTCGTCTATCGATCGCGACATCTCCCACCTCAATCTATTAGTCTCATCCCTCATAATCCCCCATTTCGAGTATGCTAATTTAGTACTTAGAGGCCTCTCTCATAGTCACAAGAGGCTAGACCGAAGTTCATGAACAGCTCCCTGATATTTGCTCCAGTGTTACCAAGTTCTCTCACAACTGCAATTTAAAATGTTATTGGTCCGATTCATATGGAATATTCGTTTACAAATGACTATCAAGTAAAAAAACTTTATGCAACGAAAATATTATTATTCAAAATTAAAGATATTAGTTAACTTGTTTGATTTTTGGTTTCCAAAACCGATACCTCCATTTAAAAACACATTGCAATTACAAAGATAAAATCATTAGGAGCTAAAAAAACAAATCAAATAAGTTTTAAAAAACAATTAATTTTACAAATATTTTTTTTTTATATTCCATTAATCCCTGTTGAACGGATTCCCTAACTAGGACTCCATTTGCACAAATGACCTACTTGGAACCCACATACAACATTAAAACAACAAGATACAGGACGTCGTTTTCGACTTCTTCAGCATTTACTGGAGAAACGTTCAAACCTCCCGTTTAATTACAAGAGACTCATATGCATGACAGTAATTAGACCTATACGGAAATACGGAGTTGAGCTCTGGGACTCGACTAAACCTTCCTATTCTTCTCGTATCCAACCCTTACAATCCAAAATCCTTCGAAAAATCCTCACTGCTCCTTACTTTGTCACAAATAAACTTATCCATAAAGATCTTAATGTCTCATATGTTGCTGATTTAGCCCAAACCAGATACCAATCCTTTCATAGTTAACTTCATTCTCAATCGAATCCATTAGTCTCTCAACTTGCTTCACAATCGAGTCCTGATAAACCATTGAGGCGTCTGAAAAGAAGCTGGCCTAGAGACCTTCTAATATAAAACATTTATATTGTTGTTAGTGACTAGTTCTTCATTATAATCAATACGTCAAATTTACTTGTAGTATGTTGTATTCAGTTGTAAATATTAATGAATAGTTAAAAATATATATATATAATTCTATACCAGAGTTGATCTAGTTGATCATGGATAAGAATCTATGAATAATAATTGCATAAACTGCTGTTTCGGAACGATCGCCAAAGTCAACAGCTTCCATACATTTCTAGGAATCGACTTTATTTCATCGATTCTGAATACTTATTTTTTTTTTCTTTCGAAAATCGGTGAAACCGAGAATCGAATTATTTTTATTCAACTTTTTAATCCTATAACTGAAAAGTTCAGGGTTATGAGAAGAAATAAGGTCAGAATGCTTTTTACTCGAGAATATTTTCAAAACTGTTATCTCTAAAAGAGTTGTCCAAATAACTGAACAGACGGAATTCTGTACAACTCTGATAACTGATAATGAAACGAAAATAATAATTTTTTTCATTTTAACTATTGTAAAAATGAACAAATTAAAAAAAAAAAAAAAAAACCTTGATTTTTCTATATTAAAAAAAAAAAAGAACTCTCTGGCCTTAACGTGTGGTAAATATTACATTTGCATAATTTCGGACGCCTTTACAGTTTTCTCAACCGTTCGAATTATTTAAGAAACAGACCAAACTACGATGTTTAATGCAGTACTAATTTCAAACTGCTTAGCTCATAATTCTTGTTTTTACGAGTCAAATCAAGTACTACTGCGGCATTACACTGAAGCTTTTTACTGTCACGATTTATATGGCTTTACTAGTCCCAACCGAGATTACTGAAACGTATCGCCGAATGAGCCATTAGATTTGTAAGCTTTACAGTTTTTACAACTTCGAAACTGTTAACTCTTTAGTGCATAATTTTTGATGATTCGCTGAAAATAAATTAAGTATTATTTTCTGAATAACTGATCATGAAAAAATAAGGAAAAAAGAAGTCACACATACCTAGAACTTTATCCAAAATAATTTAATAAGAGTGTACTCTTCAGAATCGTGGACTCACCTCAAGACGCATGAGTTGAATCCAAACCATGGAAATATGATACCTACGCAAAGTGGAAAAAAGGGTCCGAAGATGTAGGATCCTGAACACCACCATACTACATTTATCCCGAAGTTAAAACGGCCGAGACCATCCTGGAGAAGCATAAACAAAAGGTGGTTTGGACACCTCCTTAGGATGGATCAAGAAAGAACTGTCAGAAAGACCTATGAGACCCGTGTGGATGGAAGGAGGCCAAGGAAAATCACGCATTGCATGGGAGGAAAGTGTCCGGGAGGCGTTCTAGAAACGAAATAGGGACAGAAGAGAGTCGGTATAAACGAGAAACTTGCTCCAGACTCTGCACTATGCTACCCAACACTGCTTAGCGGTACATGGGGATTCGGATTATGATGGTGATCGGTGAAAGAAACCCCATTAAAATTTAGTCCACCATTGTCTTGTTTCTTTATTTTCACTCTGAATGTCAGATTTGCCCTTGGAGAAACGAATTCATCCATAGCCTGTAGAAGAATATCATCATACATCTCTAATAGCTCATTATTCATTTCCAAGGAATCTTATGATTCTTCAAGTTTGTATTCTTTAAGAAATTCCACATCCCCATTATCTTCTGGTAAAGTCAGAAGACGGAAAACCTGAGTTATAAATTAGTTAATGTTATATACATAGACTAGATAAAATTAGTCACCAGGATCCATTTCTCGAAGGTTGAAAAAGTTATTCAAATGCAGAATATCGTAACAATTTAACACTCACAAGGGGTGGACACACTCAGTCTCTCATGGATCTTGTTGGCAATTTCGTTTGGGGTTCCTGGTCAAAAAATATTAGATACGTATTTTGCCGTTCCGACTAATGGCCCCTAGAAGCCAAGAAAAAATGAAATAGCATTAAATTAATTTATTTTACATATCGAGTTTAAAAAATGATATCGACATGATTCTTGCACCATTTTTTTAATTTTTAAGCGCAAATTCAAAGAGAAATGCAACTGCTTTATAGATTTATGTTTATTTTAATTAATGTTTTTTAAATGATTAGATTTATAAGTTAACTACCTTTACAGATTTTTTACACAAAAAATGACGTCAGTTTCTAGTTTAGCATTCAATAGAACCCTTAAATACGAAATTTCACCCAAATAGAAAAAAAAAAAAAAATTGCTTGACCAAGTAAACAATTTTTTTTTATCGACGAAAATTTCTTATTTTTGCTCAAAATGTAGGGTGGTAATTTACTTGAAATGTTTTTGGTTTATCTTCCTATTGGTTCCAAACTCAAATTAAAAATCGGAATGCATTTTGGATTTTCTAACTTATTGATTAGGTTTTTGTTCATCGAATTTTGAATTTATATACATAAAAAAAAAGCCGAGGCTCTCCTCTTTCCAGCGATACCAATCAAGTTAAATCGCGTAGCAAAGTAAATGGCAATTTAAAGAAAAGTTACCAATAATCGTTTTGAAAAATTCACCCTCCTTGAAAAAGATGAAAAATTATATTTTTGTTTTTGTTGAATAAACGTTTTTCTATATTTTTGAGAGTGCTGAATTAGAAACTGACGTAATTTTTTGTGTAAAAAAATCTATAAATAAAAATCTATCTCAAAGGCCAGCCAATATTTGAATGTAAGTCAGTTGAAAACCATTCTTCCGTTCGTCACATCTTCCTTGCACAATGTTAAAAATTTACAACCAAAAAGTAAATATAACAGATCTGTTAAGCGATGAATCAAAAATTTAAATGTCTGCCTAACAAATGGGGTGTGAGATTATAAGGCTGCAATTTTAAATCTTTTCAGATTAAATATGTATTATAAATATAGTATTTAATGATCAATTCATTCTCTATGAAGACTCAAAGATTAATTTGTTTTTAGAAATGTTTATAACTAGTTTTACCCCTCTCCTTTCCTGTTAGGAACATTATCCTAAGCGAAACTACTCCCAAACTATCCCGGAACTATTTGAAACACCAACACACTCATCTTCATTGATTGACGTTTAACTAGAATATCCAGAAACTTACACCATAAATCTTTAAGCATTTCTGTTCCATGAGTAAAAACTATAACATCTTAACAGGAAACCGTTAGTAACTTTTTTTGGCGAAATAGTTGTTTAACTAAAATCGCTACTGTACTTGAGTATTAGTTTTATATCTTTACTTAATGTATAAACTAATAGTTTCAAGCCTAGCATCGGATAATTCTTCGAGGCATCTGAGAAGCAGACGGCTGTCAAACTTTCTAATGTGAAACTGTCTGGAGTACCACCAAGATTATTTTCTAGTGATGCGTCTTTTGATTTTCGATATCGAAATATTGGTTAAAAATAGATTACTACTGCAAAACAGAACAAAGGAGGGCTAATAAAGCAAAAGGAACCAATCAGAAAAACCAATAATTATCCGATAAATATTTTAGTAAGAAGCAAGTAAAATGTATCATTATAAATACACTTTTTCAATAATCATTCCACACAGTAACATGTTTCGGGATTCATTACCATCATTATTTTTTTTCCTCACAGTGTTTACACACTAGGTCATTCTTTAAAAACTTGAGTGTTAAACACAATAGTGTAAACACTGAGAAAAAAATAGTCTGATGATGGGAATGAATCCGAAAACATGTTACTATGTAAATTAATACGAAAAGAATATTTGAGGAGTGATTAATGCAAAAGTGCATTTGTAAATATATTATATACTCCTTTTTTAAAGAATTAAGAATGTATTATCTATATCATATAATCTATATCTAGAGATCTAGAGTTTTGTCTTTCATTAACAGCTATAACAAATTTCATAAACGCGAGAAGGCAAAACGATACTTAAAATCAATTATTTCATTTTAAAAAAGACGATAAATCGTTGTAAACAAAAATCTTTTAAAATAGTACCAGAAAAATTGGATTGTAAATATGGGCCCTCTTCATAAAAGTTCACAAAAATAGTTTAAAACAGGATAAAACAATACAAAATGGTAGAGAATTTATTTATTGCAGGAACTATGTGTGCCGAAATTTGACACATAACACATTTCACCCACACCTCTCCCCGGGTGCCTTCAGAGAACTTCTTATCACAAATAATGCAGGCTGCATCACTTGAGTCTGGTTTATACCCGCCGTTGACATAAAAATGAGTCCGATGATGAATCGTATCGTTGCGTGGATCGAATTTTCTTTTTTTTAAGGCTTTTTGCCTTTCTACCCTTGAACCTGTCTTCTTGCCCCGACGTTACGATTTTTTCTTTTTATATTTGGATGACATTTTGTAATTAAATGCTCTTTTGATTGTATAATTAGAATCTGACGTCATTTTTTTTTTGTGAAATTTTTTTAAAGGTAGACTAATTGAAGATCTAGATGTTTTTAGAATTTAATCAACCTGAACAAAAAGCTATAAAGCAGTTGATTTTTTTTTTTTTTTTTTTATTCGCTCTCAAAAATAAATATTTTGGTGCAGGAACCATGTCGATAGCATTTTTTAAACTCCAGGTATAAAATAAATTATTATATCACCATCTTCTTTTTCTCAAACCTGACGCTCAACCTGATGTACTAAGTATGTAATCATATAATATAGTCACAAAGTCTGTCAGACATAAATTTATAGTTTGATTATGATAATGTTTATAATTTTAAAGATAATTTTTGATTTTCTATTTTTTTTCTTTTTCATTATCATTTTTCTTTTGTTTTTGTTTTTTCTGCAATTTTGTTTATATTAACTCCTATATTGTCTATTTTTCTTCTTTATCTTTTTTATCTTTTTAGTTTTTTCTTTTACTATTTTTTCTCTGTATTTGTTCTCATACATATTTGTATTTACTTTTATCTACGTTGTTTTATTTTTAAAGCTCTCGGCCAGTTTTTATGTAATGTTATTCTTAAGGGTTTTGTCCCAGAGATTTTGTTTTTTTCTATTCTATTCTACATAAAAAAAAAAAAAAAGTAATCACTAATGTAGATGACTTCTATTATGATTATGAATAATTCAAAGGGTAACAATTTTATTGTTTAAGGTTATTAATAGTTACAGCATTCAAATTACCTAGTTAATTTCAAGTGTTACTGTTGTGAAGAATTTTAGCAATATATTCCAAAAGTGGGATTATGCTGTCGGGACAAACAGGGTCATGGTCATTATAAGGGTTCCTCTTATCACCACTGGCCACTGAAGTGATGGCTGTTTTACAAATAACTTGATATCTCACCAAATGTTCATTGGTTTCATAATAGGCTTCAGTAATGGTTTTTAACAATGGTAATTAGCAATCTCAAATAATTGCAAGCCCTTTAATCTAACCCTTTAAGTAATTAGCCTTAAAAACCAAGCTAACAATCATATCAATAATAATAAAATTAAAATTACTATTAAATGTTACGAGTGATATAATTGGCAATATATTTTTCTATGCTACATCAATAAATATTTTACCTATTTTAAATTTGAATCTTGTAATTTACTTGGAATCCACGTACATAAATAAAACGACTAGAAACAGCCCATCGTTTTCGACTACTTCAACATGTACTTAACAAGCGTTGAAACCTTCCAATTAATTCCAATCGAAAATCCTTAGAAAAATCCTAAATACCCCTTACTTCGTCACAGACAAACTTATCCACAAAGATCTAAATATACCTTGACATAGCTCAAATCAGATAACTATCCTTTCATAGCAAACTCCACAACCATTCAAATCCATTAGTTTCAAAACTTGATTCTCACTCCATTCCAGACAACCCTCCGAGGCGCCTGAAAAGAAGATGGCCTCGGGACCTTCTAATAAAGTACTTCATTATATAGAACCATTATAAGTGCTACCAATGGATAGTTGCTTTTACTATATTTACTTGAAGTATTATATTTTTATATTGCGTATACAGTTGTAAATTCCAATAAATAACTTTTAAAAAAAAAAGAAGAATTTTGTAATGTACAAGTTTTATCCTTATTTACTAACAAACCAAGGAAAGATTAATTAAATAAAAGAAATAAAAATAATATGTCGGGAATCAAACAGAAAATGAAATCACTTGAGGTACGCATGATGGTATAGAAGGATCAATACAATTAGGATTGATGAATTAAATGCCACTTCTATTGAGATTATTTTATTTGAAAACTAGTTTCGAATGCTAAACATTCATCTTCAGTTCTAAAACATACAAAAAATATTTTTTTACTTTTTTCAACACATCAGTACTATGTTACATAGATAATATATACTAAACTAACTTTAATATATATTATCTATGTAACATAGTACTGATGTGTTGAAAAAAGAAAAAAAAAATTTTTTTGTATGTTTTAGAACTGAAGATGAATGTTTAACATTCGAAACTAGTTTTCAAATAAAATAATCTCAATAGAAGTGGCATTTAATTCATCAATCCTAAGAAAATGAAATATTTCATTATTAAAAATTAGAAAAATATAATAATATAATTAACAAAACAAAAATACAGTCAGATGTATTTACAATATTTATACTTAGCCTTATGTTGAAATAGATCTAATTGCTGTCATGTGAGAAATTTTTAAAAAATTAATTGGAAGCTTAAAACATCTGACTTATTGAATAAATATTACAAGCTGCCTCATCAATGATAATGAGTAATGTGGATGAAAGTGAATAAATTCATACAAAATGTACAATGAAAGTGAAAAAAAAAATAATAATAATAAAAAAATTAGGTAGGAAATAAGGGCATTTTAATAAAACTATCAAATCCTCTGATATTAGGGGGGGAGGTTTGGTCTACTAGTGGTACACAGCGGTCTACTATTAGTGAAAAAATATTTTCTAAAAAACTGTCTAAAAACAACCTTAAAGTCAATAATAGAGTTATTTTAAGAAGATAAATAAGAGTTATATTAGAGCATAAAAAGGGGGAAGAAAACTTTATTGAACTACAACTAAAATTACTGCAAGGGTCTCACAATAGTGTCTACTACTGGTGCCTTTACCCTATTTAATGAATCTTCAAGATGTGAGGTAACTGCAGTTTTTGTCTCTTACTGCAATGTATTATTTTACTTACGAATTTTAAGAATTCTTATTTGTTTTTCCCTAAAATGGTTTAATGAAAATGAATAAAATTATTTGCAAGAGGCCCTTCTTTGTTTTTTAAAAGATTTTATAAATAGGTTCATATTTTATCAGTTATATCAAATTATCATTACCATTGAAGATTGTGCCCCACAGATGGGAAAGATGCCTATTAATGACACAATCTGTTGGAATGGATCCGCGCCTCATTTAGGGCCGACAAAAGCTCCTTATGAAGTCAATCACGAAACTTTACATTAAAGCCCGGAGAGACGTCTTCAACAGTTCTCTCGGCCCTCTTACATCGCGCTAAAAGCGTATTTACCCATCACGCACAAACATTTCAAAACACCACAATACCTCAACTTTCGTTGAAAGCACTCTAACAGCCAAGCAGATTCCAATAAAACGAGTTTACATAATCCCACTCAAAAGCCACTTCTGCCATTCTGCCATTCTGCCAAAAGCCATTCTGCTTGGAAAATTCAAAGGAAAATTGGAAACGACTGGAATAAACGGGGAACCTCTACCACTCATTTTCTCTGATGAAAAAAGTAAAGTTACATTAATGTTTGTATAATTTCAAGTTTAAAGTGCATACTTTACTCGGTACTTAAGTGTTGTAATATATCGTAGTGATTAACTCTACCTTCTTCTTGGATTGTCCTTCCAAAGACATTTCCACATGACATATCAATTTTAAGGAAACTGTTTCTATCAAAATCCTATATACCAATAGCAAACAGAATTAATTAAGCTCCCTAACGATTGCATTATAATATTTTTTATTAATTTTATTTTTTTATATTAAAAAATATTAAATATTATTTATTTTAATTTTATTTACTGATATTTACAACTGTATAAATATATATATATATATATATATATATATATATATATATATATATATATATATATATATATATATATATATATATATATACAGGGTGAGTATCTCTTATTGTAAAAAAAAAAAAAAAAAAAAAAAAGGTTGAAACTAGATCAAAAATGTAGCAAAATGCCGCAGATGATTTTCTCACCTTTCTATTCCAATCCGTCGCAGATATGTGAAAAATCAAAGATTTTTTTGAAGAAACCACGTTTTTTTCCTATAAAATCTGTAATATCTCCATTTTGTTTAAATATTTTTGAAATTTTGACCACATTTTCGGATTAATTATTAAATTTTGTATAGTAGCAGAGTATCTGTAACCGTGAATTTTACAAACTTGGGATCTAAAGAAAAGCTTGATCTTCACCTTATTTGGGAGAGTCAAAATATCTTAATTACTTCAACGCTCACCGTTTTTCGAAAAAACTATCGATTCTGAATACAGATGATAGTAAAGTATACAATTTTTTGCAGTGAATTTATGGTTAGATGAGTCTGTTTTTACAGGGGAAGGCATTTATACCGTTCCATGTGGGGAATCTTTGGTATATTCATCTTTTAATTGGTTTCGAATAGTTTTGAAAAATCATAGTTTGCGCAACATATTGAATGAAGATATCCTACCACAAATTCATCACGATATTCCACCAGAAGTTCGGCAAAATGTGATTTTCCAACACCATGGTGCTCCTCCACATTATTCGAAAGCAATACAAATATAAACCAACGATATATATTGATAGGTAGAAATGCCTTCCCCTGTAAAAACAGACTCATTTACCCATAAATTCACTGCAAAAGTTGTATACTTTACTATCATCTGTATTCAGAAGCTAACGGCA
Organism: Euschistus heros; assembly: GCA_003667255.2. NCBI lineage: Eukaryota > Metazoa > Arthropoda > Insecta > Hemiptera > Pentatomidae > Euschistus > Euschistus heros. The sequence continues at coordinate 2,597,517 of RCWM02000061.1, forward strand.
AAATTGAGGTCTATATTCATTATAATTAAATTTTAAACATTACATTGAAAATCTAATAAAATAAATACTAAATAGTAATAATAAATAAATAAATGTAATAACATATGATCCTCTGATCTGGTGTCGCTTTATTGACAGTTTTCCTTTATTTTCTATTAAAAAATAATTTTTATCATTGCTTTTTATTCCAATGAAGAGTTTATTATGTTTAAAATACACATTTCCATTAAGGGATTGTCATAATGTTTTATTTACACAAGTAACTGATGTGTATGCCAAATGAGAACACCATGTTTTTTCGGTTTCAAAAGAGACTTTCTCCATGAAATCGAAACAGAATTATTATGTTTAGCATATCATTCGAAAGCTTATTAAATTTACAAGTTTTTGTAAGATTTGCAGTTCTGTCGATAGTTTTTTTCGGGAAACGGTGAGCGTTGAAGTAATTAACATTGTGACTCTCCCAAATAAGGGGAAGATCAATCTTTTCTTTAGATCCCAAGTTTGTAAAATTCACGGTTACAGGTACTCAGCTATTATTGAAAATTTAATGCTTAATCCGAAAAGGTGGTCAAAATATTTAAATAAAATGGAGATATTACAGATTTTGTGGAAAAAAACGTGGTTTCCTCAAAAACGTCTTTGATTTTTCGTATATCTGCAACGGATTGGAATAGAAAGGTAAGATCTGCGGCATTTTGCTACATTTTTGATCTAGTTTCACCCATTTTTTTTTTTTTACACTAAGAGATACTCACCCTGTATATATACCTATTCCCAAGTTTACTTAAACCATTTCCAGAATAGTTTAATCATTCTCGAGCTATGTTTATTCCATTTTCACATATAATTAACAAGACTAAAACGACAAGAAACTGCCCGTCGTTACAGACTACTTCAACATTTACTAGACAAACGTTCAAAGCTCCCAATTAATTACAAAAGACTAATATACACGACCGTGATTAGACCTATCTGGACGTACGGAGTTAAGCTTTGGGGCTCCACTTAACCATCCGATTTATCTCGTATCCAATCCTTACAATCCAAAATCCTTCGAAAACTCCTCAATGCTCCTTACTTTGTCACCAATAAACTTATCCATAAAGATCTTAGTGTTCCATATGTTGCTGATTTAGCCCAAACCAGATATCTATCCTTTCATAGTAAGCCCCATAACGACTCAAATCCATTAGTTTCTCAACTTGCTTCCCACTCCATTCCTGACAATCCTCCGAGGCGTCTAAAAAGAAAACGGCCCAGAGACCTTCTAGTGTAGAATTTTTATTAAAGTGCTACTGATGAGTAGTTCTTTTTAAGTTTTGTCACGTTATTGTAATATTCAACAGCACATTTACTTGATGTATAAATTTTGTACTGTTGTAAATTTCAATAAATTGTTATAAAAATTTTTTTTTAATATTTTTCAATTATCTTTAATTTTTTTCTCGATTTTTGTGAAACCAAGGCCCGACTATGACTTATTGTCAGTATAATAATAATGTATGATTTATTCTATTTTCACATTATTGTACTGTTTGTTATCTAATAATAAATGCTGGATAGTCAAAATATGAGGTTTTGATGATTATTATTTATTTTTTTCTCCAATTTACCATAAAGATATAGATGTCTAATTTCATTCAGGAAAAGTTTAAATAAAATCTATAAAGATATATGGAAAAGGGTGAAGTATAAATGGATTAGTTTAAAATAAAATGGAAATAAATTAAATATGATTAAAAAATGTTTAAATATGAATGCGAAAGATGAAATATATATCAAAAAGTCTTAATAAAGATGGAGAAAGATAAAAAAAAAAATTTATATCCGTTTTTGAAATTTACAACTGTACAAATATATACATCAAGTAAATGAGCTGATAACATATCAAAACTTGAAAAGAACTACTCATCAGTAGCACTTGAATAAAAATTCTACACTAAAAGATCTCTAAGCCATCTTCTTTTCAGACGCCTCGGAGGATTATCGGGAATTGAGTGGGAAGCAAGTTGAGAAACTAGTGGATATGAGTGGTTATGGCGCTATAAAAGGATAGGTATCTGGTGTGGGCAAATCAGCAACATAGAGAACATTGAGGTCTTTAAGAATAAGTTTATTGGTGACAAAGTAAGGGACATTAAGGATTTTGTATTGTAAGGATTGGATACAAGGTTGAATTGGATTAAGATTATATATAAATGGGAAATATTAAATAAATGTGAAAAAGGATTAAACGTAACTAAAAAATGATTTCACTATTCTGGAAAAGGTTTAAGTAAACTTAGAAAAGTTATAAATGGTGGCACCTTCGTTTAATGCGAGTTTGAAGCTGATTCAAAGCTTTAAATAATACTTGAGATTGTAGTTTTTACAATGCCATTTTGTCACATAACGGAGCGGCATCTTTTTTCTTCATATAATGTAGGGAATGCCAGATAAAAAAGGAAGGAAGGCGGTCTATGTGTGATAGAGCTGTGTTATGATCTTCTTCACTCCCCTCCAAATACAGATATAATGTTCAATATATCCACATTCAATCATATATATATATATATATATATATATATATATATATATATATATATATATATATATATATATATATATTTCTTGACTGTTTGTATATTTGTTACTAATAAATGTTTAATAAGGTTCTTGAGGTTAAGTCAATAATCGACTCAAAAAGAGAGAACGAAATATAGGTATATATTTTCAATTTGCGATTTCTTTATCATGTTTCCTTTATCATATCAAAATATATTAGTTATGGTGTCTCGGATTCCTCTACAAAATAAATTATAAACCCGTTAAACCAAAAAGAGGCAAACGATATTTTGTAAATATATTCTCGAAAAATCTTTGAATCTATGAAGGAACTTTACAGTTGCAATGAATTCATAGTTTGTCCAACAGATTGAATAGTGAGAATTACTAGGATTTGTTACAAAATATCCTACCACAACTTCATTACCACCTGAAATTCGGCAAAATATGATTTTTCAACACCATGGTGCTCCTCCACATTATTCTAAAGCAGTAAAAAAATGAATAAACCAACGATATCCCACATAGATAGGTAGAAATGCTTTCCCCTGTAAAATCAGACTCGTCTGTCCATAAAATTCACCTCAAAGTGTTGTATTCTTCAGTATCATCTGCATTCAGAAGCAAACGGCAAAATCGAGGTCTATGTTCATTATCATTGGGTTTAAACCTACCTGATTTGGTGTCGCTTTATTGACAGTTTTCCTTTATTTTCTATTAAAAAATAATTTTTATCATTGCTTTTTATTCCAATGAAGAGTTTATTATGTTTAAAATACACATTTCCATTAAGGGATTGTCATAATGTTTTATTTACACAAGTAACTGATTTATATGCCAAATGAAAACACCAAGTTTTTTCGGTTTCAAAAGTGAATTTCTCCATGAAATCGAAACAGAATTATTATTTTTAGCATATCATTCGAAAGCTTATTAAATTTACAAGTTTTTGTGAGTTTGCAGTTTTGTCGATAGTTTTTTTCGGAGCGTTGAAGTAATTAAGACATTGTGACTCTCCCAAATAAGGTGAAGATCAAGCTTTTCTTTAGATCCCAAGTTTGTAAAATTGACGGTTACAGGTACTCAGCTATTATAGAAAATTTAATGCTTAATCCGAAAATGTGGTCAAAATATTTAAATAAAATGGAGATATTACAGATTTTGTGGAAAAAAACGTGGTTTCCTCAAAAACGTCTTTGATTTTTCATATATCTGCAGCGGATTCCAATAGAAAGGTAAGATCTTCGGCATTTTGCTACATTTTTGATCTAGTTTCACCCATTTTTTTTTTTTTTTTTTACACTAAGAGATACTCACCCTGTATATATACCTATTCCAAGTTTACTTAAAGATTTGCAGTTTTGTGGATAGATTTTTTATTTTTTTTTATTTTTTTATTTTTTTTATTTTTTATTTTTTTTACAATGCGAGGTACTTACCCTGTATAATGTTATATTAGTCGGTTAACAGCAAACCTTCAAGCAAAAATGTTAATGTTTTGGAAATATTAAATATTAATAGAAAAAAAAAAGGAAAGAAATATTTTTAGTGTTAAAATGTTACATATGTGGTTCAACGTCGTATGGAGATGTCAGTGAAGTCGGTGGAAGCGATCGAATAGCACTTAGTTGAAAAAGATTCTTAGTTTTATGACAACCATTTGGAAGGCTTTGTTACACCAAGACTTTACAGTTGATGCAAATAACAGTGGCTATTTCCAGCTACGGTAGATGTCTCTGAAACACTGTAGTAATTGTATTTAGCGGGAATTTAAACTTTAACTGTTTTTTATCTACAAATCTTGTCTAATTTAAGTAAATTGATTTAGAAATATTACAGACCGTAATAAAGTCTCAGGAAACCCGATTTATTCTGATTGAAATATAATTAAACTTTAAAGACTATAAAAAAAAAAAAAAGGTAGACAATAGAAGCTGATAAAAATATTTATATTTTTAAACTGTTTTATTAAATAAATATTACAACCTGCCTTACCCGAGAACAATAAGCCTTTTATATAAAACACGAAATAAATTATAATTATAATATATAATAAATTAAAAAAAAGTTATGATAAAAAAATGAAAAAAAAAAATTAAATACATTCATAATCTTTATACAATTTTTATAAACATAGAATTAAGCTTGTACACCCACATATGAGAGGGGAGGCAAGACCCAGAGATCTCAGAGCTGCTCTTCTAGGTGCGTCACTAATAGAAAATTATGCACTCCTCTACAGAATTATAGGCCACCCCAAATTTTATTAGTTATTATTGTTAATGAGTGTAATAATTTAACCAAAGCAATTAAATATTGTTGTGAACACACAATTACTTGAAAAAACCTGTTAGCGTTGAGCTTTGATATCTAAAAAATTTAACATGCGACAAAAGTATAGGCCTGTCTCAGTTCTTATTTTAATCTCTTACAAATTTCAATGTTATATAACACTACGTCTTTATATTTCATCCAATTAAATTCAAACAAGCAATGCCAAGAGGGTAGGCTAGTCAGAGAGTGAAAAGGAAGTCATTAAAACATTATTTGACAGAAATTGGACAATATCGTATTTTAAATAGAATAAGGCATCTCCAAAGGAATTTCCTTAGGCTAGGCAAGAATTATAGGCAAATGAAATAACTGGTAGGTTTATGGCAGCAAAGAAGTTTTAGAGAGAATCAGTGGATCAACACATTATTGAGGAAGAATTGGTATATTAAAACGTAAGGTATATTAAGATCTTTTTGGATAAGTTAGTTTGTGACAAGCATTTAGAATTTTTCTAAGGATTTTAGATTGTAAGGATTGGATACGAGATGAATTGGATAGTTTAGTTGAGCCCCAGAGCTCAACTCCGTATGTCCAAATAGGTCCAATTACTGTATGTAAATGAGTCTCTTGTAATTAACTAGAAGGTTTGTCTAGTAAATGTTAAAGAAGTCGAAAACGACTGGCGGTTTCTTGTCGTTTTAGTCTTGTATGTGGGTTCCATGTAAGTCGTTTGGCCAGAGGGAGTCCTAGGCAGCGGTTCGTTCAACTGGGATCCATGAAATTTAAAAAAAAAAATCTTGAAGGTTCCTGATATAGGATTGGAGTGTTTGAGGCAATACAGTGATCATTATTCACTGATCACACTCATTTGTCATCAACATACGTGATGAGGACGATGCTAGGATGGGTCGGGATATCAGCTGTATTCACCATGTAGAGGATGGGACCTAGGATACTTCCTTGAGAAACGCTGGGAAATTGGGTAAAGGGGGAAGAATAGGTAAAGTTGCTTAAAATCAAATTTTATTTCAAGATTTTACAACTTCACATATTGGCGATTCTCGACTTTCACATTGCCAATTGGATTGAGATCAGGAGAACAAGCATATTGTTTAAGTATAGTGGTATTGTTTGAATCGCAGAATTTTTGGAGTTTTTGGAAAAAGACTTCTACGAAAATCCACTTTACTTTATTTTCAAAATGAAACACCTAAATGTTTTGATCAGTCAGAACGTTTTACTTTTAAGGGCCTAATTCTTCGCGACGGAAATTTCCAGCTGAGTTGAACTGTGTTTGGTTAATTCATCGTCCCATAAAACGTCATTTATACCTTAAGCCCTTCCACATCAACACAGCCGGGTTCCTACGTAGCATAAAAAAAAAATTAATTTAACCCGACGTTGGTCGCTAGGTGAGCATTTCCCTCACCCTTCTAAAAAAATATTTAATAAGTCCGTCAGAACTTAACTTTCATCGCTGTCCCTCAGTATAGCTGAGTTTAGGACATTTGCGAATAAGAATATTTGGTTTCTAAGAAAAACGGATGCAGGTGGCCATGATATTACTGGAAATTGTGGGAAATGAGCTCCTCAGTATCAGCTTATCTCTTGTGCAGTTTATTCGTGACATTTTACTGAGCGAGTTTTTTTAATTTCTATCGATTGATTAATGATTATTTGGATTCATTCTTGAATTGTTGGATAAAAAGCCAGTCGAGAAGATAAATTATAAGTAATTAGTTGATAAATCGTCGTGAATTGTATTTGTATTATTTTTCAATCATTTACTAGGAATCTGAAATTTTTACTATTCTAGATTCTTATTACTTGTTGCTCGAGGCAATACAAAATAGATTTGGTATAGGTGTGTCCAAGAAATAAAAAACGAAAAAAAAAATTGTAAAAAGTGTTATGTTTCAATTGACAATGAACATACTGCATATCTGTGACACCTGTACATAGTGGGCTCAGTGCGAAAATTGAGATTTTTTAGCTATTGAATGTTTGAGATTTCTTCCAAAATAGTCCAGTTAAAAAAAATTTAAATCTGTGGGGCTTAAACTCTTGATAGTACTTAAACTCCGTCCAAGATTTCTATTTATGTTGGTAAGATATGTTTCCATTCTTGCCAATATTCTTATATTTAATAATAATCGTTCCAAAAAAATCGAACTCTTATCCGCATTACACTAATCGATTTTGTGTGAAATGGGCTAAGTGATTAATGTTAACGTGATTGACCTCTGAAAACCAAGTGCTTAACAAATTTTCAGAGTTGAGAAAAATTATGTATACATTAAATAATATTTTTCCTTTTTCAAAAATTTATTCTTGACATTTTTCATATATTTTTTTTTACATAAAAGAAAATAATAGAAAATAAAATAACGTACACAGCATGCCTAAAGAAAAAATATTTATTTTATTGGCAGTTTTTAAAACAATGAAAACAAAAAATCACTTATAATTTTCTTTCATTCGTCTTCTTCTTCACCTAAATCTGGGTACACATCCTGCTTAAATGTAGATTTCAGCTCTTCATAGAATCGTCTAAATGCTGGGCTTATATAGGGAAGAAGATCTAACACATCTTTCTTCTTTTCTGCCGCTATCGGAAGTGAATCAACATACATGTTGGCTATAATTTTTGTAGCCTGCGCTTTTTCAAAAAAACTTACTGTTTTAAAATTAACATTTATTTCGAGAACCGACTTGTAGTAGAGAACACCGCAGCTATCTTTGTTATAGCTAAGCCATCTTACCTTCTCCCAATGCATAGTGCCCTTTTAATTATATATTTTTTTCTATTAACTAAGGCGGTTTTTAAAAGGGACGAAAAAAGTTAGAACTCTCCATCTCTATAACAATAAATTTCTTTTTCTTTCCAGGGTCCCGCATTAATCGAGCCCAATCATGGGGATGTTTAATAGGGCCTTTGAAAGTTTTTAGTTTCTTCTCAATTAATGCATGGGAGGTGTCGCACTCCACATGCGTATGACCAGGGATTAATTACTTGTGATTTATCTGTGGTAGCGCATTAGAATTTTGAAGGGTTACGCAGCACATAGATACGATATGGCTGTTTTTATTTTGCCCCGGGCAAGAGTCAGATAAGTACGTAGCCTGTCCTTTTGTGCAAAAGGGGCTTAGTAAACTTGACTCGCTTTTCGCAAGTATAAGTTCAAGATTGGAGTATCAGCCCACGATTTACAAAGGAATATCCTTCATTGCAATGGACGGAACACTTAGCCTGTTAGACAAAAGAAAAGAGAAAAAAATTACGACCCAGGTGATGTAGATAGCTCGAAATTCACAAAATTCGACATAGCCCACTATACACAGGTGCCACAGATATATTTGTAATAATCGTTTAGAAATAGAAGAAAATTATTTAGCTGATAAATAACACATTATTATGTTAATAGTAAAATATTTAATTTTTGTTTGGTTAGTTTTTTTTTTTCTTTTTCTTTTTTGTTTTTTTTCTTTTTTTTAATCTTAAATATCTTCTTACATTTTTTGTAAAAATATATTTTTAATCCTTATGCTACATACTGCAATAATTGATACATTTTGATGACATTTATTTACCATTTATAACTAAATATTCGGCAACATAAAACTGCATTTTTTATGAAAATCAAAGAAGTGAGGGAAATGCTCACCTAGCGACTAACGGTGTACCAGATCGGCTAGCGACCAACGTCGGATGCCTGACTCTTCAGAAATAACTAGAAAAAAAAAATTCAAAAAAAGAAAAATTAACTCGGAGTTACTGGATATAAAGTCCTTAAAAGCGATTTAATAACTGTGCCATCTTGATTTATTGTGGCGGCTCAGTCAATATGATCCCGCTGTTTCGCCGATGTTATTAAACGATGTTCTTTTTCCAGAGTTAATATCAAGCAATCTATCTCCGGGATCCTGCCCGAAGTGACCAAAATGGAACCACAATCTGCCAGGTCCATTATCATACTTTTCCATTCAACACACCTTTTCTTAACGAAGGCTCCAGATTAAATGTTGAAGCAATCGTTACATTTAGGCATTAGACAACTGTTAATGAAATAAGTCTATATAGAAAAGAATATAAGGAAGATAATTTAAATTATTAGAAAACATTTGTATTATTCAAAATACGCATCATTACCCTCAATATATATCTCTTCCGAATAGGATTTTCAATTCTTATTAAACCATTTCTGATTTCTATCCACTTTTGATCAATAAATTTTTTATTGTTTAAAAAGTGGCAAAAGTCGTTTTAAAAAATTGTTTTTGATAGGCAAGAGGTCTGGAGAGAAAGGATAATCCCAATAATATAATAAAGAACATATATATAAGAATTAAATACTACGAATAAGAAGTAAATACACGTTTTACAATTTTTTTTTTTTTGTTTTTATATTGAAATTTACAACTGTACAAAATATATACATCACGTAAATGCATTGACAACGATTATAATAACATGTTAAAACTTGGAAAGAACTATTCATTAGTAGCACTTTATTAAAAATTCTGCACTAGAAGGTCTCTAGGCCATCTTCGTTTCAGAAGCCTCGGAGGATTATCAGGAATACAGTGGATAACAAGTTGAGAAACTAACGGATTTGAGTGGTTATGGAGCTTACTATGAAAGGATAGGTATCTGGTGTAATCAGCAACATATGGAACATTAAGATCTTTATGGATAATTTTGTTGATGACAAAGTAAGGAGCATTGAGGATTTTTCGAAGGATTTTGGATTGTAAGGATTGAATACGAGATGAATTGGATGGTTTAGTAAGCCCCCAAGCTGAACTCCGTACGCCCAAATAGGTCTAATCACAGCCATGTATATGAGTATTTTGTAATTAATTGGGAGCTTTGATCGTTTGTCTGGTAAAAGTTGAAGTAGTCTGTAACGTCGGGCAGTTTCTTGCCGTTTTAGTCTTTGTTTTACAATCTAAGTAATAAACAATAAATAATAAAAGAATTTACACTTTATTATTTCATTTTTAAACCTTTAAAGTTTAACAAAGTTCATATTTGACTGTTAATTATATTCATAATAAAATATACCAGTTCTTTTTCTGTTTCCTTTTGTGGAGTAAGTATATGAAAACTGTCATTTGAATTAATCCCGGGGTAATAAGTGTCACGGTCATTATAAATTGGGCAAGAATAGAGAATTTGTCCGAGGTCTTCTTTAGTTTTCATATCGCAAACCATAAAAATTTTCGGAGGATTAATTTGTGTGATTTAATCTGTAGTAGTTATTTTTATTATATGTTATCCTGTAGTTCTAAACTGTGCAACAATTCTAGCGAGAATAATATTTAGCTGTATATTTATGTAAACAGGGATGGGACCGGTTCGATTAATGCTATGGTAGAATTTGCCAAAATTCGACTGCTGGCTAGAAAATAGATCCAAATTAAGTAGATAAATTTTGTATTTTTCTAATGCTGTTTGGCTTTTGTCTTTGAGTTTAACTATGATTCAAAAATTATTTCCCCTTCTCCGATTTTATCGAATAATTGTTTTAGTTGTAAACACCAGTGATACTTAGAATTAAGACAACTAGACTAAATTATAAAAACACAACTTTGGAAGTCTACCATCATTCATTTCGGCTACGTTTAAAAAAAAAAAAAAAGAAGAAATTATTTAATTTTATTATTATTGTTTTGTTTTTTTTGTATCGTTCCCTACCCTACCCTATACACGTAGATTTGGATTTACTATCTAGATTTAGATCTGTTTACTATTTTCCCGATGAGCTAGAGACTTCAAACTTAAAAACATATCTTAGGATTGTAGCTCATTCCGTTAAAAAGCTATGACGTGAAAAAGAGCGATAGAAAGGGAAAAAATTGAATTTTCTAAAAGGTATCCGTTGGCATCGCTTGCGCGACTTGTGATTTTTGAATTACGACCACTTTAAAACATATAGGTATTAACACTTGATTAATATAAATCTTCAAAGTCGGAGAACTATTTCCGGAAGTATTATAGGAAGCAAACAATATTATTTGATATTTTCTAAATCAATTATTTGTGGCAGGAAGCTGTTTTTACACAAGAGAAAATAATTAAGATATAAATAAAATAGTACATTACATCTGCAACACATACTTTTCACATAAATATCTATTTCACAAAAAATAATATTCACTTGAATGGAATATTCATTAAAAAAAATTATTTCATCTTTATTTAGAAATGAAGATCGGTCAAAAACGTTTACACTTCCAGCGTGGGGTTCTAAGCACACCCACTTTTTTTTCTTCTTTTTTTGGGGGGGCGGGAGAGGACTATGCATCAATTTTTTAGGACACATTAATTCTTATCGATCATACGTATAGCATAAGTATTACATTCATGTCAAATTTAGTAATGAATCATTTCTGTTTTCACAGGAACGGCATAGAAAACGTCAAGTCATGTAAGTAAATACATCTATTATTAATTGAATAACTCTATTATTTAAATATAATAATCTTTATGGCATTGGTTAGCCGTTTGTCGGCAATGATTCTCATAAAAACCAGAGCCTACGTTAAAATATAATTAGGATTGTTGAATTATATACCAGTTCTATTGAAATTTTGTTTTTGTTTTTTCATTGGCAGACTAGTATTTCTAATGTTAAACATTCATCATCAGTTCTAAAACCATACGAAATTTTAAAACATCAGCACTTTGCTACATAGGTTGTATATCTTAATTTCTTTTATTTTTTATTTGAGACAAGAAATCAAATATGTTGATACTCACCTATGGAGACAAAATGAAAAGGGTTTCTGAAAGATATCAGGACCTCTGAAAGGACTGAAATAAAAATGTCAGCGGTTATTTTTAAAAATGGAATATTAAATTAAATACGCCAAAAACACAAGTCAAAATCATATTTATTAAATGAAGACTATTCGTTATTCACAAGTGAAGGGCACGCTCAGACTCTGAAGGATCTAGTTGACAGTCACGGATTTTTTAGGAGGTTCTAATCTTTTATTATTTGAAATTTACAACTGTATTAGAAAATACATCCAGTAAATATGCTGTATACAATGCAATATGATAACATGATTAAGACTTATAGAGGAACTACCCATTGGTAGTACTCTAATTTTAGGAGGTTCCTGGTCAAAAAACCTTAGATGCGTATTTTGGCGTTCCAACTAATGGGCCCTAGAAGCCGAGGACACAAAAAAAAAAAAAAAAAAAAAAAAGCATTAAACTAATTTTAAATTAGTAAAATAACTCATAAATACGAAATTTTATCCATATAAAAATTTAACCTTCGATATATGTCTGATACATTTGTAAGTTTTTTGTAATTGAAAAAAACTTGAATTAAGTTTGAATTTTTACAACAAAAAAAGATAGAAAACAAAATAGAGTGGTAATACGCTTGAAATGTCTTTGGTTTCATCTTCCTATCTGGTTTCAAACTCAAGTTAAAAATTAAAATGTATTTCGGATTTTCCAACAATTCAAAGAGGTTTTCCTTCCCCTTTTCTCTCATCTTACCAGAGATGCCAATCAAGTGGAGTTTCCGTGATGTGTAACAAAGTAATGGCGATTCAAAGAAAAGTTACCGATAATCAGTTTAAAAATGTCATCCCCCCTTGAAGAGGGTGAAAAAATTATATTTTTTGTTTTTATTGAAAAAATGTTTTTCAATGTTTTGAGGGCACTGAATTCGAATCCGATGTCGGCTGTTATGTAAATAAATCTATAAAGGTAGTTTGCTTGAAGATCTAACGATCTTTTTTAGAATTTAATAAGCCTAAATTAAAACCAAGATATTTCAAATGTGGAATTTATACGATTAACCGTCTAACCGTAACTCAATTTTTGTCAATTTAAAAAAAAAAAAAAAAAAAAAAAAAAATGCTTATATTTGTCAGACAACTTTTTTAGGCAACAGATTTTTTTTTTTTTTTTTTAGATGAAATTTCGTATTTAAGGGTTCTTATGCTAAATGTTCGAATGCTAAATTCGAATCCGATGTCGATTTTTGTAAGAAAAAAAAAGGTAATTTGCCTGAGGACCTAATATACTTTTTTTTAGAATTTAATTAACTTAAACAATTAAGCGGCTGCATTTTTCCTTAAATTTGCACTTAAAAATAAAAATTTCAGTGCAAAAATTATATCGATATAACTTTCTAAAATCCATATATAAAATAAATTTGTTTCATGTTATATGATTTTTTTTCGGACAAGATGGTCCATTATTTGGAACGGCTAGATACGATTTAAAGAAAAGTTACCAATAATCCGTTTAAAATTTTCATTCCCTTTGAAGAGGGTGAAAAAATGATTTTATTTTTTATTGAATATACGTTTTTCAACGTTTTTGAGTGTGCTTGTTAGAACCTGGTGTCATTTCTTGTGTGGAAAAAATTATAAAGGTAGTTTACTTAAAGATCTAATCTTTTTTTTTTTTTTTTTTTTTTTTTTTTTTTTTTTTTTTTTTTTTTTTTTTTTTTTTTTTTTTAGAATTTTACTAACCTAAACCATGATCTATTAGTCCAAGAGCCGAGGCCAATTTTCATGACTTATTTGAAGAAAAACTTTTAGACATACAGCCATTTAAAATGTCCACCCTCAGCAATCAATTTGCACTTGTCTGCCAACTCAAAGCGGGGGCGTTTCAAAATGGCGACCTCCGAAAGGGGGTAGCATATATATCAAAATATGGTATTATTTGAAGATGATTTATTTAAAGCAAACAAGAAACTGCAAACCCCCTAGGTGACAAAAAACGTTGTCTGCCAAAATTTGGAGGGGGGGTCGCACCGGCAGACAAAATTCAAAATCCGCGTTTTTTCAGTCCAAAAGTGGACCATTTGAAGACGATTTATTTCAAGCATACAAGAAACTGCATGCTCACTAGATGACAAAAAACATTGTCTGCCAAAATTTGGAGGGGGCGTCGCACCGGCAGACAAAATTCAAAATCCGCGTTTTTCAGTCCAAAAGTTGACAATTTGAAGACGATTTATTTGAAGCACACAAGAAACTGCATACTTCCTAGATGTCAAAAAATGTTGTCTGCCAAAATTTGGAGGGGCTAAGCACCGGCAGACAAAATTCAAAATCCGCGTTTTTTCAATCCAAAATTTGACAATTTGAAGACGATTTATTTGAAGCACACAAGAAACTGCATACTCCCTAGATGACAAAAAACGTCTGCCAAAATTTGGAGGGGGCTAAGCAGCGGCAGACAAAATTCAAAACCCTTGTGAAGACGTCACACCGGCTGACATTGTTCAAAACTCACATCCTTTTCGTCCAACAGTGAACTTTTTGAACATGATTTCCTTTTTTATTTGATTTATAAGTAGTTTTTTTTCTCTAGAATGATTTGAGGAAATTATATTATATTGCTTCATACGTATAGTACAATAAAATTATTTTAATATAAAATAATCTTGTTTTAAAATTTTAATGTAAAAAATTAATATATATGAACAGTAATAATATAAATACCGGCCACATAATTAAAAAAGAATAATATTTCAACTTATAAAGTTATGAAATATGTACTATCCTGGAACAAAATTCGTATAAAACTTGTACAGTAGTCCAGTTAATTGATTTGTAAAATGATAGACCAAGAGCCCGATAGGAAAACATACCGAGTTATATCACCCCTGTTTTGTAATGCATGGGTGTAACCTGTCCACTGTTATGAATGAAAATTTATGAATTTTCCAATAAAGGTGAATACCGCAAAAATGACAGTGGGGGAAAGGAGTTGAAAATAGTATTTCATAGAAGTTCGGAAATCGTTACTTTTAGTATATTTTGTGTTCTATTATACGTTATTCAAGCAAATCAACTTTGCAACAAATTTTGTAATAGTCATTTTGATCTCATATCAATAGTTTTAGAGCGGTTTGGCCACCAAAGATTGACTAACTTCATATAAGTCGCACTTCTTCGTGAAAAGAAGCAGTTGGTACTTTTCCGTTGTCGGTTATAACTCTAATCCAAAATTTATTTTTTCAACTGATGAAAATTTTCTTTCAGACATTATACATAAAAATTATTTGTATAATATAATATAATTTATCTATATAATGTATATAAAGTTATTTAAAATACCCATGCCAGCACGCTAAAAATCCGAACTATTGTAAAGTTAAAGTTTTTGGCACATATTTCGTTATAACACCAAAACTATTCGTCCGATCCAAAATTTATTTATTCTTTCAATTGATAGCTGGCTAAATTTTCTATCAGACCTCATATATGAAATTTATATAAAGTCATGTAAAGTTCCCATGTCAGCACGCTAAAACCACGAACTATTGTAAAATCCAAGTTTTTTGGTACATTTTTCATTATAAAAACTACTCGTCCAATCCAAAATTTATTTTTCTCAACTGATAGCTGACTAAATTTGCAATCAGACCCCATACATAAAACTTTGATCAAGCTCTGTAAAATACCCGTGCCAGCACGCTAAAAACAAGTTCTGTTGTTAAATACAAATTATTTAGATTATTTTTCGATATTAGTCTAAAACAATTTGTCTAAACCAAAATTTACTTTTTTCAACTGAAAGTTGACTAAATTTGATATGACATTTAATACATGAATATTTAATTGAAATCCATGCCAGCAGGCTAAATGTGTATATTTTGGTAAGAACATAACAATTTTACATGTTACAGTGGGCTAGCGTGGGTATTTTGCGGGATTCATTCATCATTCTATAATTTGATTTGATTGTAAATTTAGTAAGCTTTCATTGAAAAAAATAAATTTTGGATAAAACAAACAGTTTTCGGGTAATAACGAAAAATGTGTCAAAAAACTTGGATTTCACAACAGTACGAGATTTTGGTGTGCTGGCATTGGTATTTTACGTGACTTTATATCAATTTAATATATGGGTCTGATTGGAAATTTAGTCAGCTATTAGTTGAGAAAAATAAATTTTGGATCGGAAGAATAGTTTTGGGGTAATAACGAAAAAAATGTGTCAAAAAACTTGGATTTCACAACAGTACGAGGTTTTGGTGTGCTAGCATTGGTATTTTACGTGACTTTATATCAATTTAATATATGGGTCTGATTGGAAATTTAGTCAGCTATCAGTTGAGAAAAATAAATTTTGGATCGGAAGAATAGTTTTGGGATGATAACGAAAAATGTGCCAAAAAACTTGGATTTCACAACAGTACGAGGATTTGGTGTGCTGGCATTGGTATTTTACGTGACTTTATATCAATTTAATATATGGGTCTGATTGGAAATTTAGTCAGCTATCAGTTGAGAAAAATAAATTTTGGATCGGAAGAATAGTTTTTTGGGGTAATAACGAAAAATGTGCCAAAAAACTTGGATTTCACAACAGTACGAGGATTTGGTGTGCTGGCATTGGTATTTTACGTGACTTTATATCAATTTAATATATGGGTCTGATTGGAAATTTAGTCAGCTATCAGTTGAGAAAAATAAATTTTGGATCGGAACAATAGTTTTAGGGTAATAACGAAAAATGTGTCAAAAAACTTGGATTTCACAACAGTACGAGGTTTTGGTGTGCTGGCATTGGTATTTTACGTGACTTTATATCAATTTAATATATGGGTCTGATTGGAAATTTAGTCAGCTATCAATTGAAAGAATAAATAAATTTTGGATCGGACGAATAGTTTTGGTGTTATAACGAAATATGTGCCAAAAACTTTAACTTTACAATAGTTCGGATTTTTAGCGTGCTGGCATGGGTATTTTAAATAACTTTATATACATTACATAGATAAATTATATTATATTATACAAATAATTTTTATGTATAATGTCTGAAAGAAAATTTTCATCAGTTGAAAAAATAAATTTTGGATTAGAGTTATAACCGACAACGGAAAAGTACCAACTGCTTCTTTTCACGAAGAAGTGCGACTTATATGAAGTTAGTCAATCTTTGGTGGCCAAACCGCTCTAAAACTATTGATATGAGATCAAAATGACTATTACAAAATTTGTTGCAAAGTTGATTTAGGGTAATAACGAAAAATGTGCCAAAAAACTTGGATTTCACAACAGTACGAGGTTTTACCAGTGTGCTGGCATTGGTATTTTACGTGACTTTATATCAATTTAATATATGGGCCTGATTGAAAATTTAGTCGTCTATCAGTTGAGAAAAATAAATTTTGGATCGAACGAATAGTTTTAAGGTTTTTACGAAAAATGTACCAAAAAATGCTGGCGTGGTTATTTTACATGACGTTATATAAATTTCATATGTGTAGTATGATAGGAAATTTAGCCAGTTACTTACCACAAGTTAGCCAATCATTGGTGACCAAAACGTTTGAAAACTATAGATGAGAGAAAAATAAATGAATAGCGCCAAATTTCTTGCAAATTTGATTTGCTTCATAATGTACATAGCTCAAAATATACTAATAGGAACGGTTTCCGAGTTATTCGATCAAACGACTAAGAACATTCGATTTTCCAAGAACATACGTTAACGAAGAACTACATGTTTTCCACGTATTTTGTTCCAGGATAGTACATATTTCATAACTTTATAAGTTGAAATATTATTCATTTTTTAATTATATCGCCGGTATTTATATTATTACTGTTCATATGTATTAATTGGTATTTTTAACATTAAAATTTTTAAACAAGATTATTTTATATTAAAATAATTATATTGTACCATACGTAGGAAGCAACATAATATAATTTCCTTAAATTATTCTAGAGAAAAACTAATTATAAATCAAATAAAAAAGGAAATCATGTTCAAAAAGTTCACTGTTGGACGAAAAGAATGTGAGTTTTGAACAATGTCAGCCGGTGTGACGCCTTCACAAGGGTTTTGAATTTGGTCTGCCGGTGCTTAGCCCCCTCCTAATTTTGGCAGACAACGTTTTTTGTCATCTAGGAACTATGCAGTTTCTTGTGTGCTTCAAATAAATCGTCTTCAAATTGTCCACTTTTGGACTGAAAAAACGCGGATTTTGAATTTTGTCTGCCGGTGCTTAGCCCCCTCCAAATTTTGGCAGACAACGTTTTTTGACATCTAGGAAGTATGCAGTTTCTTGTGTGCTTCAAATAAATCGTCTTCAAATTGTCAACTTTTGGACTGAAAAAACGCGGATTTTGAATTTTGTCTGCCGGTGCGAGGCCCCCTGCAAATTTTGGCAGACAACGTTTTTTGTCATCTAGTGACCATGCAGTTTCTTGTGTGCTTGAAATAAATCGTCTTCAAATGGTCCACTTTTGGACTCAAAAAACGAGGATTTTGAATTCTGTCTGCCGGTGCGACGCCCCCTCCAAATTTTGGCAGACAGCGTTTTTTTGGCACCTAGGGGGTTTGCAGTTTCTTGTTTGCTTTAAATAAATCATCTTCAAAAATAATATTATATTTTGATATTTGCTACCCCCTTTCGTTGGTCGCCATTTTGAAACGCCCCCGCTTTGAGTTGGCAGACAAGTGCAAATTGATTGCTGAGGGTGGACATTTTATGGCTGCATGTCTAAAATTTTTCTTCAAATAAGTCACGAAATTTGGCCTCGGCTCTTGGACTATATAAATTGCTGTATTTTTCCTTAAATCTGCACTCAAAATAAAATATTTCGGTGCAAGAATCATGATATAATTTTTTTTACTCGAGACATAAAATAAATTAGTTTAATGTTGTTTCATTTTTTTCTCGGCTTCTAGGGCCCATTAGACGGAACGGCAAAATACGTGTCTAATAATTTTTGACCAGGAACCTCAAAAAAATTTGCTAACAAAATCTGTGAGAGACTGAGTGTGTCCTCTCCTTGAAAGTCGTTATTATCGTAGGTATTTGTCTTTATTATATATTCACAATAGAAAAATTCAATTTTTAATACTTAATTATCATAAAAAATAATAAAAATTAATTATCACTCGCACATGGAGAGAACGTGTGAGTAGATAGGAAAGTAGACAGGGACAATACTCTAATGAGTAGCATTGGCCCACCAAGTCGTAGTATCGACCGCTGCTCTTCTCCCGCGTATCCCGCCTCCGTACGTTTACACCTCAATTCAAATTGTCAGTTAATTCGACTTTATTTCATGGTTTGATGAAGCCAAGATAAGGAGTTTGTGAATGTTATATAATTATTAATAAATAAGCAGAAAAATAATTTTACTTCCTGGAATACATGCTCTTCAATAATCTTTTGGGAAACTAGAGTCTGTGATGTCTGGTGAAACTTATTGATCAAAGACATCTAATAAGTGACTAATAAAAATCCTTAAAAAATTCAGCGTTTATTTTTAAAAATCGAAGATAAAAGTAAATACAACGAAAACACAACCCATTACATTAATTGAAAAATCGTTCATAACTCAGAACTAGGGTTGTGTCGATTCTCGATATATATTGAATAAATAGGAAAATATATAGTCCAGTCAATGAGCCCTGAAATGAGAAGTGAGCTAAGGGTGGGGGGGGGGTTATTTCTGAATTTTGTGTTTTTCGGTTATATCTTGGAAACGGTTGACTCTAGAAAAATATCCTTCAAGTCAAATTTACAGCTAATTAGATTTCCTATAAAATTGATTCTATACATATTTGTCGAAATTGCAACGGTTTTCGAGATACGCGTTATTAAAAGTCGATAATTTTAGAAATTAAAAAAATGTTTACCTCACTTTTTTGTTAAACATTTGCTTCAAATGCCAGAAACGTACATATGAAATTTTAGTAAATGTAATGCTCCACAATTTTGATCCTGACATTTTTAATGAGAAACGATGGTGGAAGGTACTAGAAGCAATAGTTTGACAAAAAGTGAGGTAACGTTTGTTTTTTCCCGAAATCACCGATTTTCAATAACCGTTGGTTTTTCGACAGATAAGTATAGAATTAATTTTATAGGAAATTTAACTAGCCATAATTATGAATAAAACTTTTTTCTAGAACTAACCGTTTTTGAGATATAATATCCACCGCCAGCTCATCCCCCAGCGGCGTGGAATTTTTGTATGTTTACCATCTAACTACTCCTAACGAAGCTATGAAGTCACAAATTATCGCATATTTCATGCACTCTACAGTGTGTTTATATATAGAGAAAAGGATTTGAAACAACTTGAACGTTGTTTATACAAAATATTTACAAATACACATACGCACACACATCTACTTTCATACACATACATAGACATAGGTTTTCCCACACATCTGTGCACACACACAAACACTCACACATTAATGTATAAAAGGACAAATATACATACTTACTCAAGAAAATAAGTAAATGAAGTAATTATTCAAGTTTATTCAATACACTCAAGTTCTCAAGTTCTGTGCGACTGTGCCATAAAGCTCTCTCTCATCCTCTACTGGATTCTGCTAGTGGCTTAATTACGCTGATAGAACAGCGCTGGGAACACATTGAGCCCGGCTTGCCCTCTCAAATTGGGGGGCAAGCTTTGTTCGCGGTTTCCCGGGACGATTGTAAATATTGTATATAAAGTGTGATTGTATTTAAGATTCGTTTTTCTTTTTCATCCTCAATTTTTTTTTTATAAGTTTCAACAATCGTCGCCTATTCTATATTACAATTTATTACATTTTATTTCATATCTTGTACTGTTAGGGTTTTATTTTATTTTATTTTTGTAAATATGTTTATTTTAATATTCTTTCTGTATTTCTTTATTTTATTTGATTTTTTACTTTATTTTATATCATTGAACATAATATTGTATGAATGAGTCTTGGAGGTCCATATTATCTATTGCCCTTGAGTGGGGCAGCTTGTATAAATTCAAACTGCAAATATAAAAAATAAAAATAAAAAGTTTATAGATACCCATTTCGCTTAACCATATACTACTAAATATGCTGGTAATTTGGAAGCTGCTTAATAAACTGCTTTTTAATTACTGTGAGCTCACCACCATTTTTTTTTTTTTTTTTTTTTTTTTTTTTTTTTTTCCCGCGCAAATTCAATGTGATCAATCTCTGCGTCACCTCACCATGCGTCACTTCACCATGCTGTGCCTTAACTTAGCGGCCTTAGGGTCAGGGTGTGGGATATAGCCTGGGGGGGAAGGTCATTACATTTTCATTTATATTAACGTTACCTAAGTCAATCTTATTTGCTGTTAAGTGGATTTTAAATCGGATTTGAGACGCTTGTAGGTTTCCCTGCAGTCGAGTGTCAGTCATGTAAACCGAACTCATGAGTTCCCCCATCGACAGTCATTCGAAGGATTCTCCAAGGTAACGGTTATATTTTATCGTCTAGAATAATTATTATTATTTTGCTCAGTATATAGTAGAACCGATAGGTTACGATATTGTTCGAGAGAATTCATACTATCGCAGTAGAACATCGACTGATTGGATCATTATGGCGCAATATTGTGAGGAATAAATTTTGGCGCTAACTTCGTAACGTCAGTTTAATAGTTGGTTCCACCGCCTTCTTGCTGTTTGTGAAGATCGAAGGGCGCAACCGAGCTTGAATAATGTCAATCATAACAATTTATAATATATAATAATAATGCATTGTTTACATTTTAAAAACTCATTTCAGTATTCACGTTCCGGCCTTTAATCCTCTATATGATAAATATAGTTTTTTACAATAACGAATAGGTTTTAAATTTTGAAGTGGTATTTTAAGCAGTAGGAAAAATCAAGGAAAAACTACATAACAAAAAAAAATTAAAACAATTTATATGTAATAGAAATAACTAATATGTTTATATAAATGAAAAAATAATCGTTGTTCTTGAACATTTTCTCCCCTAAAAATAACAAACATAGGAGTCGGGCTAAAAAAAAAAAAAAGTTGTATAATATTCTGGCTATTTCAGTTCCAAACAATGATAATAATATGTATAAAAGATGATATATGTATGTAAAATTGAAAATAGAACATTGTGATAAATATATACTTATGAAAAGAAGAGAGAACAAATAATAATAACAATATGCTAATATAATAATTACAATGCGTTCAGGAAAAAGAAAGAAATATAAAATAAATATAGTAAATAGAAAGGGAAAGATACGTATGTAGAGAAAAAAAAAATTAAGAACTATTTTAAAGTTAATAAAACAAAATCTTTACAAATACCTAAAACATATATTTACACATCTACTTCCTATCTTGTTGTATTGTATACCTATATGATAAAAAAGCAATTTTTTAGGGAGACAAATGATTAAGATTAAAAAAAATACAAATAATGCTATAATTATTGAAATAATTCATTGCTATCGGATAAAGTTAATATTGATTAACATGATTTTTAATTATTACACATATTGGCGGCGTCTAACTGGGATTTAAGGAGATATTGGAATAGGAGAGTTTTGAATGAGTTTAAGAAAGAAGCATGTCTAATTTCGGGAGGGGTAGAGTTCCAGAGGGTAGTGGATCGAGCATGGAAGGAGTGTTGGTACAATGCTGATCAGTGGAGGGGAGTATATTGGCTAGAGTAACAAATATTTATACATAACAAACAAGAGTCGTGTAAAATGATCTATGTAAGGAGTACATGTTTTGTTCTTTTGTGGGTGTATCTTTTTAGGGATGTCTTATCGTAATTACCGATTTCTCGGATAAGGAAATTTTTAGAATAAATTGTTTGATCAAAATATGTTTCATTTTGATGATAGATGTTTGTTTTGTTTTTTTAATTTTATCAATTTATTGAAATTTACACCTGTACAAATATATACATCAAGTAAATGTATTAAAAACGTTTACAATAAATTGAAAAGAACTACACTTTAGTAGCACTTCAATTAAAATTCTACACAAGATTTCTAGGCCATCTTCTTTTCAGACGCCTCAGAGGATATGATAGATGTAAAGTTTGATAGGTGTAAGGTTAAGATCGTGCAGCATAGTTGATTTTTTTTTTTTTAATTTTGAAAATAATCATTAATAACCCTCAAACACAATTTCTGAACACTTTCCAGTTTACTGTACTTTGGGGCTGTTGAGTTCCACACTGGTGATGCATACGTTATCGGAGCTCGAATGACAGTTTTGTATAATGTAAGTTGGTTTTTTCGACTTAATTTTTATTTTTCGTTGAAATAAGGGAATATTTTGAATATAATATTTTTTTTTCCTTTGTCTATTGTTGTTTATGTGTTCTGCGAGAGTTATTGACCTGTCAAGTGTTAAAGGTATTTAATTGATTTTGAACAATGGATGTTGTCTCCGTTAAAAATAATATGCTGGTTTATGATTGGCGTTTTGTGAAAATGATGCCCTATGATTTGCATGAGTTCGCTTTCAGCCTCCATTTTTAGCAATATTTGTTAATTCTTTTGAAAGTTTGTTGTAGTCTGTTTACTATTGTAAGAAGCTGTATACAGGGTATCCCGAATTTACACGGCAAAACTTCAGGAACTTATAGGGTACCGAAAAACTAAGACAAAAAGTCCTTTAGAGATTTGCTCGTTTTTGCTTAGTTTTAAAGAAAATCACAAAAAAAAAAAAAAAAAAAAAAAAAAAAAAAACAAGTTTTCATTTTAATACTTATTTATTTACATTTATATTTATGTTATGTTCTTTTTAATGTAAATATTGCTCAAAATGTTGTCCTTTTGCACCAATGCAAGCTTTACATCTAGCACTCACTAGATAAACTGCAGCTAAACATTGTTCTGATGATATTTGGTGCACTGCATCTATGATTCGGTCTCTTAATTGCTCTCTTGAGTTGAATGACACCGAATAAACTTTCTGCTTCAAGATTCCCCATACGAAGAAATCCTTGGGTGTCATATCAGGTGATCTGGGTGGCCAAGGTACTACTCCTCCACGTCCAATCCATCGTTGTGGATAATTTATATCCAGCCAAGCTCGAGAAACTGCTATAATGAGCTGGGCATCCATCGAGTTGGAACCACATTTCAATCCGCTGCTGTAAGGGAATGTCACCTAATTAATTAGAAAAGTCGTTCTCCAAAAAATGTGTAAATGTGATACCATTCAATCTTCCAGGTAAAAAATATGGTCCCACCAGCAATCCGTTCCGAATTCCAAGCCAAACGTTAATAGCAAATTCATGCTGAAACCTATTCTCTCTAATAGCTCTGGGATTTTCAAGAGCCCATACATGATAATTTCTTTCATTAACAATTCTTCCTCTTGTAAAGGTAGCTTCATCGGTCCATATAATTTTTAATGGAAATAAATTATCATCGCGAATTTTATCAAGAAACCAGTTACTAAAATTCAATCTCTTGACATAATCTTGAGGTAATAAATTCTGAACTTTTTGAAGATGGTATGGGTAGCGATTATCACCTTTCAAAGTTCGCCATATTGCTTGCCGCGATATTGCTAATGCAGCAGATGCTCTTCGGATGCTAATCTCAGGATTGTTATCGAAGTGGCGTTGGACACAATTTCTTCTCCGATAATCTGCTCTTATTGCTGCCTGGAATTGGTTGCCTTCATTACGTATTAAGAATGACTCAGTCTCTCGTAGTCTATTAAAAGTTAACGAAAAGACTCGTCGATTAGGCACTCTTTAATTTGGAAATCGGCGCGCATACTCCCGCACCGCTTCTAAAGCATTAACGTTACAGAAGCCATACACAAAAATCATATCAGCGTATTCGACATTAGAATATTTATGCGGCATTGTGGCTGATGCTATTCACACAAAAATATCTGAGTAACTGACAGAAGATTTAGGAATTATAATCCTAGAAGGAAGCCAAAATGTAAACAAATAAAATAATGTAAAGGATAACATTAAGTGTTTATATATCTCACTGCCTAGCCTGGCGAACTTTGAAAGGTGATAATCGCTACCTGTAACTTTTTTTTTTGTTTCTTTTTTTTACGATTTTCTCTAAAACTAAGCAAAAACGAGCAAATCTCTAAAAGACTTTTTGCCTTAGTTTTTCGGTCCCCTATAAGTTCCTGAAGTTTTGCCATTTAAATTCAGGACACCCTGTATAATGCTGCATTGTCAGCGTACAAGGATAATATCACGTTAGAATGTCTTGGAAAGTCTGACTGGAATAGATTGGAAAGAGTTAGCTTTCGCTATGGTCAATCGAGGTTAAGCAACGGAATAATAACAATAATAAAATATAATGTTGTAACTCGACAAGGTACGCATGATGGTATAGAAGGATTCATGATTTCTTGGCCACTTTTATTGCCATATTACGGATCAATATCCACCAAATGCAGAAAGGAATTAAGAAAATTAGGTTTACTTCCGATTTTAAAAATAGATAAACCATCCTCATTTCCCTTCACCAAAAGACATAATCGACCCTTTCAGTAAAAGCGATGTATGTGAACTAAAATGTAATGTCTATGAAGCTGAATAAACGGGAAAACAGGAAGATGTAAATAGTATTGGTGAATTCTTCCGATATCCCTTGCCAAGATACCATAAAATCAAGTAACTGATTAGAGGTAAGCGGATTTGAAGTATGTATTATAAATTAGCGGAGGGGGGGG
The DNA here is from genome assembly GCA_003667255.2 of Euschistus heros. Classification (NCBI taxonomy): domain Eukaryota; kingdom Metazoa; phylum Arthropoda; class Insecta; order Hemiptera; family Pentatomidae; genus Euschistus; species Euschistus heros. The sequence goes on from RCWM02000061.1 coordinate 2,622,809, forward strand.
GGGGGGGAGAGAACCCTCTCCCATAAACCCAAAAATTAACGAAAGAATATAAATTCAAACGTACTTGATCACAAGTACCCTATGCTATGGCTATAGGTAGGACCTATATAACGATATATCGTGATATATATATATATATATTTTTTTTTTTAAGAAATGCCATTTTAAATATTCCGTATCCTTTAATGATATTATGGTACATTAATCCCTGTTGAACAGATCCGCTACCTAGGACTCTACTTGTACAAACGTCTTACTTGGAATCCACATACTTGTATAGTAAAACGACAAGAAACTGCTCGTCGTTACAGACTACTTTAACATTTACTAGACAAACGATCAAAGCTCCCAATTAATTACAAAATACTTATTTACATGACTGTGATTAGACCTATTTGGACGCATGGAGTTGAGCTTTGGGGCTCCACTAAACCATCCGATTCATCTCGTATCCAATCCTTGCAATCCAAAATCCTTCGAAAAATCCTCAATGCTCCTTACTTTGTGACCAATAAACTTAACCATAAAGACCTTAATGCTCCTTATGTTACTGATTTAGCCCCGACTAGATATCTATCCTTCCATAGTAAGCTCCATAACCACTCCAATCCACTAGTCTCCCAACTTGCTTCCCACTCCATTCCCGATAATCCTCCGAGGCGTCTGAAAAGAAGATGGCCTAGAGACCTTTTAGTGTAGATTTTTATTGAAGTGCTACTACTGAGTAGTTCTTCACAAGCTAATTACATGCCATTGTATTCACTACAACACATTTACTTGATGTATATGTTTTTGTACAGTTGTAAATATCAATAAATGAGAAAATGAGAAAAAATATTCCATTCTAGTTACAAAGATATTCCTGTTTATTGTATCGTTACAGCTAATTTAGGCGACGACTTCGAACCACTGCTTCACCAAACTCCTCTAAAATGAATTTGTTTTGTAATGATGATTCTATAGTTGACTGCAGGATGTAATGTAAGTGAAGCTATGGTCAGGGGTGCAGTCTAGTAAATAAACACGTCTAAGTTTTTAAATAAGTAAAGGCCTCGATTTTTCCGATCTATCGGTCCTTTTTCGTTCCATCGGTGGAAAAATAATCCTGGGAATTTCTACTTCATGAAGAATATTGCTTTGAATACGAAAACAAGCCGGATTGAAGTAGGAATGGTAATCGGTTGTAAGTAGGATTTAGGAACCCATAAGAAAAGGAGATAGAAGTAATGCGTGTGATGTAACGAAATGTCGAAAATGGAACGGATGTCAAGATTTATATAGTTGAAAAGTCATTCATATAATTGAAATTTCAAGAGTCATATCGTGGGTACACCATGATATGAATTTTACCCCGCCCATATGGGAATCGAACCCACGACCTTCAAGAACGAGCGCGCAGTGACCCTTACTCCACCTTGTTTAGCCATCCAGTCTGTAATAACTAAAAACTAACTGATGAGAAATTTTGGGGAGAGAGCGTACTCTCTCCCAGAAACCCAAAAATTTGACAAAGAATAAAAAACTCTTCGGATGCCCGCCTCCGTGATCACGGGCACCCTTGGCCGGAATATGACATAACCAGACTTGCCTTGGGTCTATCTATATTCCGCCCAGAGGGCGAAATCAGTAGGGGAGGTTTGATGGATAATAGTAATTGTTACTCTAACTTGAGCTGGTTATATCGAGCATAAATTTACTCATACTCCTTCTATCACTAAATACATTTATTTTAAGCCTCATACTAGTCCTCTGAAGTCATTTCACTTTCTAATTTACTCATTTATTGTAAATAAAGAAGCGATGAGAATATTCGTCTTCATCTTCTCTTGACAGGTGTCGCTAGTGTGGTATAACCGTCATTATGAGGCCATTTTACCGCCATCTGTTGGCTAACTCTTGTTCTTTGCAGTTGTGATAATTTTCTGTTAATTATAAATTAATGTTAAAAACAATTTAAAATTCTTGGAAAACAATGTATGTGTCTTTACACATTATTGAGAATATTAAGGCAATAATTATTTTTATTTTATTAGAACTACTATCGCTGAGATTGCAACAGTCAAAACGGAATTAAAAGTGGAATATATTCAGAATAATGCTGAATTTTTCTCTCCTTAACATTTTTTTTTTTAATAGTGCACAAAAATATTTACTTATATGAAATTTTATGACTAAGGATTGTGAATAACTGAAAAATACTGTTGAGAAGATCAGTAGTTTTAGACTAATTATTGTTGTTGATGAAATCCTATTCTCAAAAATAAAAGGGAATGCTAGGAGAGAATTGAATCACCATTGGTTCTTGGGAGAAGTTAATGAACAAACAATTTTATGTTTAATAGCACTGCATCAGTGTATACAGAACTAATGGATTAGAAAAAGCTGAATGTAATCAAATAGTAATCATTTTTCACAATTTATTTGATATACTATTATTATAACAGATAGATATTTTGTGAGAACTTTAATTTCTGATGTAATCTACAGTATTATTGAAGACTCATAAAATACAACAGAAAAAATGAAAACAATTTTAACTTTTACCTTCAACATTTTTATTAATGCTTATTGATATTTAATAAGTAATATATTTATCTATAATAGTTTAGATCTAGGATATATAAATAATCCAACTAGTCATTGACAGGTTCTAATCATAAATTTGGAAAAACATAAGAATATATGATTCAATGTTCCTAAAATATACATTCAGGTCCTTTTTATTTATCATTGTTCCCTACACTGTTAATCCATGTTTTTCTATGATTCATATTGACACTTGTGCGCCAAGCTTAAGAGTTTTTATTACTGATTTTTTAGTAAACTATGTTTCTTACTAGTCCTCTATAATAAACATAAAATATATAAATCTCGCCAGAGAAATAACAATGACTTTACTAATGACATTTATTAAGGGAGAAACCTCCTTCATCAGGCTGAACAGTATTTAAAACTATAACAGTATGGTGTATTTATATAAGTTATGTAAAATGATTTCATTGATATTTCTTATTATAATCAACATACTTGTAAATATATATATAAACACACAATTTTAAATCTAAACAATAATCACCACATGTCTAGTGGTTAACATTAGCTGTGTAGCCAATATCATTACACGTTTTCTATTGTAACTACTCTATTAGCTAATATATCTAAAACAACAATCGATCGGTATTATAATTTATTATAACAATTAAAATACATAATACTGAAACATACCTCATTAGTGACAAATCACTGTATTGACATTCATTTGTTTTCTTCTGTCTGGATTAAACTGACTGGCCTTTATGGTGCGAGGTACATATTAATTTAGGCTAATTATTAAATCATTATATAATTTACTAGAATAATAACTTATAATATTACAATAACTATCAATTACATTACTAAACTACAAGGAAAAAAATTTAAGTTTCAATAGTTTCGATTAAAAAATTTAAGAATAGATTTTATTGAAATTTAAATAATTCAGTTTACATAGGAAATCTGCATTTATTGAATTAATATTACAATCTGCCTCTCTTAAATTTTATTTATTTTTTTTATTATTATTCTTTATTGAAAATAAATTACATAAAGCCAAATTAGGCTAATAACAACATAGGTACATGTTTGGATACACATCCATCTCATGTGAAATAGTAATTAATATGGAGGAATCTATAAGCAAGTAAATAATGCAAATTTGATAAAACAGTAGGAAAACTAAAAAAACTTACACAACAAAAAACTTACAAAACAACAAAATATAACAATACTAGTTCTTCCACTATAACAAACAACTTTATATAATCTGATGTTCAGGTTGATTTTTATTATTATTTCTTTTGCTCATTGGTAAACAGAAATGTACCAAACTTTTTAAAAAGTACATCATAGGGCCTGCTGTTTTTCTTTAATTTCGACTAACCTGCAAATGTTGAACTATACTCTTTTCAGCTGTTGTTGTCATCAATTCTTCCTTTTAGCCTAGCTTCTTTCATTTTACAAAACGCATTAAACTTCCACTTCCTCTACTCTTCTTCACAGGACTTTCACTTTCACTTTCATTTAATATATAATTTAATTGATGAAAAAGTTTATGACATTTTTTAAGTAAACAACACTTATTAAGATAGCTTTTCTCTCACTAAAAGAAAATGACCCAATGATAATTTATCAAGGCAAAATCATATATAATCTCCTGATTTATGTCACTTATTTTTATCAGTTATTTGAAAAAAAATTTAAACAACTATTGCTCGTAAACTCCTTCAAACCGATCTCTCCCCTTCCGAATTCTTCTAATGAAACGGGAAACAGTAATATGAGAAAACGAACACACGATTGAGAAGAATAAACGGTAAAAACGAAACACGAGAAGTAACGGAAAATGACGCCAGGCAGCGAGAAACGACTCAGAACGACAAAAGAAACCAGAATAACTAATAAATGTGGAAAACGATAGAAACAAGATTATTAATTTAAATCTTCAGTTGTTCCAGAACTATCCTCATTTTTCTCCCCACCCGAGTCACCTTTCCCTACTTTTTTTCATCCATTGCAGCCTCTTCCGCGCTTTCTCCCATCTGTTAGTGCCACTTTGTTTGCCACCAACGTCGCCTCAACCTCTTCATCTACTACTATACCGCGGGTATTCCCTCCTACATTCGCGAAAGCCAAATAAATTTCAAATGGCAAAAATCCCGTGGCTGTAGAATCGAATGATTGTACGCCAATATTGCTTAGGTGCTACTTCCCCCTCCTCTTCCGTTACTTCCGAATCACGTTCCGCTTCTCCTTCCGGTGTTCATTCCCGAATGAATCTTTGTATTCCTCCCGAATACTCCCCGGTTTCTCCCTCGATTGCATTCACCTGCAAAGCTCGTGATAGCCAGTCACAATAGTTCCGCTTCTCCAAAAATACTTCCGCTTAAGTGCCACAATATTCTCCTTCCCCGGCTTATACACCATCTCCAAATTATATTGGTTCAGGAAATACTTCCAACGGCTGACACGCGCCGATGATTCCTTTAATTTCCCTACCCACATTAGGGAACGATGGTCCGTATGCACCTTGAATTTCCTCCCGAACAAGTATGGTCTGAAGTGTTCAATGGCCCATACTACCCCTAGCAACTCCCTCTCTAAAGCACTATATCGCGCCTCCGTCTCTGTAAGTCGCCTGCTAGCGTATGCTACCGGTTGTTCCCCTTTTTCGCCTTTTTGGGATAGTACTTCCCCGAGTGCATATTCGCTTGCGTCAGTCGTGATGGTAAATGTCTTGGAAAAGTCCGGGAAAGCGAGTACCGGTTCTTTCTAAAGTCTGTCCATGCACGTCCTATGTTTTGCTCGATTTCCGGGGTTATCACTATTCGTCTTCCTTTCTTCAACAGGTCGTTTAAAGGTACTAAGTGTCTTGCCATTTCCGGGACAAACCGTCTGTAGTAGTTAAGTGTCCCTAGTAGTCCCCGTATACCCTTCACGTCTGTTGGGATGGTCATTCTCCTAATCGCGTCTACCTTACGTATGCCCGGCCTTATCCCCTCCTTTGAAATAGTATGTCCCAAGAAGTTAATTCGGTCTTGTCCCAGGATCGATTTTTCTAGCGACAGTGTCAGTCCAAACACTCTTAAGCGTTCAAACACCCGTCTTAGGTCCTGTACATGTCCTGTCTCGTACTGAATATTAGTAAGTCGTCCATGTACACCTGACATCTGGCCTCATCCAACCCTCGCAGAAATTCATCCATGAGCCTTTGGAACGTTATAGCGGCGTTTTTCAATCCGAAGGGCATCCTGGTGAACTCGTAATGGCCCCTTTCAAAAGTGAACGCGGTCTTATGCTGATCTCTTGGGTGCATTCTGATCTGGTGATACCCTGCCTTCAGGTCTAACGTAATAAACACCGTCGCACCAGCCAACCGATCCAGTATATCCTCAAATCGCGGAATGGGATACTTTTCTCCCACCGTATTCTTGTTCAATTTCCGAAAGTCCACCACCACCCTGTACTTTTCACGAGTTGTTCCCTCGTCGCCAATAAGATACTGATATATAGGGAGGTACTATCAACTATAATACCCTGACTCTTTAGACTCTCCAATTCCTCCCTGATGTGACGCAACGCCTGGGGATACTTTCTTTCTTTCACGTACGTCACCCTGTCTTGTTTCAGTGGGATCTCGTGTACTGTCCCCCTGTAACACCCAGTATTTCCCCTTCTTTAAAAAAGATATCGGAATACTCGCCGGAATGACTGCCGCCAATCTCCCTTCCGATTAATCACCCCGACCATAGCACGTCCCCCTTCTCGATCCCTCTCATATGTATAAACCTTTTTCCCAATACGAACCACCCATCGATCGCCATTACCTTTAATCCTGGTCCCTATCTTCCCTAAAAGGTCACACCCAATGTACCCCCATATTCACGAGGCATGTCTTCCACCACATGTACCGCTAGTTTTTCCTTCTCTTTCCCTCACCTACCTAATCCTATCTGCGCCCCACCCTCTACTCTACAGGGGCCACTCAGCGTAATTAATTTACAACTACACGGTTGTACTTGGTGTATCCTCTCCTCTTTACATAAATTTCTTATAACCTCTTTACACATTATCGTATTCGAACTTCTCGTGTTAACCAGACACCACACACCCCTCGCAATTTTAATAATAGGCAACCCTCCACTTATACTCTTAATACTATTTATTAACACTAGGTTGCCCCTCTTTTTATCCCTCACCTCATTCCTCATCGCGTGCTCTCCTCTCCGCCGCTGTTCTTCGCTCCCCGCTCCTCCTGTCGCTTCCTCCTGCCTGGCGTGCTCCTATCCCTGGTTCCCCTTCGTCTTTATGTTGTAATTTAAATTTCTTTTAAATTCCTTAATTTAATTTTAATTGTATTTCCTTGCCTTTATCATATTTCTAAATTATAGATACGGCAGCTAGGCTGCCAATAATTGTACATTATAATTATTCTTAAGGGGCAATGGCCCCAGAATAAAATGTATTTTTCATTTCATTTTCATTTCTTCTCCTTCCGTCTACGAGGTTTCCGACGATCTTGTTGATTCCGATGGACGTCTGCTTCTCCTCCACACCCGCTGGGCGTTTACCTCCATCGGCTCCGCCTGGTTCGCTCCTCTTCGTCTGCTCATGTAAGGGCACTGTCTCGCAATGTGGCCTTCTGTGCCACATTCGAAACACCTTGTGCGGGGGCAATGCGCTACCAAATTACCAGGTTTCCCGCACTCATGGCATTTCCTTTCTTCTCTCCTCAAAGTCTTCTTATCCGTTCCTTGCCTCCTTTCCTGCAACACTGGACGTTCCCGACCTCTGAAATCCGTGTCCCTTGTTCTCCACGGGTCTCCTCGAGGTTGTGAGCTTCTAACTCCGTCAGTCCGTTTGTAGGTGACCCGGCTCCACCCGTCCTCCTTTCGAACTTCTTCATCTTGAGCGCTGGAGTCCACCACTTCTCTCGCACATTCCACGAACGTCTTGTCCCTCGGAAGTCCTTCCTTTTTCCCTGTTTCCTTCATAAGCTGGACTTTCAGAATTGTCGATAGAAATGCCATTCTCGGTTCCACTTCCGCTGCTTCTGTCGTTTCCCTCAGTTTTTCTGTATTTTTGTTAAAATGAGCCAGCAGCGATCCCACATACTGCCCATTAGATTGATGAGGCTTCCTAGCCTCAAGGAACATGCGGAAAATGTCCTCTTCTGGGGTCTAACGTCCGCCCCCGAAAGCCTTCTTGAGTCGATCCTTCACCACGACCCTTGGTGTGTCCTCATCCGCTTGAATTACATTGAGTATGCCGCGCTTGAACCGGCATACTAACGCTGCTCTGCGCAGGCATCCACTGGATCTAAGAGATTCTCGCCTGTCTTCGCTTCTATTCTAGCCATCACTCTATCTCCTCCATTTAAGAAGTTATTCAGCTCCCCAATGTCACCATCGTACCTCACGATATCAGAAATTGTCCTCCTTAAATCCTGCGACATTGCTGTTTTGAGCTACAGCAATTCGAGAGCATTTGCCTGTGCCGCTGCCATATTCGCATGGGCTGCTGCTAAAGTTTCTGGTGGTTGAGGCTGCATCTCCGGCTGAACTTCGAACGATGGCGGTTTCAAAATGTTCTTATTTTCCATTCAGAATTTATTTAAACAATTTGAGAGATAAAAAATGTAAGAACAACTTGGATGGTTATGATGTTCACAAAAACTTTTAGCGAGAAAAAATTTAAGGAAAACTCAAGAGAATGTGTTCAAGCGCTCCCAGGTTTCGGCAGCAGTTAAGTTCGCCCAGAAGAAAAACAAAGAAAAGGAAATTAGGGAGCTAAATAACACTCACCTGTTGGCCATGTCAAAATATTTTGGTTCATTTTGGAATTCATCACATAGTCTGGTAAAACATAACATCTGGTGAAACGTGGTTCACAATGTAGTGGTTTAGCATTGAGCTGACTCTTTTTTGCCATGCCTTCAAGGTAAGTGTAGAACATCGATTTTTTCATCACCAAGACTGTGGACGCAGAATAGTGCCACAACTGCAAACTTGTAGTGATCTAATGGAATTTTTTTTGTAAAATTTACAAGCCCTACAAAATACTTAGGAGAAAACCGGAATAACCGCCATCTGTTGGCAAACTCGTGTTTTTTTCAGTTGTGATAATTTTCTGTTAATAATTGGGTACGGTTAAAAATAGTATAATGAATTATTACAATGTTAATGAAATACAGTGAAAAAAAAAATTGTAAATTAATTTTAAAAACATTTTAAATTCTTGAAAAACAGTGTATGTGTCTTTACTCATAATTGAGAAAATTAATAAGGCAATGATTCATATCGTTGAAAAGTCATTCATATCAATGAAAACTCAAGAGTCATATTGTGAGTCCAGCATGTGAATTTTAACCCGCCCAAATGAGAATCGAACCCACGACCTTCAAGAATGAGCGCGCAGTGACCCTTACTCCACCTCGTTAAGCCATCCAGTCTGTAAAAACTTAAAACTAACTGATGAGAAATTTTGGGGAGAGAGCGTACTCTCTCCCAGAAACCCAAAAATTTGACAAAGAATAAAAAACTCTTCGGATGCCCGCCTCCGTGATCACAGGCACCCTTTGTCGGAATATGACATAACCAGACATGCCTTGGCTCTATCTATATTCCGCCCAGTGGCCGAAATCAGTAGGGGAGGCTTGATAGATAATAGTAATGGCTACTCTAACCTGAACTGGTGATATCGAGCCTAAATATACTCATACTCCTTCTCCCACTAAATACATTTATTTTAAGCCTGATACTAGTCCTCTGAAGTCATTTCACTTTCTAATTTACTCATTTATTGTAAATAAAGAAGCGATGAGAATATTCGTCTTCATCTTCTCTTGACAGGTGTCGCTAGTGTGGTATAACCGTCATTATGAGGCTATTTTACCGCCATATGTTGGCTAACTCTTGTTCTTTGCAGTTGTGATAATTTTCTGTTAATTATAAATTAATGTTAAAAATAATTTAAAATTCTTGGAAAACAATGTATGTGTCTTTACACATTATTGAGAATATTAAGGCAATAATTATTTATTTTTATTAGAACTACTATCGCTGAGATTGCAACATTCAAAACGGAATTAAAAGTGGAATATACTCAGAATAATGCTGAATTTTTCTCTCCTTAACATTTTTTTTTTTTAATAGTGCACAAAAATATTTACTTATATGAAATTTTATGACTAAGGATTGTGAATAACTGAAAAATACTGTTGAGAAGATCATATATGTGATGATATATATAATGTATGTATATGATATATAAGATGTATGTGAACTAAAATGTAATGTCTATGAAGCTGAATAAACGGGAAAACAGGAAGATGTAAATAGTATTGGTGAATTCTTCCGATATCCCTTGCCAAGATACCATAAAATCAAGTAACTGATTAGGGTAAGCGGATTTGAAGTATGTATTATAAATTAGCGGAGGGGGGGGGGAGAGAACCCTCTCCCATAAACCCAAAAATTAACGAAAGAATATAAATTCAAACGTACTTGATCACAAGTACCCTATGCTATGGCTATAGGTAGGACCTATATAACGATATATCGTGATATATATATATATATTTTTTTTTAAGAAATGCCATTTTAAATATTCCGTATCCTTTAATGATATTATGGTACATTAATCCCTGTTGAACAGATCCGCTACCTAGGACTCTACTTGTACAAACGTCTTACTTGGAATCCACATACTTGTATAGTAAAACGACAAGAAACTGCTCGTCGTTACAGACTACTTTAACATTTACTAGACAAACGATCAAAGCTCCCAATTAATTACAAAATACTTATTTACATGACTGTGATTAGACCTATTTGGACGCATGGAGTTGAGCTTTGGGGCTCCACTAAACCATCCGATTCATCTCGTATCCAATCCTTGCAATCCAAAATCCTTCGAAAAATCCTCAATGCTCCTTACTTTGTGACCAATAAACTTAACCATAAAGACCTTAATGCTCCTTATGTTGCTGATTTAGCCCCGACTAGATATCTATCCTTCCATAGTAAGCTCCATAACCACTCCAATCCACTAGTCTCCCAACTTGCTTCCCACTCCATTCCCGATAATCCTCCGAGGCGTCTGAAAAGAAGATGGCCTAGAGACCTTTTAGTGTAGATTTTTATTGAAGTGCTACTACTGAGTAGTTCTTCACAAGCTAATTACATGCCATTGTATTCACTAACAACACATTTACTTGATGTATATGTTTTTGTACAGTTGTAAATATCAATAAATGAGAAAATGAGAAAAAATATTCCATTCTAGTTACAAAGATATTCCTGTTTATTGTATCGTTACAGCTAATTTAGGCGACGACTTCGAACCACTGCTTCACCAAACTCCTCTAAAATGAATTTGTTTTGTAATGATGATTCTATAGTTGACTGCAGGATGTAATGTAAGTGAAGCTATGGTCAGGGGTGCAGTCTAGTAAATAAACACGTCTAAGTTTTTAAATAAGTAAAGGCCTCGATTTTTCCGATCTATCGGTCCTTTTTCGTTCCATCGGTGGAAAAATAATCCTGGGAATTTCTACTTCATGAAGAATATTGCTTTGAATACGAAAACAAGCCGGATTGAAGTAGGAATGGTAATCGGTTGTAAGTAGGATTTAGGAACCCATAAGAAAAGGAGATAGAAGTAATGCGTGTGATGTAACGAAATGTCGAAAATGGAACGGATGTCAAGATTTATATAGTTGAAAAGTCATTCATATAATTGAAATTTCAAGAGTCATATCGTGGTCCACCATGATATGAATTTTACCCCGCCCAAATGGAATCGAACCCACGACCTTCAAGAATGAGCGCGCAGTGACCCTTACTCCACCTCGTTAAGCCATCCAGTCTGTAAAAACTAAAAACTAACTGATGAGAAATTTTGGGGAGAGAGCGTACTCTCTCCCAGAAACCCAAAAATTTGACAAAGAAATAAAAAACTCTTCGGATGCCCGCCTCCGTGATCACAGGCACCCTTTGTCGGAATATGACATAACCAGACTTGCCTTGGCTCTATCTATATTCCGCCCAGAGGGCGAAATCAGTAGGGGAGGTTTGATAGATAATAGTAATGGTTACTCTAACCTGAACTGGTATATCGAGCATAAATTTACTCATACTCCTTCTCCCACTAAATACATTTATTTTAAGCCTCATACTAGTCCTCTGAAGTCATTTCACTTTCTAATTTACTCATTTATTGTAAATACAGAAGCGATGAGAATATTCTGTCTTCATCTTCTCTTGACAGGTGTCGCTAGTGTGGTATAACCGTCATTATGAGGCTATTTTACCGCCATCTGTTGGCTAACTCTTGTTCTTTGCAGTTGTGATAATTTTCTGTTAATTATAAATTAATGTTAAAAACAATTTAAAATTCTTGGAAAACAATGTATGTGTCTTTACACATTATTGAGAATATTAAGGCAATAATTATTTTTATTTTTATTAGAACTACTATCGCTGAGATTGCAACAGTCAAAACGGAATTAAAAGTGGAATATACTCAGAATAATGCTGAATTTTTCTCTCCTTAACATTTTTTTTTTTTTTTTTAATAGTGCACAAAAATATTTACTTATATGAAATTTTATGACTAAGGATTGTGAATAACTGAAAAATACTGTTGAGAAGATCAGTAGTTTTAGACTAATTATTGTTGTTGATGAAATCCTATTCTCAAAAATAAAAGGGAATGCTAGGAGAGAATTGAATCACCATTGGTTCTTGGGAGAAGTTAATGAACAAACAATTTTATGTTTAATAGCACTGCATCAGTGTATACAGAACTAATGGATTAGAAAAAGCTGAATGTAATCAAATAGTAATCATTTTTCACAATTTATTTGATATACTATTATTATAACAGATAGATATTTTGTGAGAACTTTAATTTCTGATGTAATTCTACAGTATTATTGAAGACTCATAAAATACAACAGAAAAAATGAAAACAATTTTAACTTTTACCTTCAACATTTTTATTAATGCTTATTGATATTTAATAAGTAATATATTTATCTATAATAGTTTAGATCTAGGATATATAAATAATCCAACTAGTCATTGACAGGTTCTAATCATAAATTTGGAAAAACATATGAATATATGATTCAATGTTCCTAAAATATACATTCAGGTCCTTTTTATTTATCATTGTTCCCTACACTGTTAATCCATGTTTTTCTATGATTCATATTGACACTTGTGCGCCAAGCTTAAGAGTTTTTATTACTGATTTTTTAGTAAACTATGTTTCTTACTAGTCCTCTATAATAAACATAAAATATATAAATCTCGCCAGAGAAATAACAATGACTTTACTAATGACATTTATTAAGGGAGAAACCTCCTTCATCAGGCTGAACAGTATTTAAAACTATAACAGTATGGTGTATTTATATAAGTTATGTAAAATGATTTCATTGATATTTCTTATTATAATCAACATACTTGTAAATATATATATAAACACACAATTTTAAATCTAAACAATAATCACCACATGTCTAGTGGTTAACATTAGCTGTGTAGCCAATATCATTACACGTTTTCTATTGTAACTACTCTATTAGCTAATATATCTAAAACAACAATCGATCGGTATTATAATTTATTATAACAATTAAAATACATAATACTGAAACATACCTCATTAGTGACAAATCACTGTATTGACATTCATTTGTTTTCTTCTGTCTGGATTAAACTGACTGGCCTTTATGGTGCGAGGTACATATTAATTTAGGCTAATTATTAAATCATTATATAATTTACTAGAATAATAACTTATAATATTACAATAACTATCAATTACATTACTAAACTACAAGGAAAAAAATTTAAGTTTCAATAGTTTCGATTAAAAAATTTAAGAATAGATTTTATTGAAATTTAAATAATTCAGTTTACATAGGAAATCTGCATTTATTGAATTAATATTACAATCTGCCTCTCTTAAATTTTATTTATTTTTTTTATTATTATTCTTTATTGAAAATAAATTACATAAAGCCAAATTAGGCTAATAACAACATAGGTACATGTTTGGATACACATCCATCTCATGTGAAATAGTAATTAATATGGAGGAATCTATAAGCAAGTAAATAATGCAAATTTGATAAAACAGTAGGAAAACTAAAAAAACTTACACAACAAAATAAACAATACTAGTTCTTCCACTATAAACAACTTTAATAATCTGATTCTTTTGCTCATTGGTAAACAGAAATGTACCAAACTTTTTAAAAGTACAATCATGGCCTGCTGTTTTTCTTCGACTAACCTGCCTGCTGTTGTCATCAATTCTTCTCCTTTTAGCCTAGCTTCTTTCATTACAACCTTAACGCTTCCACTTCCTCTTCTCTTCTTCACAGGACTTTCACTTTCACTTTCATTTTAATATATTTTAATTAAAAAGTTTATGACATTTTAAGTAAACAACACTTCAAGATAGCTTTTCTCTCACTGTTTTATCTTAAACAACTATTGCTTTAGTAGTCAGTGACAGCTAATACATATTCTAGTGCTCCTAGCAGAATGTAAAACTGCTGCCTTAATTGAGATCAAAAAAGAAATGAGGAATGTTTTCGTTATAGACCTCACTACAAATTTAAACCTTAAATAGTAAAGTACAGAATAGAGGAATCATTTCCTTCTTTATATCAGTTGATGCATCTAAGTAAAAGCTATAGAATGGCTACCTCAGTGTAATTTGGCCTAAAACTGGCATATTTTCTTTTTTAATCTTACCCACTCAATTATAAACAACAAAATTAGCATTTTAACAACCTTGAACATATAAATCTAGTATAACTATCCCTATTATAGGGTAAATCACTAGTTATGGTCACCTCACCAGTTATGAGCAGGCTAATACAATTATCGCAATAATATGGGTCTAATCCATTTATTTGTGATATCACCAAGATAAAGATTTCTAAAAAGGATTTAAAATTCATTTACTAATGATATATTCCCTCTTATCGCTTTCCAGGAGCCATTAAAAAATATTTTCCTCAAATAGTGTTCTAAAAAACCTCTTTTTCTTGTAAGATCGTTTTTAAAAGTGAGGATTCTTAAGGAATTATTATGAAATTGCTTCATCAATTCTTACTTTTTAAGTAATGTAACTTTTCATTAGAATGCAGGCTTCCACACAAGCTCCATTATGTTGGACTAATTTTTTAGTGGTGATGATTACCATATTGTATGCCATTACACTGCTTATGTAGAAAAATCAAAGAGAAGTGCGGCTATAAATTATACTCTGATAAATAATTGTTTTAATAATTTTTAACTATCATTCCATGATGGTTTTCTAAACTAATAAGTAACTACTGAAGTTTGCGAATGAGTACGATTGATTGTGTTTTTAAATATATATTTTACTTTTTTGTTAGACTGCTTTGTATTAGTATTTAGATTATTTTTACAGTTCTAGTTGTTCATTAATTAATAGTCATTTTTAAATAATTAAAAACATTTCTTTAAAGATTATTATATATAAAAAAAAATTTAAAAAAAATTGAATCTAAATTATAATGAATATGACTGCTGCCACTTGCTGCAATTCAATCTTTATTTTAAACTCTTTATTTTAAACTTTCCCAATCTCCTTTATTCATTTCCCTTTTCATTGTGGCTTCCTCCAGTTTTATTTTTCTTCGCAGCCTTGTTGGTCTGCCTTTTCTTCCTTCAGTTGGTTGGAATATTAGATATAATTGTTCTTTGTTATCATTCATTCTTTATGCTCATTATATGACTGTATCATACTAACTGTTTGCATTTTATTTAATCCTCAATCATATCTTTTGCCTCATACCATCATTTCGAATATGGTCTAACCTGGATATTCAAATGATTCAGTGTAGGAAGTCAATTTCTACTGCTTTAACTGTTTTTTTTATTTTTGATGTTAGTTGCCAGCCCCCTGCCCCATGTGTTGTTACTTGTTCCATGATAGTATGGTACAACTGAACTTTCATATAAATGTTACTTTTTTACTAAATCGATTTGCTAAAATTTAGTTTATTTTCTGTATTGCTATTTTCCCCCTAAATACTCCTGCTTTGAAATCTTTTCTAGTTGAACCTTGAGATGATATGTAGGTTCCTAAGTATTTCAATTCCTTAGTGCTTTTTATAATTTAATTGTTGACTTAAAGATCATCAGCCTTAATTCAAGTTATTCATTGAGTTTTCTTGCCATATATTAATATCCTCATCAGTTTCAAACAGTACTTAGTCATTCACAAACACTTGTATATACTAGACAATATATACCATATAGTTTAAATTACTATTCTATGTCATTTTTCATCCTAGGATCTGTACATATTATAGGCCTTTTACAAATCAATAAACGTTAGTTGTGTGTTTCCCTAGCAGTATGGCCAATTTATGCTTCACTCACTCAATTGGAATCCCTTCAGGCCCAACATCTTTCCCATACTTTATATATTTTAGGTCTTTTTAAAATTCTTTTACACTAATTTTCTCTATATTCATAGTTTCCTCTTTTGGTATAAAAGAGATGTTGGTAATATGGTACCCATTATGCACTATATATAAATAATAAAAAATTTTAATTTTTGTAGTTTAGTAATGTAGTTGTTATTTATTGTAACATTAAAAGTATTTATTTCAATAAATATTAAAGTTATTATTTAATATGTTAAATTTATACTTTAGTTTAAAAGAGTTTAACAATAGTGGTTTTAGAAATGTACCTTGTACCATGAAAGCCAGTCAGTACTTTTGATCAAGACAGACAATGATTGAATGTGAATGTAGCACTTCGTTTACTTGTAATGAGATTTATTTCTGTACTATATTTCCTTAAATTGTAATATTATGTAATTATAATATAAATTGGTGTCTTGATTTTTTTACAAATGACAATTAGGTTAATTACAATTAATAATTTTTAATGATATTTGTTATATGGTTAGCTTCACATGTGAGGTAATAATTAGATTTAAAACAAAATCTTTTTTTTTTTTTTTTTTTAATGTATATTTTTATTATAATAAGTAAGATGAATAAAATAATCTTAAGTAATTACGCATGTTCCATACCATATTTGGCACATGCTATATATGCTGTATACTTGATAATTTCTAATATTGTTTTAAACTGATGAAGGAGGCTTCTCCAAAATATTGTAGCTGACTTTTTTACAATAGGCACACAATTCGTCAAAATCATTTATTTATATATATTTATTTATTGACTACTTTAAAATCTACAGTTACTTAGCAATAAAAAATGTGTTTATAAAGCTTTAATTTCATTATTTAAATAATTTGTCAGCAATTAAAAATTAATTTTATTAAATTAAGTGAACTGATCTCAACAACATATAATGCTGTAAAGATATTGGATTATTCATTCAAGAAAAAAATGTTCAAAACTTAATCATATGGAAATACCCTTTAGAAGATAACGTGGGCTTTTCTGAGGATGCAAAAAGATTGATTGTAGGACGTCTATTAGAATTTATTTCTTTAATATGCCCTATTTTATAGTGCAATGAAGTAGATGTATCTTAGATATAACAATTTATATTGTTTAAATAAAAAAAGGATTGAGATTATTGTAATTTTTCCATTAATAAATTTTCTGTTAAGATTTATTGCTTTAAAATTTATTATATATAGGGCTAAAATGAAATAAATTTTAGTACAGCAAATAAAACCCTTGCTACTTTGGGTCGGGCACCCATGTCCCACATGAATTGTTCTCTGGCAAGATTATGCATATTTATATAATGTTTTGAAGATATTTATTTGTTATAAAATGAGTAGAATTACATGGACAGAACAGGTAAATTGACTCAAGAATAATTAAAAATAAGTAAATATTTCTTAAACCAGAATATTTCATGAAACTTTTCAATTATTATACAGGAAATTATATGAATTTCGGTAACACTATTTATTGTATGAGTAATTATAATCTTTACACCTGAAGTTTAAACTTATCGCATCTCATTTCATTTCTTACCAGGGCTGGATTTAAGCATAAGCTACATAGGCTCGTGTCTAGGGGCCCGCACCACAAGAAAAAAGAATAAAAATAAAAATAAGACGTAGATTTTCTTACTTCTGACTGCATCATTGATTTGGTTTTGTATGTGCAAATATAAATATGAAATAAGCTTTTAATGTATAATAACATTAAGCGAATGAGTCAAGCTTTTTTCATAAAATTTGTGAAATAAATTTAATGCAATCCAACTACATTACTATAAAAAATCTGGTGGCAAATTAGTTATATTGGGTAAAGTTTATTGGATGTATTTCAAAAGTGTCTTGTCCGCAGCAGCCTCAATATTCAAACTAGAGGGAGAGATAAATTTTTTTAAAAAGTGAATGTATATTTGTACAGTAACTTCAGTCCAGTCAATAAACATATTGTAGAGTGCATGAAATATGCGATTATTTTTTACCTTGGGGTTTAGTTAGGAGTAGTTAGAAGATAAACATACGAAAAGTTCCTGTCCCTGGGGGGTGAGCTAAGTGGGAGGGAAAAAGGTCCCATTTTTGGATTTTTCGATTACATCTCAAAAACGGTGGACTCTAGGAAACTATGTTTCAAATAAAAATTAAAGCTAATTAAATTTCCTTTAAAATTAATTCTATACATAATGATAAAAATATAGTTGACTGGATGATGGTGGACTTTGACTGCATCCCTTTAATTCTATACACAGTTGCTGAACTTCCAACCGTTAACTATTTGTTTACTGTGTGGTTACCGTAATAACAAACAAAGTTCTTTGTAGTTAAGAATCTTGGTTCTGAATCTGTAGGAATTAAATTGTGAAAAATGTAAAGGTTGTCTTCATTCAATACCTACCATACTCTGAAAAGCAAAACAATTATAATGTGGTTTAAAATTTACCTAGCAATTTTTTTTTTTTTGACAGGGTGGCCTAAAAATGCGTCATTTGACATATAAATTTTGAAATTCCAGACCCCCCGGTGATTTTCCCGCTTTTTTCCCTGGTTTATAGCCTTGCCTTCAGCCAAGGTTAACCTCAGACACTCGGAATACCTCATCTCAGGGAGCCCGCACCAAAGAGTGCGCCTAGGGCTGGTACAGCCTAAATCCGATCCTGTTTCTTACATCTTTATTAATTCCTTAAAAAAAATGAATCCATTATTTATTCAACATTCAAAAAATTAGTTGTCTTAAATTCAGAATCCTTAGGTGTAAACAATAGAAGTTGTGAATCCACTAAACCTATCTCATTCAACCCTCAAAACATTTTACTGACATCATATAATGATCTATCTATCTATTCTATCTAATGGAAATGATTTGTATGTATAAATGATTTAACATGTAGTGCATGTTAATATCATATATTATTGCTTATATAAAATAAAATCATAAGCTATTTAGAACAAATCAAAAGCTGTGATCAAATAAGTTCTTAATGCTTAGATAAATATTAATTAGGATATTGGTCATCTATTGACTGTTTAGTTAATAATAGCTCAAGTAGGACAGATATAACTTGTGTATTAGACATGTTACAGGTCATAATTATTTAACTGACAAGATATGAATTATTTTAATAATCTTCAAACAAAGGAATTTGATTGCAAATTGTACTAAAATTATAAAATCAAGAATGGATTGACAAGTGACAATAATCAGAAGAAAAGACCTTTCTACCTATTGTATTTTATTGATTTGTAGCTCATGATTGTTTTTCAATTATAAGACAAGTTTTTAAATTGTGATAATATATATTATTAGAACCTGTTAATTATCAATTGGAAATTATCTTGTATCAAAAATATGAAATATAATAATAGGCATATTGGAGTTTACATAGGCAATGTTTGAAAACATCTGTAAGAATTGAAAAAAAAAATAAAAATAATAATAAAGGTAAAAGTTTAATCTTTTCATTATTTCTAATAAATCAGAAAAATGGTTTTAATAATGTCATTAATTCCTTTACATTTTGTTGCTAATAAAAAAAGATAATCATATTTGCAAGCTATGAATAACAATTTAGGATATTACAGATGTGTTTTAGAAAGGCTTGTTTTGTGATTTAGGAATGAGATTGGAGATAAATTGATTTAGTATGTCGCATGCATATGTTTTCTTATCGGCACTAGATATGGGAAGAGTAAATTTACATGCTTATATAAGAATATTGTAGAATTACAGTAGAAACTCTGATTTTACTTGAATATTTTTCTGTTATGAGAAAATTTAATCAAAATAATTGTAAGGTTGATTAACCAATCTCATCAATTAACAAAGCTTTAAAAATGCAAAATTTTTTCATTAAATACTGTAGTTAAATTACTATTTTTAATCCTCCTTCGTAAAATTTCATTGGAATAAATATTTCAGTCCAACAATAAATGAACTTTAATGATTTAAAGTAAGTAATTTGACAAATTTCTAAAACCTATCCACTTTTTAATCCTTTTTGTCTGTTGCAATCTAAGTGATTGTGGATATAATAAAATAGTGATACCTTAATATTCTCAGTATTGGTAATAGAGTTTGAAATTCGATTCTTCGTTCAGAGGTAATCCACAAATGTTATAATTATTAATCACACTATTTTTTAATGATGATAGTAATGAGGCAGAACCATGGTTAAAATTGTCACTGCATAAAACAACAAAACTTAGTGGGCATAATTTTAAAAGGAGCATCAGTGAATTAAAGTAAGATATCATCAACTCAAGCCTGAATTATAATTAATATCGGCTATCACTATTTTGGTTGGCAGTGAATAATTACAGCTGACATAACATTAATTTGCAAGTTTTTCCATAAAAACAAATAAAATATTATATGAATTGGATTGTTTAAATTTCAATAAAATCTAAATAGGAGAAACTATAAAAAAATTTCTTGTAGTTCAAAAATGTAATTATTATTTATTGTAATATAATTGTAACATATTTTCTGGTAAATTCTATAATGATCTATTAATTAGCCTAACTTAATATGTTAAATTCATACTTTAGTTTAATAATTTTTAGCAATAGTATTATTTTAAATGTGCCTCACACCATATAAAGCAGTCATTTTAATCCAGACAGGAAATGATTAAATCTGAATACAGCTTTGTCTACTAATAATGAAATATATTTTTGTTCTACATTTCCTTGTAATATTATTTAATTATAATAACAATTGGTGTATTGATTTTTTACAAATAAGAAATAGATTTATTGCAATTAATAATTTTTAATGACATTGATCATATGGTTAGCTTCACATGTAAGGTAATTATTGTTTAGATTTAAAACAAAATCTTGTGTTTTTTATGTATATGTTTATTATAATAAGTAAGATTAATAAAATGATTTTAAGTAATTACGCATGTTCCATACCATATATGGTACACGCTATATATGCTGTATACTTGATAATTTCTAATATTGTTTTAGCCTGATGAAGGAGGCTTTGCCAAAATACTGTAGCAGACTTGTTTTACTATAGGCACACACTTTGTTAAAGTCATTAAATGACTACATTTTAAAACCACAGTTACTTAGCAATAAAACATATGTTTAAAAAGCTTTAATTTCATTATTGAAAACATCGTTTTCAATTCATTCAATGAATTCATTGAATTCATAAACAACTAGCGACGTTATGTGGTTAAGTTTTCAAACTTCAGAAATGATCCAAACTAACATTTGAAGAATGGACAAAGTCACCCCGGTTGATAATACTTTAAAGAAAAAGGGGGCCTATCAGAAGATGCAACAAGAGTGGTTGTAGAGGGTCTATTAGTATTTTTAAAAGAACTTAGTTTCAGGATGCCAATGTTCCATTAAAAACATTAATTAGTCATTATTATGAGATTAATTGAGCAATATTATTTATTTATTTTTTATTTTTTGGTGCAAAAGTCCTTAGAGCAGGACCAGGACCTCCTCAATAAGTTTTTTTCCATCCATCTCGGTCCACGGCCTTGTGGCGCCATCATCTAACTCCTGCCTGATTGAAGATTTGAGCAATATGTTTATTAATTGATATAATCACTTAAAAACAATACGGACTGATAACTTTTTGCTTTAGATATATTAGCCAATAGATAATGTATGATATTGGCTACATGGTTAACTCTACACATGTAGTGGTTATGATTTAATTTAAATTTTTTTTTATATATATAATAATTATTTAGATTATAAATAGAAATAATATAGGTATGGGTTTACCATATAGTGTATTGGGTGGACTGTACCAAAATGTTGGAGGCATTAATGTCACTGGGTATACATTACAAGCTTGTAAGACCCATAAAAATGACTCTGGATAGAACAGTGTGTAAAGTCAATGCAGGGATGTCTGATAAATTTGAGGTATACAGTGGGCTCAGGGAAGGGGACCCATTATCACCGGTCCTATTTAACTTATGCCTTGAAATTGTCATTCACAACATAAGAACAAATCCAGGTGGAAATATTTATAGCAGACTTACGCAGTACATGGCGTATGCAGATGAAGTGGTGATCTCTGCAAGAACGTTTTCTTCGTCGACGTATTTAATGAATTCAGCCAAACCCAAGAAAATAGGGCTCGAGATCAATACATCAAAAACTAAATTTATGGAAACCTCTAGCAAACCAAATTATAGTGGAGAACATATAACAATAGGAGAGTACATGTTTCCTACCTGTAGAGAATTTTGATACCTCGGAGGCATAGTAACGGAGAATAATGATGTAGCAGCTGACATTAATGCCAGAATAGCAGCGGGAACAAGGTGTTTTTATGCGTTGGAGAAAGCTATACGGTTTTTAAAGCCTCTCCAGATGGACAAAAGTAAACATGTACAAAACTGTAATAAGACCAGTAGTGACTTACGGTAGTGAAACATGGACTCTAAAAAAAGAATATCAGAAGTCTCTACTAGTATGGGAAAGAAGATTTATGTGAAAGATATATGGCCTAATCCAAAGCAACAAACAGTAGCAATGCAGAGCTCGGAGAGTTCTATGATGAGACGGATGTTGTCACTTTTGTGAAAAAAAGCGAGGTTGTGATGGCTGGGTCATTTAGAGAGAATGGAACCTCAAAGGCTGCCAAGAAAAATGTATTTTTCCAGGCAAAGATGGATGGATGATGTGGAAGGGGACATACAGCGGCTAAATAATAATCCAGAATTGGAGGAACCTGGCTGCTGACAGAGAGGAGTGGAGAAAGCTGTGTGCAGAAGCCCAGGTATTTTATGGACTGTAGCACCCGATATAGAATAGAATAAATAGAAATATTAATGAAATTATTTTAAGTAATTTATGCGCAGACCATACTGTTCTAAATTCAAATATTGTTTTAGCCTGATGAAGGGAGCTTCTCTCCTAATAAATGACACAGATCTGAACTATTGTAGATAAATTAATCTTTTTAAAAATATCAATAAACATTGATAACAATGTTGAAGGTAAAAGTTTAATGTTTTCATTTTTTCTGTTGTAAATAAGGATGCTAAAATATTACTGTAGAATTACATCAGAAACTAAACTTCTCACAAAATATTTATCTGTTATGAGAATAGTGTATCAAATAAATTGTGGAAAATGAAAATGATTACTATTTAATTAAATTTAGCTTTTTCTAATCCATTAGTTCTGTATACACTGATGCAGTACTATTAAACATAAAATTGTTTGTTCGTTAACTTCTCCCAAGACCCAATGGTGATTCAATCCTCTCCTAGCATTTCCTTTTATTTTTGAGAATAGGATTTTATCAACTACAATAATCTGTCTAAAACCACTCATCTTCTCAGCAGTATTTTCTTCATAAAATTTCATATGACTAAACATTTTTTAGTCCACGAATAAAAAAGAAAATGTTTTGGAGAGAGAAATTAAGCATTATTCTAAATGCATTCCACTTATAATTGCGTTTTGTCTGTTACAAACTCAGCGATAGTAGATAGAGTAGTTCTAATAAAATAAAAATAATTATTACCTTAATATTCTCAATAATGATTAAAGACACATACCTTGTTTCTCAAGAATTTTAAGTTGTCTTTACTATTAATTCACATTTTTTTCCCACAGTATTTCACTGTATTACTATTTTCAATTTAATAGTATCCAATTATTAACAAAAAATTATCACAACTGCGGCAAAGAATAAGAGATAGCCTACAAATGGCGCGAAATCAGCCACATAATGACGGTTATAGCACACCAGCGACACCTGTCAAAAGAAAATGAAGACGAATATTCTTATCGCTTCTGTATTTACAATAAATGATTAAATTAGAAAGTGAAATGACTTCAGAGGACTAGTATGTGGCTTAAAATAAATATGTTTTAGCGGGAGGAGGAGTGTGAGTAAATTTAGGCTCGATATCACCAGCTCAGATTAGAGTAATCATTACTATTATCTATCAGACCTCCCCTACTAATTTCGAACATGGGCAGAATTTAAATAGAGCCAAGGTATGTCTTAGATGTCAAATTACGGCGAAGGGTGCCCGTGATCACGAAGGCGGGAACCCATAGAAATTATATTCTTTCGTCCAATTTTTGGGTTTCTGGGAGAGAGTACGCTCTCTCCCTCAATAATTTCCTTCAGTTGGTCTAAGTTACTACAAACCGAATGGCCGAGCATGTGAAGGTGGGGGTCTCGGCGCGCTCGGTCCTGAAAGTTGTGGGTTCGAATCTCACTTTAGCGGGTTAAAATTTATATCGTGGCGGGCCCACCATGGCTAGAATAAATTAGCAACTTGAAGGATAATCAATGCTTCCTGTCATAGTTGGTGTAGATATGGAAGTTATGCACAAATACAACAAACATTAATAGTACTTGGTTATTCCACAACTCTAGGGGAACCGTTCCTACCGATGCGTTCAATGCCAGGAACAGTTAGTTTATTCGTTGCGTTCTATTCTCGTTCCAAGGCGACTTCGAAATTTCGTTACATTTCAAGCATAACTTTTACATCTCGTTCTTATGGGTTCCTAAGTTCTGCTCAGAACCTACTTGCAACCGATTACCGTTCCTGCTCCACTCCGGCTTGATTCATACTCAACACAATTTTCTTCATAAAGTAAAAACATATGGTTATTTTTTCTATAATATTTTAAGGAAAATAACGAGACTGATCAAAAAAGACCGAAACCGAGGGAACGGAAATTTGGAGATTGTGTACCGTTCGTTCCGAATCGTTCCTACCATTGGAAGCGTTCCTCGTTCCGTTCCACCAGTAACGGATCATCATTGATTACAGTACAATTTCATATATCTCTGATTAGGTACTTGAATCATGGTATCATGACATGGGACAATTAAAGAATCAATATACCGATGTCAATGACGTTAATAAATCAAACATCGATGCAGTTCGATTCATCGAACTAATATGCCGAGGCTTTATGTGCACAACTAAAGAAACTTAAATGTTAGTTATGTCGAAAAATGGATCATCGATATAAATGGGATAATCCAACAAAAACATCGATTTGTAATGATTATATATTCTAATCTTTATTATAAATTTCAGTGATAACTTACTGAGTTAATTTAATTTATATCAGTTAAATAAATGCTTAATAACTTCTTTGTAAGAAAAACATCGTTGGATTTCTAATTTTTACTTGTAGTCGGAATACAAAAACTAATATATATGTGGCCCAAAGATGACC
Organism: Euschistus heros; assembly: GCA_003667255.2. Classification (NCBI taxonomy): domain Eukaryota; kingdom Metazoa; phylum Arthropoda; class Insecta; order Hemiptera; family Pentatomidae; genus Euschistus; species Euschistus heros. Next base: position 2,648,027 of record RCWM02000061.1, read on the forward strand.
TTCCGCCATCTTAAAACAGCATCCTTAAGGACGAAAACTAATTCTAATTGTGGAAGGAGAGTGGCCTAGGATGTCCTTCGGCCTAAAAAATATCATGAAATATTTCTAAATAGTATATCCAAGGACAACAATGGCGGAATATCCTTCGGGTAACATTGCTAAATGAGACTTTAGCAATTTGATCGAGAACAGAGGCGTAGCAACGGGGAGGGGGCAGTCTCACAGCGAACTACATAAATGAATAAATAAATAAAAAGAGTTTTTAGACTATGCCTGAAACTATACATTCTTTAAACTAATTTATGTAATTAACTATACAATTTATGTGGAATAAGTGATAATAATAAAACATCAAGGTATTAGTATATTAGTATTAGTTCGTTGGTGAATTATGATTTTTGGTTACGCTAATGATTTGGTACTATTGGGTGAATATGAGGACACTACGCTTTAACACCACAACGCTTAGAAAAGCCGGTAAAGGAATTGGTCTAGTAATTAAAACTAATTAACGAAATTTATGGTAAGTAGTAGAAACGGTGATAACTTCGATGATATAGATATCTCCAGGATTTAAATTAAATTTAAATATGCAGAGCAGTTTAAATATATGGCTGCGAAACATGGCCGCTTAGGTTAAGGGAAGAAAAACGCCTTAAAGTTTTAGAGTCCGTGAGAGGTAGCTATATTTTCGAGTAATCTCTAAAAGTGTTGTAAAATTGTACATTTTGATAAGCGAAAGGTCGGACAGTTTTGATTTTTTTTTTTTTTTTTTTTATGTTGTTTGTGTAGTGTGTGCGAAAATCCAAGTTTCGGATCTTGAAGAGCCAACGCTTGCTAATTGGTAGCGTCAAAGCGTCAAATATCTGGAACTTTTCTAGATTTACCCAAAATATCTTCTACACGGTTGGTTCTAAAGAAAAGCTTGTTATTTTCATAATTAGACCAGCTTAAATTTAATACAACTTGAGCGGAAAATAAGCTCTGAAACTTAATCGGGGACTAAGATTTTCGGAATTCTCTTTAGAAGTGGCAAAAATTTTGCTCTATTGGTTCTTAACACAGGTCCGGCCATTTCGGGCCTCAGGCCACCTAAACCCTTCTCAACCCTTCTCATCCCAAAAAAAAAAAAAAAAAAAAAAAAAAAAAAAAAAAATAAAAAAAAAAAAAAAAAAAAAAAATAAAAAAAAAAAAAAAAAAAAAAAAAAAAAAAAAAAAATACAATTTATTTTTTTTAAATAAAAAACTACAAACTAATAAACTATAATGTTTGATTAATTTACTAATACGATAAATCGCCATAGAATCATTTATATCAAAACACTTTTAATGATGTAACTTAAGATATGACCATCAAAAGCTTTATTAGAAATTAAAAAAATTAGCAACAAAATATTAAAATTAAAACAACCCTAAAATTTAATCGTTTTCTTAAAATTGTGAATTCATTTGACTGACTATTTTCATTTCGTTAACTAATAACTATTATTATTTTTTATTAAATTAAATTGATATAACAAATGATCGAAAATAAAGAGTCTAGTTGAAGTGTAATTGAAACTGTCTGTTAACATTTTTTTTTCTTTGCATGAGGGGTCCAGATAATTGGAATTCTGAAAACTGGTCACCTTAGTACCCCCCCCCCCCCCCCCCCCCCCCCCAAGAGTGTTCACAAAATAATAATAAAGATTTTGCCAACATTATTACAATGACTTACAATCTTTGACATCAGCTTATAACTTCCCGCTCCTCGCTGTCAAGACCCGTCACTTTTGGCCATACCAGGGTCCAAGATATTTCCCTTATATTCCCTGAATAATTCCCTCCCCTCATGGTGCGTGATGTAATATGTGGACAGCCCCTTATCCGTGCTGTCAGAAGATATAATACCGTGAAAAAAGGTAGGGTCATTGAATACTCCACCCTTATAGCCTTATAGCCAAGTGTGTTTATCTTTAACACTAAGTGAGTTCTATCAAGTATCAAGTAAAACTTAAATAATATATTTACAATAATTATGTAAAGGAAATCAATAACATGGCATAATTTATTTTGAATATATTTACTGTACTTCTTGGAATATGGTCATTACTAAACCAACGACTTAACACGCCCATTTTAACCGTCGCGCTTCTATTAACTAGACTATATTTACCGGATAAAATTCCCGCAGTTCCGGATTGTGGAGCTCTATAATATTCTTCCGTATGTTCATCTTTTTTTGAGCCAAATATTCTACGCAGTACTTTATTTTTATAAAACTTTAAGGCGTTGTTCTTCTCTTAACTTTATAGAGAACTGTCGGGAGTATAATAGGCTTATATGTCGTAATTTTAAAACTTTTGGAGAGTAAGCGCAATCGTGAGCTATAAATCAATGCTTATCTTTAAATCTAAGTTATCTTAAAACAAAGACAAGCCTGCACCTCTTGAAATCCATAAAGGGTCTTGGGTTGTGTACAAGTAAGGGAGTACTGTCACTAGGCCAACGGTTGTGAGAGGAGGAGAAATGGCCTCTCAACCGCCAGGATTTTCCCCAATTAATAGTACTCACTTTATAGAGGCTGGGTGTGCCCCAGGAGAGCCTCCTAACCATGAAATTGATCCTCGGTTGAAATTACAGAATATGAATTTTCTACCTTCAGCCGACGTCGAACTCGGGCTCGGGAGCATGTCAGTCGAGTGCAATATCTACTGAGCTACCGCGCCTCAGTACTTTTATACACAATAGTCCAGCCAATAAACATATTGTAGAGTGCATGAAGAAATATGCTATTATTTTTTACCTCAGGGCTTCATAAGGAGTAGTTAGTTGAAGATAAACATACTAAAAATTCCCGCTCCTGGGGGGTGAGCTAACGGTGGGGGGATGGGAGAAAGTTTCATTTTTTGGTTTTTCGATTATATCTCTAAAACAATGCACTCTTGTTTCAAATAAACATTAAAGCTAATTATATTTTCTATAAAATTGTTTAAATATATATTTATCGAACTTTCAAAGGTTTTCGAGATATACGTTATTAAAACTCTATCGTTTTTGAAAAAAAAGGATGTTTACCTCACTTTTAGCCAACCATTTGCTTCAAGTACCAGAAACGTTTATATCAAATTAAAGTAAATTTATTGCTTTACAACATTGATTCTGTCATTTTTTCTGAGAAACCATCGTGGAAGGATATATTATATTGATATATTAGCAGATTTTTGACAAAAAAATTATCGATTTTCAATTACGTATATATCGTATATGGTGGGAAATTCGACAAATATATATGTATATAAACAATTTTATAGAAAATATAATTAGCTTTAATGTTTATTTGAAACAAATTTTTCTAGAATCCACTTTTTTCGAGGTATAATCCAAAAACTCAATACTGGAACATTCTCCCTCCCCCCCACCGGTAGTACACTCCCAGAGGCGGGGAATTTTAGTATGTTTATCTTCTAATACGAAGCCCTGAGATCAAAAAGAATCGCTAAGTTCATGCACTCTACACCCCTTATTTCAGCACTCATTGACTGGACTATAAAACTATAAAGAAAATGTGAGGAAATATGGTTACTATAACATGTCAATAACTTGTAAAGAAACAACTCATTAGTAGCACTTCAATGAAGTCTATATTAAAATGTTCCTTGGCGATCTTCTTTTTAGACGCCTTGTAAGGTCGGGAAGTAAGGTGAGAGACTAGTTGATTCGATTGTGTATATACCTTATTATGGAAGGACAGACCTTGTTTGGACCGTTTCTGCCGAGAAATTCAATTTAGATTGTTAATATTTGAGACATTATAAGAAGTATTGAGGATTTTAAGGAGGATTTTTTATTGTAAGGATACGAGAAGAGCTGGAAGGTTGAAATAAAAATATGGAGGCGCGGTAGCTCAGTGGGTAAGGCATTGACTGACATGCTCCCGAGGCCCGAGTTCGAGTCCGGCTGAAGGCAGAAAATTCATATTCTGTAATTTTGACCGCGGATCGACTTCTTGGTTAGGAGGCCTTCCTGTGTCACAACCAGCCTCTATAAAGTGAGTACCCTTAATTGGGGAAAACTCTGACGGTTGAGAGTGATTTCGGACATTTTCCTACTTTCACTACCGTTGGCCTAGTACAGTACACCCTTACTAGTACTGATCCCACGAACGTTTATGGGTTGGAAGAAGTGCAGGTTTTTCGCTCTTTATGAACTCATGAAATTTCTTCTTAAAAAAGTATTTTTTTTCTTTAGGGATTGCGTGGACCTGCCCCTCTGTACTGCTGAAAGCTTCTTTCTTTTCTCTTTGTGATACACATGCTATATTCTCGCCATATTGCTTTGGGTGCAGAGGCCCAAAGAAAGATGATGGAGGGGAGACGACTTTAAGCACAGAGTTACCCTGGTGAGCTGCTTATAGATCTTTTCAATAGAATCCCATCCTTCTCAAGTGATTTTTGGCCGTGACATCTCCCTCCGCTCTAAACCTTTCAGATCCCCTCAACGTCCAGACAGTTTGTAATTGTAACTTCTTTAAAAAAATTTTTTTTTTAATTTAGTGCCGGTAAGGAGAAAAAAATTATCACTTATTCAAATTTCATATTGATCAATCGTAGGACCACCTTTTTTCGATTTTATGTTATAAAATACTGCTTTGACAGATCGAAAAACCTGGATACGTATACGCTTAAAACAAAACTACAGACATGGAATAAAACTTTTATTCAAAAACCCAGCAGTCCGTAAAAAAAAAAAAGAAAAGAAAAAAAAAAGAGACAGGGGACCATCAGTTGGCGACCACTGGTGTAGAGTATTACTGTATTTTGCATAATTATTTTATTTTAAATATAATTCCATTTTTTACTTTTTTTTTTATTATTTCTTTTTTCTTTTTATTTTTTTATCATTTGGCTATTATAATATTTTTAGACTGCTTTATTCATTCATTATGGTTTGACTATATGGTGACAATGATTTATTGCCTTTACATTGTTAATTATCATAATAGAGGCGGATTGTAATAGTTTGTCAAAAAAGACAAACCGCTTTTTTTAAAAGTAGTTGTATATATTTTTAATTTTATTTTATTACTAACAGTATCTGTCGCACTTTTATCCGCTTTTATAACTAAAGAACTTACAAGGAGACGTTTGGAGTTGTAACTCACAGCTTTGAATGCCGATTTTTGTGTTGGTAGTAGGGACCTATAATAGTGCAAAACTAGAGTTATTGTCGCCAATGAGCATTGGGAGCCGAGAAAAAGGATAAAATATGAAAATCACGTATTATTTTTTTTCTCACCTCTCAGTCAAAATAGTGAAATGATTCTTTCATGTTAAGTTGTAGTTTTGTATGCATTTCGACATAAAAATACTTTCGTTATGCTCAAAATACGACCTGGCTTCAGGGTGCTCAAAAACTCCAAAAAAATGACAAACTTCCAATGAACTCCGCTGTAAATCAGTGGAAAAAATTTTTATTGGAAAATCGACTTCAAATCTCGATTGAAGGCACCAGAAACCCCGTATATATCAAATTTTATCAAAATCAAAAAACATTATTTTTTTAACCCTTTCGTGGACGTTAACATTTTTGAAGTTGAGATTTTATCAACAACTTTTAACGGCCATAGCTTAAAATAATAATGACATCACTAGAATCAACGTGAATTCTGCTTTCTATTTATGTATATAACATTGGGTTTACTTCAGATTTTAGAGGACAAAAACTAATTAGAAAAAAAAATCCGAGGTCAACTATAACTTATTTGATATCTCAATAGGAGAAATCCTCCGACCTCCGAATTTAGGCTAAACTATGCAGTATTACGGCTTCTAGAAGCCCTTAAAATTTGGTTTCAATCAGTGGCGAAATCTGTGAGATAGCGCAAATTATTTACGTTGTTCTAAAATTTTAACTTCTAAAATCTTAGGGGGAAAATTTTTTTAATTTTAAATTTGGTTTCTACGTGTTTTTTGGGATGAGGAATCTGAAAATGATATCAGTTTTTAGTTTAACAATTTTTCTCACATATATTTTTTTTAATTTCTTCAAAATATCAGGAGTAAATAACCTTTAATTTTTTATTTCGGCCTAATTCTCTATAATTCTCTAAGGTTTTTGTTAAATAAAAACTTACTTTATTTTTTAACTTGGTACCATTGCACAGATTAGGTGGTTGAGGGTCACGTAAAAACATAATTGGACATCTCATTTTTAATTTAAATGTTTAATAATGAACAGAGAATGTTGACTATATTAGCTCCACACGTCGGACCACACATCTCTTTTTTTTATAACAATTTAATTGAAATATTAAGTAAAATATATTATCAATTTCTAGCTCTATATAACACCGTAACTTTGTAACCTCTCTTGAATGGAAACAAGAAATATATCCAAGTCAAAAAAAAAAATATAGTGTATCGATAACCATACTACATTACGAAAGAAAATAATAATAAAAAAAAATCTTAATGCTTTCATATTCAAACAAACAAAGTAAAAGATATTGCTATGAAAAATATGAAACTATTTTTTTTTAAATTACCCTCCGCAAGACCCCTGTGCGACAGTGACCATAATTTGCTGAATTAATAGAAGATTTAAGCCCTTCATAATCAGCCCTTTGATCGGTAATTTACGATAATTATTTCTGAAGAAAATTCTATGCCTTGGGAGGGGGTTTATTAAGCCCCTCAAGCTATGATTAAGGTTTAATGAATACTTTCTGGAAAGTATTCAGCTCTACTGAAAAATTATGTTTATTATCCAGTTTTCATTACCAGCAGTAATTTATTTATTTAAAAAAAAAATTGGTATACAGAAACTACCCATTAGTAGAACTTCAACATAGTCTATATAAGATCCGTAGGCCATCTTCTTTTCAGACGCTTCGGGGAATCGAGTGGGAAGTCAGGAAACTGGTGGATTATATCATGGAGAGTTAATATTTGGTTTAGACCAATCCAGCGACAAATTTTATCATTATGGTCAACTTTATTTCTGACATAATTGGGGGAATTGAGTACTTTATGTAGATTGCAAGAATCCGATATTAAAATACTTGGAAGATTTACTGGAGCACCACAGATTTACTGGAATCTTTTGTAATTAATAGAAAGTTATAATGGTTAAAGTATGATTGACTGTTATAATGAATGGAGATGATCAGGGATGCAGTCAAAGAGGAACACCATGTCTTAGTAGAACTACTGACTGAATCATCGTTCTTCTCCTCACCAGTGTGGTTCAGTGGCTCTGAAGAATACCTGCAAGGCAGGTCGAAACGTTAGAACGTATTAAAGTAGTTCTACTAAGAAGTAGTGTTCCTCTTTGGCTTAATCCCTGATCATCTTCTTCTCCATTAATAGAAAGTTTTTTTATTGTTTGGCATTGGCCAAACATAGAGACACTTTAATTTAATTTGTGTAGTTATGGAGCTTACTATGAAAGAATAGGTATCAGGTTTGGGCTAAATCAACAACGTACTGAACATTAAGACCTTTATGGATAAGTTTCTTTGTGATAAAGTAAGCAGCATTGAGGATTCTTCGAAAGAGTTTGGATTGTAAGTATTGGATACGATAAGAATTATAAGAGAGACGCCATAGAGTTCTCTCTTAGCCTTCGCTGGATTTAGCCACTAGTGACAGAACTGAGAGAGGAGCGCTAGGATCTCTTTGAGTCTGGCTTGCCTTCACATAGTGGTGAGGGACAAGCTTGGTTCGGGGTTTCCCTTGTGAATATTGTATATGTAGTATGATTGTATTTTTTTCCCTCTATTTTAGTTCATTTGTTTCTGCAACGATTATCCTAATTTTTATTCTTTTATATTCTATTCTGTTTGATTATTTTTTCTGTTTGATTCTTTCTTTATATTTTTATTTTCATTGTGTATGTTGTATGTATGGATTAGTTTTCATCTATATTATTCACTGCGCTTGAGTGAAGCAGTTTGTAATTTTTCAATCACAGAAAATATTAATTTCGCTAACTTTAATTCCAATCTTGTTATATGTGTAAACTTATTAGTAACTGATAACCATATTCCAAGTGAGCTTCAGTATTTAATTTAAATGTGTCCATAATGTGTTACATGCATTTATATGTTGTTTTTTTGTTTTTTTTATTATTAATTTAATTTTCAATACCTTATTGTTAATTTACTTAATAAATCCATTCCAAACATTTAATTTTCAAATTATTTTCACAACTAATGTTATGAGATAAAATTTATGTTGTCATTATACAGATAATTTTTTTTTTCTGAATAATTGCCGGAAAGACACCCTTCCCCTGATAATTTGAAGATGGGGCGGTGAAAACTCTTGGGCCTAGGAGCGTCCAAACTTTAAATCCGGCTTAGGTCATTTCTTTTTATCTGGAGTTTTAAGGAGGATTTTTTTTTTCAGTTTTAGAACGATTTTATGCATTGTTTTCACAGAGCCGGTAGAAAATTCAAGACATGATAATAAATCTTGATACACTAGCGATTAACGTGTTCACGTTTCCAAACTGTAATCTTCCTCTCCATCACCCTATTTGGGCTATCTTACCGAAATGACTGATAACAGATTATTCCTTGAATTTTGATCTTAATATCCTGTCGTGCAAACCGATTTGGTTTTAATTATTGGTAATTAGTTGGAGAATGATCATTAATGTCAATCCTTTCGTCGTGAACCTACGACCTCTTGTCCTAAAGCAGCCTTTCACAATGTTCCACTAATCCCTGATGAACAGATCTGCTACGAACAAGACTAAAAAGACTAGAACTGCTCGTCGTTTTCGACTTCTTCAACATTTACTTTACAAACGCTTTATGATGCCAATAAATTACCGCCAATCTTACCAATCCAAAATCCTTCGAAAAATACTTAATGCTCCTTACTATTTTACAAATAAAAATATGAATAAAGACCTTTACGTTCCATATGTTGCTGATTTAGCCCAAACCAGATACCTATCCTTACATAGTAAACTCTCTAACCACAGAAATCCACTCTCAACTTGCTTCCCATTCTATACCCGACAACACTCCGAAGCGTCTGAAAAGAAGATTGTCTCGGTACCTTCTCATCATTCCACACTCTTCTCTCGCCTACCTCTTAGTGCAGGGGGATTCTTCTATGTTTTACAGAACACCTCAATATGTTTTTTGTTGAATAAACTAAATATCGGGTAGTCCGGAAAATAATGCTGGTTTTTTTGTTTTCTTTAAATTACCGCTCTATTTAACCGTTTATATTTTTTAGATTATTTTTTTATATGGATGTCAGTATCTCTTTTTCCTGTCCTGAGAAAAAAAATTGTCGAAACCTCTTTAGCATTTCGATACTTGTAAATAATCCAGTCTTTGTAGTCCAGTCAATAAACATATTATGGAGTGCATGAAATATGCGATTATTTTTTACCTCAGGGCTTCGTTAGGAGTAGTTAAAAGATACACATACTTAAGGTCCCTGCCCCTGTTGGGTGAGCTAACAATGGGTGAGGGCAGAAGGTCCCATTTTTGGGTTTTTCGATTATATCTCGAAAACGTTATACTTTAGAAAAATATGTTTCAAATAAATATTAAAGCTAATTAAATTTCCTATGACATTGTTTACATACATATTTGTCGAACTTCTTACTGTTTTCGAGATATACTTTATTGAAAATCGATAATTTTCGCAAACAAAGAATTTTTACCTCACTTTTTGTCAAACATTTGCTTCTAGTGCCTTCCACAATTGTTCATCATAAAAAATGTAGGTTTCAAAGTTGTAGATGATTAAATTTTCTTTAATTTCATATATACCATTCTAGCACTTGAACCAAATGTTTGACAAAAAGTGAAGTAAAAATTATTTTTTTGCAAAACTAATCGATTTTCAATAACGTATATCTCGAAAACGGTTGGCATTTCGACAAATATGTATAGAAATAGGATATTATATTAATAGGATATCTATAGGAAATTTAATTATCTTCAATGTTTATTTAAAACATGTTTTTCTAGAGTCTACCGTTTTCGAGATATAATTGAAAAATCCAAAAATGGGATCTTCTACCCTCCCCACCCCCCGTTACCTCATCACCCAGGGGCGGGGACTTTTAGTATGTTTATCTTCTAACTATTCCTAAAGAAGCCCTGAGGTAAAAAATAATAATATATTTTATGCACTCTTCACCCCTCGTTGGCTGAACTATTACTCGTAAGTTTACACCTGATTTTAGTTTACTTTTGTTTTACGAGGTCAAATTCGGTTGGAACAGGGCCCATAGTATGGTGTTATTAAAATAGGACCCTTTTCTCACCCACCCCTACGGTATGCTCATCCCCAGGTGTGTGGACTTTTAGTATGTTTACCTCATAACTAGTCTAAAGAAGCCCTGAATTATCGCATATTTCATGCACTCTGCACCCCTGATTTTAGCACTCCTTAGCTGGACTACTATTTGTATCTAAAATTGTTTCAAAGTTAGTGTGCATTGAAGAGAGAATAGAATAAATAAGAACAAAGCAATTACAAAATTTTAAACAAAAAAAGTATCGAACACAACGTCGTGTATACACAGATAGCAATCTGCGTCCAGCTTAAAGAAGATCGATTATTTACACAACAGCTACAAGGACATTTACACGGATGGAACAAATTAAACCGTGTGTGTGATCGGTTGTCTGACGGAAGGACTGGCAGGACGATTGGATGCGCTGAATGGGACATCACAAAATACAAATGTTTCTATGAATTAATATAATAAATAGGGTTAAATATACAAAGGATAAAAATGTCAGCATAAATTGGTTAAAGGGCCCTTCTATTGGGTTGTCCGGAAATTAATGCTGGTTTACGTTTTCAAATAAAGCTATTATATATATATATATATATATATATATATATATATATATATATATATATATATATATATATATATATATATATATATATATATATATATATATATATATATATATATATATATATATATATATATATATATATATATATATATATATATATATAATCATACTAATTGAGGGAGTGCGTGCTGGAGGCGATCGAAGCTGTTTGAATGGGAGTCCGCACTGCGGGGCCCACACTACATCTAGCAACTCTTCCGTTACGCCAATGATTATTGCATCTCTTATCTATTAAACATCCGATAACAGGAAAATAGTAGATTACTGTTTTTATTATTTTAAATAATTATTAATTTTAATTACGTAAAAAGAATGAAATTGTCTCATTAAAATTTTAATTTTTATATTGTCTATAAATATTTAGTTATTTTTTTTTTTTTTTTTTTTTAAAGTCCTTAGCTTCAAAATTTTTTAAAATCTTTTGATCCAATCGGCTTATCCAAACTATACTAACTACATTACACTACCATCGGTCAATTGATATTACACCGATAAGAATCATATCTTTGTGAATAAAAATGATTTTAAAAAATGTTTTCCTCAATACTTACGCTGATGACACATGTGTATTATCAGTAAACAATGATCCCTTCCTTGCCTCCCAAACAATCCAATCTCATATCCTAAACATTCAAGAATGCTGTCGAAAATGGAGAATCAAAATAAACCCAAACAAATCACACCAAATAACCTTTACCCTCCGTCGTAAACCTACGACTTCCTGTCCTACAATATCCTTTAATGACATTCCACTAATCCCTGTTGAACAGATCCGCTACCTAGGACTCCACTTGGACAAACGTCTTACTTGGAATCCACATACAAGACTAAAACGACAAGAAACTGCTCGTCGTTACAGACTACTTCAACATTTACTTGACAAACGTTCAAAGCTCCCAATTAATTACAAAAGACTCATTTACTTGACTGTGATTAGACCTATATGGACGTACGGAGTTGAGCTTTGGGGCTCTACTAAACCATCCAATTCTTCCCGTATCCAATCCTTACAATCCAAAGTCCTTCGAAAAATCCTCAATGCTCCTTACTTAGTCACCAATAAACTTATCCATACAGATCTTAATGTTCCATATGTTTCTGCTTTGGCCCAAACCAGATACCTATCCTTTCAGAGTAAGGTCCATAACCACTCCAATCCACTAGTCTCCTAACTTGCTTCCTCCTTCATCCCTGATAATCCTCCGAGGCGTTTGAAAAGAAGATGGGCCATCTGGGCCAGAGATCTTCTTATGTAGATTTTGTTTTATTTTTTCAACCTGTTTATTTTTTTCGAAATCTGATCATTATTAAACTCAACGACTTTACATTCCCATTTTAACCGTCGTGCAGCTATTACCTGTACTTTATTTACCGGATATAGCTCGCGCAGTTCCGCATTACGAAGCCTTCTAAATCCTCTGTTTCTTCATCCTTTTTTGGACCAAATATTCCACGTAATACTTTATTTTAGATAACTTTAAGCCGTTTTATTCCCCTTCCAAAATATATGGATTACTAAACGGGTTCAAAATTTATCCTGGTAATATCTATGTCACCGAAATTTTCACCGTTTCTACTTCTAACTACTTCGTTTTATCGGTATTTAGTACTAGACCAATTTCATTACCGGTTTTATGAGCGTTGTTGCGTTTAATTTAATAGTTTCCTCGTTCTCGCCCAGAAGTATCAAATCGTCAGCATCACCAAGAACAGGAATTCTATCACTCATCTCTAATCCTTTTCCCGTAAGCATTACCTTCTTAGTGAAGTATTTTAAGGCTAAGTTAAATAATAGCGGAAAAAGAGAATCTGTCTTTTTTAAACCAGAATGTACTTCAAACTTTTCGGAGTAAAAGGTCCCGATTTGGACTCTATTAAATGTTTCGGTCATGCACATCTTTACTATACTAACCAACTATCCCCAGTTCAAGTCTATATAAAAAAAAAAAAAAAAATTAAAATTAAACTTTCAATAATAATAATATTAAAAACATTATGAGTACTTGTGTGTATATAGACATATATTTAGTCTGTCTGCTCTACTGATCTTAGGTTTAGGTAGTTGTTCTCTTGCCGTCTGTCGCATTTAAAGATGTAAAGAATCTTTTTGATGTCCAACATCAAGCAGACACCCCACTCCTCCCATCATTAGATGCCGACTAATGAGTTTCCTTTGAGAAATACCAATTTTTTTTTCTTCACCGTATTTTTACCTCCGTATTATCCCAGTTGGCAATTTCTAAAGTTATACCAAAACCTTGTAGAAATAGTTACCTTAATTTTAGTATCAAAATATTTTCTTTTATTTATGACAAAATGCTACTTATATCGGTAAATTTAAACTTAAATGTATGATTTAATATTTCAAATTTGATCTTTAAAACATTTTACCCACAAACAAGACTAAAACAACAAGAAACCGTTCGTCGTTTTTGGCTTCTTCAACAATTCCTTGACAAACAATTAAACTTTCCAAATTACAAGTGATTCATTTAAATGACAGTAAATAGATATGTTTGAGCACACGGAGTTAAGCGTTGGGGCTCTACTAAACCATCCAGTTCGTCTCGTATCCAATCCTTACAATTTTGCATTGTTCCTTGCATTGATTCGAAAAATCCTCAATGTTCCTTACTTTGTCACAAACAAACTTATCCATAAAGATCTTAATGTTCCATATGTTTCTGATTTAGCCCAAACCAGATACCTATCTTTTCATAGCTTCACATTCTATTCCAGATAACCCTCCAAGGCGCCTGAAAATAGGAAGGCCTCGAGACCTTCTAATACAGTACTTGTATCGAAATTTACCATTGGGTAGTTGCTTTGCTAGCTATTGACATGTCATTTGCCGCTTTGTCATAACATTTACTTAATGTATTTTATTTTATATTGTACTAGCACCTACCGTCGCAGCTTCGCCCGCTTTCATAAGTAAAGAAATTTGACAATTTTAACAAAAAATTGACGTTTTATTTGTTTACCGATATTGAATTATGAAATTGAACATTATTTCTTCAATGATATTTTCACGCATAAAAGTAATTTTTAACCTGGTTACAATTGAACTGACTGAAGATTATGTAAACGTATAATTGGAAATCCAATTTTTTAATTTTAATGTATGAGTTGGTAATTCAGGAGGACAGAGACTATTAAGAAACTTGCGGATAATGGACTGCAATGTCAGTCCTTACAAATAAAGATCCATGAATCATATTTTTACACACTATATCGAAAAGGGAAGGATCAACATTTTGAATTTGTAATAATTTGTATTCGTCGGAAATAATTTATTGATTTCATCTGTTTGGATTTTAATTTGTAACCAATGATGTATATGACAGTGCGGCAACCTCGTTTCTATTATTTAACACTGAACATTTATATTTTTATTATTGCTAAACCTATCTAGAATTATAAAGATGCTGTAGTCAATATTTGGTAAAGATGGATGTAGTATTTTGCAAATCCCATCAAATAACCTTTACCCTTCATCGTAAACCTACGACTTCCTGTCCTACAGTATCCTTTAATAATATCCCACTGATCCCTGTTGGGGGATCCTGGGACTTGGGATCCACAGACAAGACTAAAACGACAAGAAACAGCCCATCGCTTTCGACTTCTTCAACATTTACTAGACAAACGTTCGAAACTTCCAATTTACTTTGAAAAGACTCATTTACATGACAGTTATCAGTTATTTACATGACAGTTATCTATTTGGACATATGGAGTTGAGCTTTGGGATTCAATTTAACCTTCAAATTCTTCCCTTATCCAATCCTTACAATCCAAAATCCTTCAATAAATTCTTAATGCTATTTACTTTGTTAACAATCAACTTATCCATAAAGATCTTAATGTTTCATATGTTGCTGATTTAGCCCACACCAGATACCTATCCTTTCATAGTAAACTCCATAACCATACTAATCTTCTAGTCGCTCAACTTGCTTCTCACTTCATTCCCGATAATCCTCCGAGGCGTCTTAAAAGAAGATGGCCCAGAGTCCTTCTAGTGTAGAATATTAGTTGAAGTGCTACTGATGAGTAGTTCTTTTCAGGTTATTACATGTTATTGTAATTTTTGTGAACACATTTACTAGATGTATATATATTGTACAGTTGTAAATTTCAATAAATGAAAAAAAAAAAAAAAAATCATATCGGTCGATTTTTACTTTATTGGTATTACTTCATGTCACACCAAAGGTTTATAGCTTTTTTAATAACAATTTTATTGAAAATAAGTAAATTTTTTATATGTCAAGCTCTATATTTATACACTGAGCCTTTGTAACATCTCATGTAGAATGGCGATCGCCACCTATCGGTCAATTTTCAAACTTTACTGTTACTCACTTATTATGGCTCTTTTAATGACGAATTAATGCTAAACCACTAGATTTTATTAATGCTGAACCATCCTGGAACTATAAAGATGATACGGTCAAAATTTGTCACAGATTGGTTCAAACGTTTTCGCGATTAGTAATCACAAACGAAAATGCAAATAATGCAGTAATTCTTTACTAGTATAAAAAGTTTACATTTTATTTTGTGTTATTAATATTTAAACTTCGTAAATCCTCTAATCTATTTAGAATCGCTCAATATTCTCTTGAACATAGGAAAGGATGATATTGGCTTTAGGCACACCATAAATCATCCTTGAACGGAGTTAAAATGGAACAGAATACATTACCATCCGACCACCCCCAATGTGAAGTAAACATTTACTTTTCAGGAAGCGATCTTGTGAATTTGTTTTAAGAAGTATTAACTAAAACAAAATTGACTTCATTCACGATAATGCTTAATGTTAACTATTTATTTATATTTACAAAATTTGAGGAAATTATAACATTGACTTGTCAATAACATGTAAAGAGCCACTCACTAGTAGCACTTCAACAAATACTTTTATATAAAAGGTATTTCGCTAGCTTCTTTTCTGACGCCTTGGAGGATTATCGGGAATGGAACGGGAAGCAAGTTGGGATAGTAGATTTGAATGGTTATGGAGTTTACAATGAAAGGATAGGTATCTTGTTTATCATGGGTATGTATAGGATAGGTATCAGCAACATATGGAACATTAAGGTCTTTATGTTCAAGTTTGTTTGCGACAACGTAAGGAGCATTAAGGATTTTTCATTCTAAGAATTGGATTTGAGATAAATTGAAAGGTTTAGTGGAGCCCCAAAGCTCAACTCCATACGTCCAAATAGGTCTAATTGCTGTCATGTAACTGAGTCTTTTGTAATTAATTGGGAGCTTTGAACGTAGGCTGTTGTAAATGTTTTGTAGGCTGTAACGACAGACAGTTTCTTGTCGGTTTAGTCTTCTCTGTGGATTCGAAATTAAACGTTTGTCCAGTTGGAGTCCTAGACAGCGGATCTGTTCAACAGGGATCAGTGGGATATTATCAAAGGATACTGTAGGACAGGAAGTCTTTAAATTTAGAGCCTTAAAATAATTCAAATTATGTTTTTAAAAAAATCTCTTCCTGTGAAAATCAGATTTAATAAATAATCCTACTTACTATGTCACAAATAACCTTATCTATAAAGACTTTAATGTTCTATACGCTACTGATTTAGCTCAAACCAGATACTTATCCTTTTATAGTAAACTCCATAACCATTCTAATCCACTAGTTTCTCAACTTGCTTCCCATTCTATTTCCGATAATCTACCAAAGCGTTTGAAAAGAAGATGGCCCAGAGACCTTCTTATATTGATTTTTTTTCTCTTTTAATTGAAGTGCTTCTAGTGCGTGGTTCTTTTTTTAATTTGTTAATTTTTTTTTCTTTACTCCACTATTTGGAAGGGGTAAAGCTGAAATTCGGTTTTAGTGACCCATTATATATAACAATAGAATAATAAATCCTATAAACTTACTAATTACTTTATATTACTCTTGATTAAATATTTGACAACTAATTTCTTGGGATCAATCATCTAATTTAATCAAGATTATATCATTCAGAGAACTAAATAATTAATTGACTAAAAAAATGAACTGAAAGGATTAATCATTGTTAAATTAGTTGATTAATCTCAAGAAATTAATTGTCAAATATTTAATAATGATTAGATATTGCCCAACTCTTCAAATAACCCACTGTATTAAAAAAAAAAAGAAAAAGACTTACACATAAATATAATTACATTACATTATTTATAAGTTATTTCTTTTTCAAAGGGATTAGGTTAAAATTACGATTCAATGACTCCCACCCAAAAAGGAGAGAGAGAAACACTTTAGTGGCACTGCCCATTTTTAAATGGGTTGTAACATACACAGTATACTCATCAATCACAATTTGACATTCAATATTCAATAGCAAAATAATTATAGCGCAAAAAAAAAACCTCGTAATAGTCATTTTTTTTTAAATATAAAAATCTACATGTTAAAATTATCGATACCATACAAATTACAAAATTACAGTTAAAAAAATTAAAATATTAAAAAAGGCCACTGATAATCTTATATATAACAATATAAAATATAACTTATAAATAAATAAAAATTAATAGAGAAAAAAGCTTGTTTTTTTTTTCCTAGTTTCACACACTTTTCTAGTGTCGACTATGAGAAGTGGAAATGATAAGTATGATTAATTCTCTAGACCAGAAATTAAATTAAACAGAGATTAGGAAGAATAGAATTGAACTTTTGCGATATTAGTTTTTTTATTTATGGAAAATATCACACAAGGCATGTTTTCGTATCTAACCGTTTAACTCATCTCTGCTGCTAAGATTTAAAACATAAAATCAAATTTTTGGAAGAATAGACCTACCACCAGGATCTTGTCTATCAGTGATGTAACCTACTGTTTTTGGTTATTAGTTGAGAATTTTTATTTAAACATCCAACATTTACGTAAATTCGATTTCTTAAGAAATTTATATTATTTATATTGATGTGGTATTTATTGACTGTGGCAATAATGATGAAGAAATAGGTAATATAAATTTTAATTTATTGTGCCGACGCTTCGCCTACAGTGCAACCAAAATTCAACAGCCTACTGTTATAATTACTTCATTTATGTATTTACTCATCAACTATATCCACTTGTCTTTCGTCGTAATATCGTTATAAAAACAAAATATTTAATTTATTTATTTTATTTCAATTTTTTAAAACTTATTATTTATTTTTTTTTATCTTTCCATTCTGTTTTTCTTTTCTTATATTTTTTAATATTTATTCCCTTTTTTTCATATTTTTGTTTCAATGACTGTACACCTTAACTACCTTCACCTTGTGTATATAATAGATTATTTTCGCATTCTTTATATACTTATTATTTCAATAAAAAATGGCTGAAATTCAAGCACCAATAACACAAACCCACTTACAAAAGCCTAGGACAGAGAAACATTTGCTCCACTGACGTCGCGAAGTCGGCTCAATGGGCCCACAAGTTGGATCTGGGTGGCAGTGGGAGCCGTGTAATTAAATCGGAAAGAAAGGAGCGAGGTGGTGGTTGCTACTATTCAAATCCAGGCAACTGCACACAATTAAAAAGATTCTCAAGCTAGAACGTGTCTCCCTCTGATCTGCCAAACGGCTTCATTCAGGAAACTGAATTTCGGAAACTTTTCCGGAACTAATTGGAATTGAGATTTTCATAGACGGTAACAATCTAACAAAGTTATTATTCGTCTTTTCTTCAGCTCCTTTCGAGAGTAAAATTACTTTTTAAAATTGCAACCGGTAAGAACCCTTGTCAGGAAGTGAGTACATTGGTAAAGCATAATAGATTGTAAAAACTATTGCAGGTTGTAAAGAAATAGGAATTTTAATGCATGATATGGCCAGGAGATTAGTTCTCATTAAGATTGGCAAGGAATCATCAAATTAAAACCTTGCTATTTCTTGTTTATCCCACTACCCTCATCAGGCACTTCACTCCCATTGCTAGTCCAGTAATCAATGACAGATGAGTGGGTATATGTTCTTTTAAACTAATTTTTATTTACTTTTTTTTTTTGCACTTTCTTTTTTTTTTTAGAAACCACTGTAACGCAATAATCCTATTTTACGGTTCCATTCCATCTGTTCTAGTGTTTGGCAGCACTCAACTTCTAACACTAAAGGTCTTCAGGTCCGTCTCTATGTCTTTCCTCCAAAATTCGGGGTCTTCCTCTCTCTCCTTCTACTTCCCTCATCGCCTCTCTGTTTTTTTTCCTACGTCGGGATGTATACTCATCATAGTTCCTGGCAACCTGAGAGTGATATGATACGTCTTCCGTCTGGATTTCCTGGGGAGTCAAGTCTCAGAATTTGTGTCACATGATCTCATGAACATATATCTATATCTGTCGGCGCTATGGTCTATGAAATACCTTAGCCTCTTTAACCATTCTTCTTCACTCGGACAGATCCTCTGCTGTTCTTCTCCATCGTGTCACTCCTAGTTGTCTAAGGTCAAACTCGACATCTTCCATCTGTCTACTTCTTCCTCTAGCACCACCCGGGTGACCTTCCGTTGCTTATCCTTGGGATTTATTCTGCTTTATATGAAGCGACCAAATCAGGGACCCCGTACAGATCTCTGTTAAACATATGTAAGTAAATAATTGATGTTTAAATTGAATAATTTCAACACTCCCTTACTGCGCTTTTTTACATTCTTTTAACCCTATTGCTTTGCCTGTCTATAGTAAATAATACTACAATTGTAAGATAAAAATCACTTTGATTTACTATATACAGGGTGTCCCGTATTTAAATGGCAAAACTTCAGGAAGTCCTTTAGAGATTTGTTCGTTTTTGCTTAGTTTTAGAGAAAATCGTAAAAAAAAGAAACAAAACAAAAATGTTACAGGTAGCGATTATCACCTTTCAAAGTTCGTCAGGCTAGGCAGTGAGATATGTTAACATTTAATGTTATCCTTTACATTCTTTTATTTGTTTACATTTTGGCTTCCTTCTGGGATTATAATTCCTAAATCAGTCTTCAGTCAGTTACTCAGATATGTTTGTGTGAATAGCATCAGCCACAATGCCGCATACATATTCTAATGTCGAATACGCTGATATGATTTTGTGTATGGTTTCTGTAACGGTAATGCTTTAGAAGCGGTGAGGGAGTATGCGCGCCGATTTCCAAATAGAAGAGTGCCTAATCGACGAGTCTTTTCGTTAACTTTTAATAGACTACGAGAGACTGGGTCATTCTTAATACGCAATGAAGGCGACCAATTCCAGGCAGCAATAAGAGCAGATTATCGGAGAAGAAATGGTGTCCAACGCCACTTAGATAACAATCCTGAGACTAGCATCCGAAGAGCATCTGCTGCATTAGCAATATCGCGGCAAGCAATATGGCGAACTTTGAAAGGTGATAATCGCTACCCATACCATTTTCAAAAAGTTCAGAATTTATTACCTCAAGATTATCTCAAGAGATTGAATTTTAGTAACTGGTTTCTTGACAAAATTCGCAATGATAATTTATTTCTATTAAAAATTATATGGACCGATGAAGCTACCTTTACAAGAGAAGAAATTGTTAATCAAAGAAATTATCATGTATGGGCTCTTGAAAATCCCAGAGCTATTAGAGAGAACGAATTTGCTATTAACGTTTGGCTTGGAATTTGGAACGGATTACTGATGGGACCATATTTTTTTACCCGGAAGATTGAATGGTATCACATTTACACATTTTTTTGGAGAACGACTTTTCTAATTATTTAGATGACATTCCCGTACAGCAGCGGATTGAAATGTGGTTCCAACTCGATGGATGTCCAGATCATTATAGCAGAGTTGCTCGACCTTTGCTGGATATAAATTATCCACAACGATGGATTGGACGTGGAGGCCTTGGCCACCCAGATCACCTGATATGACACCCATGGATTTCTTCGTATGGGGAACCTTGAAGCAGAAAGTTTACACAGTGTCAATCAACTCAAGAGAGCAATTAAGAAACCGAATCATAGATGCAGTGCACCAAATATCATCAGAACAATGTTTAGCTGCAATTTATCAAGTGAGCGCTAGATGTAATGCTTGCATTGGTGCAAGAGGACAACATTTTGAGCAATATTTACATTAAAAAGAACATAACATAAGTATAAATCTAAATAAATAAGTATAAAAATGAAATCTTGTTTTGTTTCTTTTTTTGCGATTTTCTCGAAAACTAAGCAAAAACGAGCAAATCTCTAAAGGACTTTTTGTCTTAGTTTTTCGGTCCCCTATAAGTTCCTGAAGTTTTGCCAATTAAATTCGGGACACCCTGTATATACACATTTATTTGATTTATTATATTATATGTACATATATATTCCCAAAAGCAATGTAATAAGAGATGTATTATTAGATACTCCACAGATTAAAAAACAATTGCAGGACACCGAAGTTAGATTGCAGAAACAATCAGTTTGATTGCTTTGTTAAATAAACCTTTACATTGCAGAGGCCAGTGAGGCAGAAATTATTTGTTGTGCGTCATATGAGGCCAATATTAGAACTTTCATTTAATATTAATTTAAATTTCACCATATCAACACAACAATAGCTCGGTTGCTCGGTTGATGATTATCATAGAGGCTTTAAATAATAATCTATCCCCACCTCTCATTACTTGAGATTGTTTTTTTTTTTTTAGCACAATATTTTAACAGATTAATGTTTAATATATAATATTTTATGCCTGTAAACAAAATGTTATTATTTTTTTTTACATTATTATTAAAAAATTTTATTTTTATTTTTAAGTAAATGAATTGTCTAGAATCGACCTTTAGGAATAAATTCGCATTTATCCATTCATAAACGGAAAATAACATAATATGAATAAATTTCTTGACTGTTAATATTAGATGTTTAGTAAGGTTCTTGAGGTTCAGTCAATAAATAAAAACAACTATTTTGGCGACGTTTCGAGATTATATTGTTCTCATAATCATGCCAATGTTACTGCTGGATATGGTATCGACTACGAAATTATAACAATTCTGGTACCCAACTGAAACGTCGCCAAAATAGTTGTTTTTATTTAATGACTGAACCTCAAGAACCTTATTAAACATATATATATATTATAATTCCCCTCCAGAGTTTTTCATTTTCCCCATATCCTTCAAACTTTTTGGATCTCTTCCCCTAAATCCTTCTTAATAGGTCTTCTTTTTTTTTTCTTTCTCGAATTGAAAAAAAAAAAAAAACTGTAAACAACTTCCAATATACGCAGAATATTTATTAATAATAATAAAGTTTTTTTTTTACATATTTACAGCAGACTAATTCAACATTTACTAGACAACGTTCAAAGCTCCCAATTACTTACAACAGACTCATTTACATGGCAGTGATTAGACCTAATTGGACGTACGGAGTTGAGCTTTGTGGCTCCACTAAACCTTCCAATTCTTCATGCATTCAATCCTTACAATCCAAAATCCTTCATAAAATCCTCAATGCTGCTTATTATGTCACAAACAAACTTATCCATAAAGGCCTTAATGCTCCATATGTTCCTGATTAAGCCCACACCAGATCCTTTCATAGTAAGCTCTATAACCACTTAAATCCACTAGTTTCTCAACTTGCTTCCCACTCCATTCACGATAATCCTCTGAGGCGTCTGAAAATAAAATGGCTTAGAAAACCTTCAAGTGTAGAATTTTTACTGATGAGTATTTAATATTTAATATTATAGAGTGCTACTAATGAGTAGTTCTTTTCAAGTTTTGACATTTTATTTTAATCCTTATCAACACAAAAATGATTAGGCATATTACTCAAGAATTTATTCAAATTCACAATAAACATATGCCCCATCAAATGCAAGACATAATAAACATATGGAGTGAATACAAACTTTATCAATTACAAGTTTAGTAAATGTAAAATTGCTATTCACTCGTGGAGGAAGAAGATCTCAGTGATTTCGGATGATTGTAAATATTTTAAATAAGTATATTTATTACTTTGCTTTTATTTGTATTTTTACGGTTAATATATCATTTTAATAAACCACAACCCCACTATTATAGGTACATTTTTAATCTGTACTATTATATAAAAGTACAAGCCATTTTTCGTTTGTGATCACTAACTGCGAAAACCAATCTGTACCAAATTTTGACCATACCATCTTCATAGTTCCAGGATGGTTTATCAATGATAAAATCTACTGATTTTTAATTAATTTGTTATTAAAAAAAGCGATAGTATGTGGATAACAGTGAAGATTGGAAATTATCGATTGGTGGCGAGGACCTATCTACATAGGTGTTACAAATGTATTATGTTATATAGATGTTGAAATTGATACTAAAATTTACTTAAATTCAATTAAATTATTTAAAAAGTTATATGTAAAAATGTGGTACGACGTGTGAATCCCAGAGAAGTTTGATAATCGACCGATATCTGGAGTTGGCAATCCATCTGTTATCAAATTTTAACTAAATCATTTACATAATTTTAGGAAGATTTAGCAGAATTAAAATTTAAAATAATACAAATTTAAATAATGAGGAGTGGCAGAGGTTTGCTACGCTACCCCATACTTTTATGATTAGAAATTAAAATACAACGAGTTGAAATAAATAAAATTATTTCTGCCAAATAAACATTTTTACCAAATCAAAATTTTATCAAGCTTTTTGATATTGTGTGTAAAAATATGATTCAGGCGGCCTTTAGTTGTTAGCACTGATAATGCGGTACATTAACCGCAAGGAATTCTTAATAATCTCTGTCCATTTGGATTAAACATAACATTAAAATTAAAAAATTGGATGTATAATTGTATTGGGTTGTGATACATGTCCGATTTTTCTTTATAGAGGATTAAAGCGTTGCCTGTTGATTCCTAGCAAATTATTTACTATCTATAATAATAGATTCTTCTTTATCCTCTATTTGCGAACTGTGTTTGTTTTTTTCCCAAGTAGGTATACAGATTATAGTATAATTTTAACCGTGGCTATGGAAACACGCAATTTCCGAACAATTTTTTTTATTAGTACAAACTCGGTCATTCCGCTGCCCAGGCAGCAAGAAATATTAATCATGCGTTTGATGAAGGAAGTGCTAATGAAAGAACCATCCATAGTTGGTTTACAAAATATTCCATAGGAGATACGACATTAGAAAACCTTTCTCGTGGACTGGAAAAACAATTGATTCAACATCATACTGCTAAGAAATTGACCAAATGCATCAAAATTTGATCAAGCAACAGCCGGTACTGGTAAACAGGACAGGACCTATCCCTTTTCATCATAACGCCCGACCTTATGTTTCAATTGAGACAGTGAATAAATTAAAGGGGTTGGGCTATGAAGTCTTACCACACCCCCCATATTTCCCTGATCTATCCCCTACAGGCTACCACTTTTGGACAAATTTTTGCGAGGAAAATTGCTTACCAATGATTTAGACATTAAAAATGCATTTTATGAATTCCTTTCATCACGTGACTCAACGTTTATCAAATCTGGGATAGAAAACTTGGTAAGCCGTTGGCAGAAGTGTATCGAAAATGATGGTAAATACTTTGAATAAAAAATAAGTTAAATTTTTCCTCAGTTTTTTATTTTCTTCCTGGTTCTAAAAACGGTCATTTCATGTGTGAGAACCCAATACCTTTGCGTAATCTGATGAGTGCAATTTTAACCAGGTTTAAAATGACTGCTATGCGTGATATTATTGAATAAATAATGCTTAATTGCATAATTCAATATAAGACTTTTAACAAATGAAACTTTATAAATTATTAGTTAAAATTATTTAAATTCTTTACTTATGAAAGCGGGCGAAACCGCGACGGGGTACACTAGTTCTTAAATATATGGAATAAAATTTTATAATTTTCTCCGATGCTTTCTACTTTTGTTTGTGGCTGATTGTTTTGATAAAAAAAAAAAATAATAAAAAATTGTTCACAAAAGCAATGTTAAAAATAATGAAGAAAGTAGCCTATATGGAAACAAGGTGGAAACAAGGAAACTTTATAGTTTATAGCTTACAATTTGAAACTTTATAGTTTACAGCCTGAGACTATATTGTAAGTTTACAGCCTTGGACCACAAACTTTATAGTCCACTGCCATCTTGTCTTCCTACAGTAATACTCCCATCTTGTTGCGTACATAAACATATCTGTAATTTATCAAATATTTCAATTTCATTTAGCCGTTATTTTTTTATTCCGTTTTATATTTTTCTCCTAAAACTCCTTAGATTTTTTTTTTAATGTATGATAATGTGTTTCGTTTGAGGGTGCGTGAGAGAGAGGGAGATAGAGAGAGATTTTATTCATTTTTTTAGTGGCAGAAGTAAGATTTTTTTATTATTAAATGTTACAGTCTACCTCAATCCAGGGCAATAAATAATATTGATGAATAATATTGAGTCTATTTATGCAATATTTACAATAAAAATGAAGATATATAATTAAATATAATATATCCTATACTTTTCTCACCCAATCCTTACAATCAAAACCTTCTTAAAATCCTCAATACTCCTTATTATGTACTGTGATTAGACCTTTTTGGACATACGTAGTTGAGCTTTGGGGTTCTACTAATCCATCCAATTCTTCTAGTATCCAATCTTTACAATCCAAAACCCTTCGAAAAATCCTTATGCTCCTTATTATGTCTCAAATAAACTTGTCGATAATAATTTAAACGTCCCATATGTCGCTGAATCAGCCCAAACCAGATACCTATTCTTCCATGATAAGCTTCCTACTCGAATCCACTAGTCTCCCAACATTCTTTCATACCGATTCCCGTTAACCCTCCGAGGTCTCTGAAAAAAAAAAATAGCCAATGAACCTTCTAATGTAGAGTCTATTGAAGTGCCTGTAATAGTTAGTTTCCTTGCAAGTTATTGTAATAATTTTTTACACATTTACGTGATGTATAAATTGTAAAACTAGAGGGCGTCAAAAAAAAAACCCAAATCTTAATAAATATGCGCAATACTTGACTTTTTTCATTCAAACCAATATAGCTTCTGAACGATATGTCTTAGTGACAAATGTTATATAACAAAATATATTTTCCATTAAATTTTCACTGTCCGAGCGTTTCAAAATATTAAATTTCTGAGGGTGAAAAAAACATTACATATTTGATGGTGAAAAAAACGCTACAAATTTGATGGTGAAAAAAACGTTACAACGTGACTTTTTTCATTCGAATTAATATGGCTCCCAAACGATAGGTCATAGTTACGAATGTTATATAACAAAAAATTATAAGGATTAATTTTGATATTTTTTATCATTCTACAGGCAATCATAAATTATATACCCAAACCGTTGCTTTGGTCGTATATATATTCGTTACATAGCATGATGCTTGTTCGACATATTAAATGATAAGGTATTATCCATAGAGATCGCGGTGTTCATATCCTCTAGGTGAAAGGGACAAAGCTGCTTGGCTTAGAGCTCAGTCATAGAGAAATGCTAGTTGGGATGTATTTCTGTAATTTAATGAAGACCTTGTCTAAACATCAGACCCCTATTCAGCAGGATAGGAAGCAATATTGAGATTCATAAGCTGATGGAGTATACCCCCTCCCCCCCCCCCCCCCCCCGTCCACAGCTATCTCTATACGTTTGCTTTCTGGCGAATGGATTTTAATCTTTGTTTCTGCTGCACTGATGAAGGAACTTTACGCGATTAATGACTCTTGCAGATTGTTAACTCTATGAAATAGTTTGGTTTAGAGCGCCAGAAAAACTAAATTCCTTTTATTAGTATATCCTCCCATCATGCTCTTTGACAAAAAAAAATTAAAAATGTCTGTACTGCAACAAGGTTCAGTACGTAAGCATTATCCTGAGATCAACGATTATACAAGGAGGTGATATGGTCAGCAATCACGCTCATCGTTGAGGTTTCTCCCCAATTTATAAGTACCCACCTTATAGAGGCTGGGTATGCCCCGATGAAGACGATTCATGGTTGATGTTTGTTTGTTGATCGGAGCATAACGTCCTAATGTACTCCAGCTAGGGCAGAAAGAACGGGTTATCCTACAGGTTATTAATCTATTCTTACCAGAATGGAATGGTCAAGATTCATTCATTTATTTGGTAAATAAATTTTAGCCCACCCAGGTGGGATTCATCTTCCTCATGTTGCTGCTCGAAAGATCCTACGAAAACAATATCACACCAGCTGTTTGCTGATATTCGGGCAGCATATGACAGTGTGAAAAGGGATGAACTTTATAAGGTAATGATCAATATGAAGGTCCCAACTAAGCTCGTGAGACTAATCCAGAAGACAATGGAAGCGGTGCAGTGTTCTGCACGCATTGATGGCGAGCTCTCATACTTTTGCCAGAAATTTACGGAATTACGACAGGGTACTGGTCTGGCGTACCTTTTCTTCAATTTTGCCCTGGAGTCAGGCATCCAGGTGGGAAGAAAGATTTTCAACCGTTCAGCTCAGTTGTTGGGGTGTGTCGGCGAAGTAGATTGGAATAAATTTTAATAATATAGCCGAGGCGTTCACTAACCTACGTTTGGCAGCTTCGAGAATGGGCCTTGAAGTCAACCAAACAAAAACGAAATATATAGTGACGAACTCACGATGGATTCTTTCTTCTTCTATTAAAATTGATGGCTGTAAATTTGAGAGAGTCGAGAGGTTTATACCGTTATTTAATAAGAATCAGAAGGTTAGGTGAAGCCCCAAAGCTCAGCTCCGTATTTCCGAATAGGTCTTTTGTAATTTTTCGGAAGATTTGCTTGACAAGCGTTCAAAGCTCCCAATAAATTAAAAAAGACCTATTTTTATAACAGTAATTAGACCTATTTAGACATACAGAGTTGAGCTTTGGGGCTTAACCTAACCAATTGATTTTATTTTAAGTCTAGTATAATCTGAAATTTTAAAAAATAAATAAATAATCACTTAAGACAAATAGTATAGTTAGAATGCTATCAAAAATTGTAGGTGTAGCGAATTCACTTCGAATCCCAACCACTAATAAATGTTATTTATATTGATGTGAAAGTATTTAAAAGTTAAATATCATAACAGTCAATCACAAATATGTTTCCTAGAATGGAGGGCAGCAGACGGGTGGGGGGAGGGGAGGGGGTAATATTGCGGAATGGCTAATTAGGTTGGCAGTAATTAGTTTCGACCACTTCCAATCTGCAGCTGATCCAACTAAATCCTCCTAAGTGGCAGTCAGTTGGAAAATCTGTCAGAACCGTTTTACTCAACTAACAAACTTGGCAGGATCCCTCTGTTTGTCGGGGTTTAATCCCTCCCCTCTTGGAAACAATTAACCAACTTCACATATTTGTCTTTTCCAACTGCGAGCCTTGGGCCGTCGATCAAAGTCTTTTATTGGGACAGAACAACCCCGATAACTCTTGGAATACTGATTTCATATCAATTTAGGTTTTATTTTTTAAAAATATATTCTGCATTCGTTTTAATTCATAATTACAGAACTTGATGTTTCTTTTTTATTTAAGTATAACAATGGCATGTCAATAAATTGTTAAAACCATTCATTAGGAGCGTTTCAATGAACGTTCAACATAGAAAGTACTCTCAGCTATCTCCTTTCAGACGCCTCGGATTATTTTATTAATAAAAAATAGTTTTTAGAAACAAAACAAAACAGACTTCAAGATTAAACCTACATGTACAAACTAGAACTAAAAAGTAAAAAAAATTTAATTTCTTCGAAACAAAGAGAATTGAAAAACAAACAACAAAATTATCGAAATTTATATACCTATTCACAATTTATGATCAGTTGTTTTTGAAGTCGCTGCCAACCAAAAAGGGCAGCTTAATCCTGTCTTTGCTACAAACATTCTAATTGCACGAGACAACGGTAAGTTCGTCATGAAAAAGTGGGACAATTACCATCTCTTTTCGAATATTGTTTGTTTTGGTACACGTAGGTTTAATATTGAAGTCGGTTTTTTTTTTTTTAATTATTTTTATTTTTCACTTTTTAGTGGTGAGTGTTATCATTCGACTTATCTTCATGTAAATGGAAAAATTGAGCACAAAATTGGAGTTGAAAACATTACGTATATTTTTCATTAATGGGTATATATATGTTGTTTGTACATACATGTGAAGTCGTTGATACAGAAAATTTAATAACCGGTACCACTTTATCATATAACTTTGAACTGAACTGTGCTTTTTTCTGACGGTACCTAAAAGTAGACTTACCGCCTTCCACCATTGGCGATCCTTTCTTTATTCTTAATAAAGAAAAAAAAACTTGGAATTCGGAATTCACTAGCAACAAACGTCCAACTTCTTACCCCTTTCTCCAGTTTGCAAGTCAGTTTTAACTTTTTGTTAATTGAAAGAATTTTCAATAGTCATTGTAAAACCACTCGATTGAATAACCAATAAGTGACTGGTGTAACTATGAACGGAAAAGGTAAACAATGACGGGAAACAAGAAATCAAATTACTTATAAAATTCTTTTAATTTGAGTTCGAGTTATAAAGGCGACGACTTCTAATAGTTCGTTTCATAGAGAGGTGGTCCTAGAAGTCTTCTTTTTTTACCCCTATTTTCAGTTCGACTTATTTACACAATTTTTCACGTTTTTTTGCCTGAAATCGTCTCATTGAGGTGAAATTTACGTGTAATGTACTTCCGACCGTAGATTTTGTTCAGCTTATTTAAGAATTCAGCTTATCGAAGTACAACACACCGAGAGTTGTCTGTATATGTAAATTATTTTTGTTAATAATTTAGATTTAGTTACCATGGAGATTTTAGATTACCATAATTAAGAATATATTAATAGTGGAAGGTTATATAATAGTGATTTTTTAAACTGTTTTTTTGATTTTTCTTATAAAGTACTAAGTTGATTTCAAAATATTTTTTATGGGACCACCTCTGAAGTATGCCCTACCGATCTAAATAAGAATCATCAAAATTGATTTAGAATTGACGGAGTAATCACGTAACATACACACACACACACACAAAAAAAAAAAATAATACAGACGAGTTGAGAACCTCCTCTTTTATTTTTTTGAAGACGGTTGATAAAAAGTTTTTTTTTAATTTATTTATTGATACAACTTCAATAAGAAGGCGGACAGATTCGAATTTTTAAACATTTGCTTATTGAATGTAAATTATTTGAAACACAAAGACTTAATAAAAATTATAATTCTCAAACATGACCAAAGACAAAAAAAATTGTTTTATTCCAAATTTAAGAAAGATTTACTCTTTGGACTCGGAATGGAATAGGTTCGTCACGATTTATCGAGACTCAAAAATAGTAATGAAAATAAATAAGAAAAATAATGTAGAATAATTGACATAAAACATGTATCTATTTACTTGAGGTACGCATGATGGTACAAAAGGATCAATACAATTAGGATTGATGAATTAATTGCCATTTCTATTAGGATTATTTTATTAGTATAAAACTATAACTAGTTTCGAATGCTAAACATTCATATTTAGTTCTGAAACATGCCAATTTTTTTTTCAACACATCAGTACTATGTCACATGGATTATATGCACTAAAGTTTTCAAAAATGTAAGAGAAGAAATCAAACATTGGTACTCACCTGAAGAGATCTAGCAGATATATCCCTCCTGGAAAGGGGAAGGGTTCAGGTAGGTTAAATTGTTGGGGTTTACTATGGAATTTCCCTTATGACTCATTGAATTTTTCCGTTCCTATTAGAAATAAATTTAAAATAGGGCTATTAGAAGTGTTTATCTGGTCATTTAAACAAAAATCTGGATCGGTTACGATTTTAAACGATTTTATTATTACTAATGAATCATAAATATTTAATTTTAGGCTATTTTCTACTTGATGTAGTATTTTTACTCCCGAGTCTTCATTAAATTTATGGTTATTTTCATTTAGAATGGATAGCAAAATTGCAATTTTGGGTCTTATTATTGTATGCTCTTATATGTTCTTTTGCTATTTGATTTACCGATCGTCTATTTTTTTTTCGTGTATTTAGCTTCACAAATGAATGTTTAGCATTCGAAACTTGTATTCTAATAAAATAATCCCAATAGAAGTGGTAATTAATTCATTAATTAGCTAATAAACATTTATCATCAGTTCTGAGGAGGGAAAATGGAAATGCTTCTAGGATTTATCCATCTAAATTAGCGAAAGCGCATGTATTTACTTTTTAGTAATATGTTGTTAATACCCATAAGGGTAGTTGATATCTAAGTTTACAACCCTCAAAAACATGGTATTACTCCAAAAATCACGAAATTTTAGCACTATTTTCAGTTTTTTCCTTATATTTCGTAAACTGTATAATTATGGCTGATAAGAGCATACTTACACTATTAAAAAACAATAAATCTGAGACAATTTAAGCTCGAGTGCATCTGCATAGGGCAATCGAATTCGGAAATACAGATTTTCAGAAAATGATGATTTTCACAAAATTTTATATTATTCTGTTACAGTCAAGTTCTGGGCCGAATACTGACGAAAATACCAGTTTTGTCAAATTTAGTTAGTTTTTTTTTTATATAGAGATTTATTAAAACTTACAACTATATATACAATATAAAAATATAATACATCAAGTAAATATGATAATAATGATAAAATTTTCCGTTCCTATTGGAAAAAAAATTAAAATGGGTTTATTGGAAACGTTTATCTGGTCATTTTAACCCAATTTAAATTTATTTCCAATAGGAACGGAAAAATCCAAGGAGTCATAAGGGAAATTCCATAGTAAACCCCAACAATTTAACCTACCCGAACACTTCCCCCTTCCAGGAGGGATATGTATATTTCAGATATCTGCTAGATCTCCTCAGGTGAGTACCAATGTTTGATTTCTTGTCTTACATTTTTGAAAACTTTAGTGTACATAATCCATGTAACATAGTACTGATGTGTTAAAAAAAAAAAAAAATTTATGTTTTAGAACTGAAGATGAATGTCTAGTATTCTAATAAAATAATCCCAATAGAAGTGGAAATTAATTCATCAATCTTAAATATATATATTTAATAACAGAATAATACTCATACAATAATATACTCCTTTGTCCAGAATCATTAAATTAAGCAATGTTGTATCAGTTATCCCTTGGTTGTATTCGTTCTGGAGATTTTGTGAAAAAAAAATTAAATCACAATAAAATAAAATAAAAATAGAAGGATCGGTTAGTCGAGACCTTGGGTTATCACGACTTGGTTAATCGAGTCCCAAGTTACCCACATTTATACGAAGGATAGAAATTGAAAAACTGACAAATAATGGGCAAAGTAGGTAATTTTTTGTTGGCTTTTTCGGTTAAATTCTTTTTGTTGTTATTTTATTTTTTCCTTGTGGTTTTCTTTATTTTGTAAAAGGTTATTTGATTTATTGAGCAATCAATGTTACGTTAAATCTCACTATCTGCATTTGAAAATTATTTCTGTGTTTTCAATTATATAATTTTATTTATTATTTTTTTTTTAACTTATATCTCTTATATTCCAATTCATGATTATTTACTGGCATTAATTAGTAAATTAATTCAATCTATGGAAAAAAATTGGAGCTATGGGCTCAAACTGAGGGGAACAGCAAAAAAGTCGAATATGAAACATTCAATTCTTCCAATCCTAAATCCTCCGAACAATAGTTAAAGGTGTGTAGTAATTTCATTATTTTTCCTTTGGTTTTTTTAAATAAATGATTATTCTTAATTTTGCACTCTTGTAATCATTCTTGCAGTATGCATATAAGGTAAGCTCCTTTTATGGTGGTACCATATTAGGAAAATAAAATGTATACAGTGAAACTACCTTTATCCATTGAATTAGGCCATTGAAATAAAAATACAGACATATGCTATGTTTTAACTATGCATTTTATTGAATAATAAAAAATGTGGCTGTTTATAAAGTTATATTTATATAACAACAAAATTTAGTTAACGCGTTGGAAATTGCGGATGTTCTGATACATAACTCATCCACCAATTTTTTCCGTATTCGCTTTTCCTAAAACGTTCTACAATGGACATTTTTTGGGAAACAGCTTTCTTTTAGGTTACAGAACCCTTTAATTTTATGAAGAGACCAATCGCGACGGCAATATGGTCTAGACTGGGCTAAACCTGTATAGGATGGATGGGCTGTGGTTCTAGAAATTCACTAAGTACGTTTACTCAGAACTTGACTGTTATGAAGTGTGTAAGCTCCACCCCTAATTTTAAGATCCAGTTCCGGTAGCTGCCGCTTGGTCTATTTAGTTTTAAATAAAAAAAAAAAAATTGTTTTTCTTCAAATCAATCCGGGTAATTATCCGGATGATTGGAGTTTCACTGAACATAAAGTAAATGTGTGAATTAACCCTCCAGTAGTCGCAACCCTTGGACTAACACCAATAGTCGCAACGATCTGACAGATCAGAAATTCAATCATTTTACTGATGATTTCATCACTTTTATTTTACTCATTTACTTAATTTGATTTTTAAAGGAATGCACATAATAATACACATTAATAAAATAAGGTATTTTTTATCTATTATAACAACGTTTAACTAACTATTTTTCTGTTATCACAACTTTTAAACTGTTATTTACTCCACTAATTTTATTTATATAGCTTTGACAAGCAACTTTTGAATTTTCTAAACATAAATACATTTTACATTGTTCACAAAAGTATTTAGTCAGCCTTCATTTTTCGTATAATGCACAACGTCGTCTTTCATTAGAGCCACGTCCTTCATGACTTGCTTCAGGTGGAGCATCCTCTTTTCTATAATATAAGGAACATAAACAAACTATAAATGAATTATTAGTAATGAATTCCTCATCACTAGATATATCATCCTTTGTGTTCAGTATCTGAATGCTCAATTCTTTCTTCAACAACGTCTGTTTCACTTTCAGAATCTGTCTCACTTTCATCAAAATTTTCTACATCACTATTATTCTTCGTATTACATAGAATGATTTTACGAATCATTTCAATATCGTCTGGGTTTTCTAAATAGAAGGGCGTTTACAATTCATAATGTAATAATGGTTGAATTAAATCTGTCGCGTGAGTTGTCGCAATGAGAGTAATAGATCTTGTTCCGGTAACAGCGGAATAGAAACTAAGTAACTAAAACTCTAGAGAGAATATTGAGGATTTGACGTCACTAATGCATTCGAGGAATGTTAGTTGAAAGGTACTGAGTCGCTTATCTCATTATAAAAATGTCAGATCGGTTGCGACTACTGGAGGGTTAAGATAAAAATGACATGTTAAAACTATTCATTAGTAGCGCTTCAATAAAAATACATAATAAGGCCTCTTGGCCATCTTCTTTTCAGACTCCTCGGATTTTATTAATCTGTCATTATGATTCTCAAAAAATACTCCCGAATATCTATTGCACAGAGGAATAGAGTAACATATATTTTAAAATTTTATTTATATTTCTTCTTATTAAAGAATAGACAGTTAAAATTATATTGGAATTAAACAGGGAGTCATTCGCTTGCCGCAATCGACGCTTTATTGGCTAGGGTGCAGGGATATAAATCCTCTATAGAGCCCGTAAAATAGCTTAAAGTTGCTTCCATTAAATCAGCAATCGTGAAGGCCAAGCTGCAGTGCTTAAAGGGTTAGAATAACTGATATTTATGAGATGCAACAACTTTGACTACTAAATTACATATACTGTTCTAAAAATTTCACACAATTGATTTTTTTCATTTTCTAGGCTAAAAGTTTAATTTCTTAAAGAGCTTACGTCCCCATATTCTTCAGCCAGGGCAAATAAAACATATTAGGATTATTAAAAACATTAATTAAATAAGAACAAGCAGTATTTTAAAAAAATCGAAATTTTAAACTAATATGATTTATTAGTTGGAAGTAGTGGTGGTTCAGAAATACTGGACCTGTTACTTTGTAACAGTTATGGGCTGACTGAACGGCGTGCCTGTTACCGATATTCAGAAGGAACAGGTACGAGATACTTGCATACTTCCTGCAGTACTAGTAACAACATTCAAACCTTCCTACTGAGTACAGCCGTAGACTAGTATTTTTCACTTATCATCTCTACCTGTTACCAGATACTCGTTTACCTAAACCAGCATTTTTACTTCCATTATCGCACGAGTATTTTCTGGTGAAATATAAGCCGGTCTTCATTCAACACCAAACACCATCGAATGTAAGGGGCGGATAAAAACCAAATTAAATAAAAATTTCATAAAATGAGCTGGTATTTTTTAAAATGCTGCTTCCTTTTAATTAATTATTTTTTTAATAATCCTATTAGGTTTCATTTGCCCTGGTTAAAGTATATGGGGACCTAAAAACCTAAAAAAAGAATGAAACTTTGCGGAATTTTTCGCCTTTCATATAAACAGAATTTTTACCATTTAACTTCACAATATTTAATGGCCTATTATTATTTATGTACAATATCTTTAGAGAATCTTTTATTACTTATAGGTGCCTATAGTTCTTTCTATGAAATTAAATTTTTCTGGCCACACGATATTGTGGTTAGCCAGTGGTTTCATTTCCCCTTTACTAGCGTTATAGCTGTATATATTTTGAAGACTAGTTTAGAATTTGAATATTCATAATCACTTAAATATACAAAACATAAGCACTTTGATAAAAAAGATTATATTTATTAATCTTAAAATGTAAGACAAGAAATCAAACTTATTGATATATGTTAAATTCTATACTATCATGCGTACCTCAAGTTACAGCTGAATATATCCACACTATATGTTTTTTTAAGAATGATGAATCATTCGCCATTTTAATTGGAATTTTTTTATTCGAAAATTAGCATCGAGTAAAAAACATTTATCACTTAAGGTACGCATGATGATATAGAAGGATCAATACAATTTGGATCATTTTATTAGAATACTATTTTAGAATGCTAAACATTCATCTTCACTTCTAAAACACAAAATTTTCAACACATCAGTACTACATTACATGGATTATATACACTAAAGTTGCCAAAAATGTAAGACAAGAAATCAAACATTGGTACTCACCTTAGGAGATCTAGCAGATATATCCCTCCTGGAAAGGGGAAGGGTTCAGGTAGGTTAAATTGTTGGGGTTTACTATGGAATTTCCCTTATGACTCCTTGGATTTTTCCGTTCCTATTGGAAATAAATTTAAAATAGGGCTATTAGAAGTGTTTATCTGGCGATTTAAACAAAAATCTGGATCGGTTACGATTTTAAACGATTTTATTATTTCTAATGATTTATAAATATTTTATTATAGGTTATTTTCTACTTGATTTATTATTTTTACTCCCGAGTCTTTATTAAATTTATGGTTATTTTCATTTAGAATGGGTCTTATTATTGTATGCTCTTATATGTTCTTTTGCTCTTTGATTTACCGATCGTCTATTTGTTGCTCGTGTATTTAGCTTCACAAGTGAATGCATAGCACTCGAAACTTGTATTCTAATAAAATAATCCCAATAGAAGTGGCAATTAATTCATTAATTTGCTAATAAACATTTATCATCAATTCTGAGGAGGGAAAATGGAAATGCTTCTAGGATTTATGCATCTAAATTCGCAAAAGCGCATGTATGTTGTTATTACCCATAAGTGTAGTTAATGTCCAAGTTTACAACCCTCAAAAACTTAGTAGTACTCCAAAAATCACGAAATTTTAGCACTATTTTCAGTTTTTTGCCTATATTTCGTAAACTGTATAATTATGGCTGATAAGAGCATACTTACACCATTAAAGAACAATAAATCTGAGACAATTTAAGCCCGATTGCAGCTGCATAGAGCAATCGGATTCGGAAATACAGCTCTTCAGAAAATGATGATTTTCACAAATTATTATATTATTCTGTTATAGTCAAGTTACGGGCCGCATACTGACGAAAGTACCGGTTTTGTTGAATTTAATTAGCTTTTTTTTAGATATATATTTATTGAAAATTATAACTGTATATACAACATAAAAATGGCATGTCGCTTGTAACACTTATAAAGGTTCTACATAATGAAGTACAATATTGGAAGGTCTCGAGGCCATCTTCTTTTCAGGCGCCTCGGAGGGTTATCTGGAAAGGAATGAGAAGCAAGTTGTGATACTAATGGATTTGAATGGTTGTGGAGTTTGCTATGAAAGGATAGATATCTTAGTTTGAGCTAAGTAAGAAACGTAAGGTATATTAAGATCTTTGTGGATAAGTTTGTTTGTGACGAAGTAAGGAGCATTCAGAATTTTTCTAAAGATTTTGGATTATAACGATTGGGTAGTTAATTAGCTTTAATTTGAAACTTCTACTCTTGGTCATAATTCATCAATTAAAATATTATTGACCCTTCTATATCATCATGCTTACCTCAATATATGTATTATTTTTTTAAATAAAGAATTCATTGCAAAACACATCCATAAATTAACAATTTATCAACTTAAAAAAATATTTTTTTTTAAATATTATATTTTCAGTAATCCACAGTTTAATCGAGAAAAAAAAATGTAAATGTGTTCAAATTATGTTTAGGATGCCGCTTTGCCTGAAAAACGCCAAGCGAATCGATGAAACCCTATCATAGTTTAGATCCTCTGAGCGGATAAGGTGTTCTCATAATCCCGTTCGCGAATGGCGGCTGACAAAGGGTTCCGCTCCGAAAAGTGGATCGCCTGATAACTTTGGAGAAAATGCTTCTGAGGTTATGAAGAGATCGTATCGGGAAAACTTGGGAAAACAAGGGAAACCTTGATTAACTTCACAAATCACAACTGTCAAACTTTTAACTCGTTAGTTGAATGGAGACATGAAATTATATAAATGTCTGTATTGATCCAATATTATATCGGTCTATACAGAGCTGCCATATTGGAATATTTGTTAAAACTAGTTTAACGCTTTAAAAGCATTTTAATGGCTAAATAACTTAATTTATTTGTAACATTTAAAGTACTGCAACGTTGCTGCATACTTACTAAGTGGATACTAAATTAGGTTAAAAATATGGGAATTTTTCAGAAATTGTATAACACTGCACTATATATATATATATATATATATATATATATATATATATATATATATATATATATATATATATATATATATATATAATATTAAACGAGTGTTTGTCGGAACCAACATTTTTTGATTATCTATAACCATATCCGTACCGAAAAATCGATTCTCGAGTCCATGTTCACAGTAAAGAGATTCTTTTTATTTTTCAAGTACTGTAGCGAGTCTAGCTGAAGGCAGAAAATTTAATTTATCTTTCTTCAGCCGTAGATCGACTTCGGGATATGGAAACCCTTCTGGGGCACATCCAATCTCTAAAAATTGGGGATTTTTCGGACAGATTTGGAGAAAACCTGGCGGTTGAAGGTGATTGCTGACCACATCACCTTCTTGTAGAACCTTTCTGATCCTTACTTTCTCACCAAGTTCTGAACCCTCAGGTTCAGGAAAGGTTTGTAGAAGCATAAATTAAACAAAAAAAAAATAGTGTTTAATTAATTTTAAACTAACGATGGCCGACATTTTTTGATTTTTGAACCGATAACTATATAAAAATTTACATTAAAAAATAAAAAGTCTCATTCTCTAAACAATTGCCGTTTTGTGTTTATAGATTGGCTAAAAGAGACATAAATAATAAAACTATATTTTTCTTGAAAGAGTATATTTGTAGTATATACTTGGCAATCATAAGTTTTTTGTTTTTTAAATTCTTTTATGTCAACAAAAGTGATTTTTATGTCATGGGTGTTACCTGAATTAAATAATTTCTTAAAGACTATAATCTTGTTTAAATTTTCTCTGGACTGCAATAAAATTAAATCACGGCACACTTAATTCTGCGTAGAATTGGTTATTGGGTTAATAATTAAATTATTTCTAAGGTGGGTAAACTATAACTTTTATTCGCGAATGTAACCAACTTTTCTATGATTTAGTTTCTATCTTCAAAAATGTGGTCTTATTTCAATCATTAGGAAAATGTTTCTGTACATAACATAAAAATCCTCACCTTACTGTAGAATGACGTCCATGGGGTAACACTGATGAACTTTTAGATACTTTTTTTACCAATAAAAGCTAAACAAACCAAAGTAGGCTCTTTGAGAATATAATTGTTATTTGTAGATTTAACAAAAATTGAGTTACAGTCATTTTATAGCGGTAACACTTCTGACATTGAATAAAAATACTTACCATTGTCCAAGCTCTGGTTTAACAATCAGAAGACGATGCATTACTTTTAGAAGAAGTTCCTCTACCCCTTTGGAGTCAGTTTCTTGGATATAAAGGTCAGAAAGAACAGTAACACTTCAGTCAAACAATTTAGTAAGACCATGGGGACAGCATTATAATTTTTTTTGGGTGTCTGTATATTCTATTTTTATTGAAAAAATACGCGGATGTTGTTCCTTTGGATGTAAACTTTTAACCTATATCAATAACAAACATAAAATATTGTTTTTTGTAAATAAAAATGTTCATTTTTGTTGTCATATTGAGCTGGTGACACTCCTGACATTTTTTGTAGTTTTCAATACATTTTTCCATTTTTCTACTTCAGAAATACACTCTGGAGAAGAAATTTCCTATAAAAAAGGCAAGATAACGTGACTGTCTGTCACTATGTTAAGTACGAGTGACAATTATTTTGACAAAAGCATCAATTTTTTTGAGAATTAAAAAAAAAAAAAGTTATTTTATATCAGTATTAAAATTTTTTATACTAATATGATATTTTTTTTTCTTTTTTAGTGGATGGTGGAAAGAGTATATAAGCGCAAGTGACTTCATTAAACCTCCATAAAATTATCATAATGAGATCAGCAATTGTCAATCAAGTCGGCAGTCTGAATAGAAACTATTTATGTACGTTCAACTGCAAAAAAGTGAGTAAACTTAAATATTTTTACATAACCTTATCATCTGATTTTATTTAAAAATAAAATGTCTAATCATTATTTCAAGGATCAGTAAGGTTTGTCTAATTGAGTATTTGTTTTTGTATTTTTTAACGGCTAAATTTCGGCTAAAAGATGTAAGTACCACTAGACAAAAACACAGAATTTATATTTTTAAATTTTAGGGGTTCACGTCCCCATATACTTTTACCATGGTATATCAAGCGTATTAGGATATTTAAAAATGTTAATTAAATAAAAGTTAACAGTTTTTAAAATATTACCTAGCAACTTTAAATTTACGAAATTTTCAATTAATAAGGTTTATATCCGCTCCTTGCGTTCATTGCGTCTTGCCATGGGGTATAGGTCTAATGTGATTTTAAATAAATTCTTGAATGGTATGCCTAATCCAATGCAATGTTTTAATAAATCTTTCTAGACACAAATTAGTCCACTCAATGAGTGCTGAAATGAGGGGTGTAGAGTTCATGAAATATGCGATAATGTTTGACTTCCCAGCTTCTATAGAAGAAGGCAGAAGGTAAACATACTAAAGGTACCCGCCCCTGGGGGAAGCAAAGGTTTGACAAAAAGTGAGATAACATTTGTTTTTTCCCGAAAATCACCGATTTTCAATAACGTATATCTCGAAAACCATTTGAATTTCGACAAATTAATACAGGGGAGTATCTCTTAGTGTAAAATTGGGTGAAACTAGATCAAAAATGTAGCAAAATGCCGCAGACCCCACCTTTCTATTATTTAAATGTTAAACTATAAGCATTAAATTTTCTATAATAGCTGAGTACGTGTAACCTTCAATTTTACAAACATGGTATCTAAAGAACAGCTTGATCTTCACCTTATTTGGGGAAGTCGCAATGTCTTATATATTACTTCAACGCTCACCGTTTTTCGAAATAAACTATCCATAAAACGTCAAATCTCACAAAAACTTGCAAATTTAATGAGCTTTCGAATGGTATGTTAAATGTAATGATTTCGTTTTAATATCATGGAGAAATTTACTTATGAAACCGAAAAAATATGGTGTTCTCATTTGGCATACAATTCAGTTACTTGTGTAAATAAAACATTATGACAATCCCTCAATGAAAATGTGCGTTTTAAACATTATAAACTCTTCATTGGAATAAAAAGCATAGAAAAAAAATATTATTTATTAGAAAATAAAGGAAAACTGTTAATAAAGCGACACCAGATCAGCGAATCTT
Organism: Euschistus heros; assembly: GCA_003667255.2. Classification (NCBI taxonomy): domain Eukaryota; kingdom Metazoa; phylum Arthropoda; class Insecta; order Hemiptera; family Pentatomidae; genus Euschistus; species Euschistus heros. Next base: position 2,689,091 of record RCWM02000061.1, read on the forward strand.
ATTTTATTACAGTTATCTATTTATTATTATTATTATTTAGCATTTATTTTATTAACTTTTCAATGTAATGATTAAAATCCAATGATAACGAACCTAGACCTCAATTTTGCCGTTAACTTCTGAATGCAGATTGCGTTGAAAAGAATACTTCTTTTTGAGGTGAATTTTATGGGCAGATGAGTCTGTTTTTACAGGGGAAGGCATTTCTACCGTTCCATGTATCGTTAGTTTATTCATCTTTGTATTGCTGTCGAATAGTGTTGACAAAACATAGTTCGCCCAACAGATTGAATGAGGAGATTACTAAGATTTGTTACAAAATATCCTACCACAACTTCATCCCGAAATTCCACCTGAAGTTCGGCAGAATAAGATTTTCCAACACCATAGTACTCCTCCACAATATTCGAAAGCAATACAAATATTAACCAACGATATACATGGATAGGTAGAAATGCCTTCCTCTGTAATAACAGAGACTCATCTGTCCATAAAATTCACCTCAAAAAGTAGTATTCTTTTCAACGCAATCTGCATTCAGAAGCTAACGGCAAAATTGAGGCCTAGGTTCATTATCATTAGGTTTTCAACATTACATTGGCAATCTAATAAAATAATTCCTAAATAATAATAATAAATAGATAAATGTAACATTATAAGATCCTATGATCTGGTGACAGTTTTCCTTTATTTTCTTTTAAACAATAATTGGATTTTTCCGTTCCTATTGGAAATAAATTTAAAATGGGACTATTAGAAATGTTATTTAAACAACAATCTGGATCGGTTTTAAACGATTTTATTATTTCTTATGATACATAAATATTTAATTTTAGGCTATTTTCTACTGTATATATTATTTTTAATCCTGAGTCTTTATTAAATTTATGGATCCTCTGATCTGGTGACAGTTTTCCTTTATTTTCTATTAAACAATAATTTTTTTTTTTTGCTTTTTATTCCAATGAAGAGTTTATTATGTTTAAAATGCACATTTTCATTAAGGGATTGTCATTATGTTTTAGTTACACAAGGAACTTATTTGTATGCCAAATGAGAACACCATGTTTTTTCGGTTTCAAAAGTGAATTTCTTCATGAAACTGAAACGAAATCATTACGTTTAAAATATCATTCGAAAGCTGATTAAATGTGCAAGTTTTTGTGAGATTTGATCTTTTGTGGATAGTTTTTTCGAAAATCGGGGAGCGTTGAAGTAATATAAGACATTGCGACTTCCCCAAATAAGGTGAAGATCAAACTGTTTTTTAGATACCATGTTTGTAAAATTGAATGTTATAGGTACTCAGCTATTAGAGAAAATTTAATTTAATTGTTTCATTTAAGGAGATCAATATCAGTTATTATATTAAAAAGGCATAACTCCCCATTTGCTTTATTCATTTAACTACATGTTTCAGAGCTTGTCATGTTGCTCCATCTTCAGGTTCTGCCAGTCAGCGGAAATTGTAGAATTCATCTCTAGGTTCATCCTCTTTTGATTTGTTCTTATATTTCCTTTTTCTTTTAAAAAATGTGGTTATGGTTGCCATCCATCTCTCCTAAATGAAACAATTAAAGTAAATTGGTGGATGGCAACCATAACCACATTTTTTAAAAGAAAAAGGAAATATAAGAACAAATCAAAAGAGGATGAACCTAGAGATGAATTCTACAATATCCACTGACTGGCAGAACCTGAAGATGGAGCAACATGACAAGCTCTGAAACATGTAGTTAAATGAATAAAGCAAATGGGGAGTTATGCCTTTTTAATATAATAAGAAAATTTAATGCTAAATCTGAAAATGGGGTCAAAATTTGAAAAATATTTTTAAAAATGAAGATATTACAGATTTTATGGAAAAAAAACGTTATTTCTTCAAAAAAGTCTTTGATTTATCGTATATCTGCAACGGATTGGAATAGAAAGGTGAGGTCTGCGGCATTTTGTAACATTTTTAATCTAGTTTCACCCAATTTGTTTTTTACAAGTGATACTCACCCTGTATGTGATACATTTTATAGGAAATTAAATTAGCTTTAATTTTAATTTGAAAAATATTTTTCTAGAGTCAACTGTTTTCGAGATATAATCGAAAAACAAAATAAAATTGAACATCTCCCCTCCCTCCTACAGTTAGCTCATCCCCCAGGGGCGGGGACTTAAGAGTATGTTTACCTTTTAACTCCTCCTAACGAAGCTACGAAGTCAAAAATTATCGCATATTTCATTCACTCTACAATGCGTTCATTGACTAAATATTGCTATTACAATCATAAATCATATCAATTTAAAATTTCGTATTTTTTTTTTTTTTTTTTAAATGTTTTCTTTTATTTAATTAATGTTTTGGATAATCCTAAAAAGTTTTATATGCCCTGGTTAAATAATATGAGGACTTAAACACCTAAAGAAAAATCAAACTTTAAGCCTAGAAAAAATAAAAACAAAATCACTGGGTGGAATTTTTTTTCTGTCAGTATGCTATTATCTGCTTCTTTTGAAATCTATGAATAATTAAGGAAGTTTTAAATAGATTAACGGTTAATAACTATACTTTTTCCAAGTTTACTTAAACCGCTTCCAGAATAGTTTAATCCATTTCCACATTCATTTAAACATTCCCATTTATATTTAAACTTCCGCATTCATATTTAAAAATTTTCCAAGGATGTTCACTCATTTTCCATTTTATTTTAAACTATTATATTTATATTTCACCCTTTTTTATTTATTTTTTGGCTTTTTCCATTTAGATTGAACCATTTTTAAATTTTATTTAAACTTGTTCTAAATGAAAATTTACTATTTATTATTAGATAACGAACAGTATGGTAGAATAATTTGAAAACAAATTATTCACTATTATTATTATTATTATTATTATTAATACTGAGCGATACAGTCCTAGTCGGGCTATGGCTTCATAAAAAAGAGTAACAGAGGTCCAGTGAACAGAAGTCGCAAACGTAACTGTACTCATTCCCTGCTGAATTTGATTTTAATATTAATTAACTATTATTTATAATTACTTATACTTGTTTCAATGATGTACTCTATAAATGTACCGGATTAATTCCATTTAGAAAAAGTTTAAATCAAATTGAAAAAATTTTCAACCTAAATGAGAAATACTAAATATATGTGAAAAAAGGTGAAATATAAATTGAATAGTTTAAAATAAACTGGAATAAGATTAAACATAATTTGAAAATGTTTAAATATGAATGCGAATAACGATTTTTTATTTTTAAAAAATAAATTTATTGAAATTTACAGCTGTACAAATATACATCAAGTAAATTCGTTAAAAATGTTTACAATAACATGCCAAAACTTGAAAAGAACTACTCATCAGTAGCACTTAAATAAAAAATCTCTAGGCCATCTTCTTTTTAGACGCCTCGGAGGATTATCGGGAATTAAGAGGGAAGCAAATTGAGATACTAGCGGATTTGAGTGGTTATGGAGGTTACTATGAAAGGATTATTATCTGGTTTTGGCTTAATCAGTAACATATGAAACATTAAGATCTTTATGGATAAGTTCATTGGTGACAAAGTAAGGAGCATTGAGGATTTTTCGAAGGATTTTGGATTGTAAGGATTGGATACGAGATGAATTGGATGGTTTAGTGGAGCCCCTAAGCTCAACTCCGTACATCCATATGTCATGTAAACGAGTCTATTGTAATTAATTGGGAGCTTTGAACGAAAATTAAATATAAATTGAAAATTCTAAATAAAAATGGAAAGAGATTAAATATAGCTAGAAAATGATTAAACTATTCTGGAAAAGGTTTAAGTAAACTTGGAAAAGGTATATTAACAAAAAACAAGAAAACTCTCTTCCACCAACAAATCATTGTATGTTTGAAATATTCGCAAATGGTCGTGAAACTTGTGTACAGCACTTGTTATTATTTTGAATTTAACGCTATAGTTATTAAATATAATTTAAAACTACTTTTTCTCAAGTAAATACTAATGCTTACACACTCTATGAAAGTAGGGAATTTTAATCTAGTTACTTCATGCGCTCTAAAGCTTAGTCGAAATATACCCACTGGAAACTTGTATTAGGTCGATTTTTCTGCATGAGCACATACTTGGTTTAACAAACAGTTAAGAAAAAGATGTTCCGTGTTTAGTTTATATGTGCAGAAGGCATAATTTGGTTTCTTAAATTTCGCACTGATGGCGTTTAAAAGAATAGGCTCGTTTGGACCGGACAAATGTTTTCAACAGACTGAATTCGTGATTTACCACTCTCTTGAAAGATAGTTTTTGATTATAACAGGAATTATTGTAATAAACAATTGTGTTTTTTACTTAATTATATTAATTTTCGCTTTCAATTCTTAAAGAAACAACAGAACGTTTTGAGTGACTTTCTGTTATAAAGTTTTTTTTTTATTAGCCTCCCATGGAGACCAATGAATTATGCCCAAGTCCCATTGTAGTATTTTGAATTGATTCCCCACTTAATAAAAACAATACTATATAAGTTTTGGTTGACGCTATCATACACTGGTGACGCGGTTGAGAGCTGCGTTGGGATTACTATAGGCCTGGCTTGGCCACCCAAGTACCAGACCGTTTGAAAAGTCCTGTCGTTTTTCATTAATCAAAATTATTTGGTCTGTACGATCTTTTTTATAATTCTATTGTCAATTCGACCTTTTTCCGGTGTAAACAATATTGTTTACTGTCTTTGAAATAGGGATTACTTTTTAATCCAGTAACTGCTAAAATGTAAAAAATATATATTAAAATGGTGAGTGTTGAAATTAAAATTTGGTCAATTTGATTTTATGGATTTCAACTTGGCTTGAAGGCAAACGAGGCACCTCGAAAAATATGCTCCGTGTTTGGAGAGAATGTGCTCTCTGAGCGTAATGCTCAATTTTGGTTTTCCAAATTTCCTAAAGGCGATGATGCTCTTGAAGATGATGCTTGTTCTGGAAGACTGCAGGTTGCCAACGAACAGGAAATTCGTGAGTTTATTGATCCGGATCTACGTTACACATGTATGGAAATAGGTAAGCAGTTCAATATTTCACAAGCAGCAGTCTGGAAGTAACTATATCAAATGGGAAAAATAAAAAATAAATGGATAAATGGGTCCCTCACAAGTTATCAAAGGCGAAAAAGAGACCATATACTGCAAAGTTGAATTGGGATGAATTAATGGAACTTGGATGAGAAACATTGCCTCACCCACCTTATTCTCCGCACCTTTCGCCCACTGATTATCATCATTCAGGTCTCTGGACAATTGTCTCCGGCAGAAATGTTTTGATAACCAGCAAACCCTAGAATTGGATTTAAATCGTTTTTTTTACCAGCAATGATCAAGCATTTTTTAAACGGTATTTGAGATATTCATACACGGTGGGATAATGTTTTTATTTGTAATGAAGATTATTTTAGTGAATAAAGTAATTGTATAGTTATTGGTTCATTGAATTTTCAATTACCCCCCAAAAAATGACAGAGCCTTAGAAACGGCTTTAAAATTTTCAAGGGATGCTGAAATATATTGTAAATATAGTGTTTTGTATTCAATTTATTTTTTCTTTATATTTTAAAATTTCTTTATACTGTTATTTTGTATTATTTTTAATATGATTTACTTTTTTTTTTTTTTTTTTGTATTTTGAATAGTATGATTTTTTTTTTCTTTATTGCTTTATTTTTATATATTTTCGTCGTAAACCTACGCCTTCCTGCCTTATAGTATCCTTTAATAAGTACACATTGATCCCAGCTGAACAGATCCGCTATCTAAGACTCCAACAAACGTTTAACTTTGAATCCAAATACAAGACTAAAACGGCAGGAAACAGCTCGTCGTTTCCGACTTCTTCAGCATTTACTAGACAGACGTTCAAACCTAACGATTAATTACAAAAGGCTTATTTAAATGACAGTTATCAGACCTATTTGGACATATGGAGTTGAGCTTTTGGGGCTCCACCAAACCATGTAAATTCATCACGTATCCAATCCTTGCAATGCAAAATCCTTCGAAAAATCCTTAATGCTCCTTACTTTGTCACAAATAAATTTATCCATAAAGACCTTTAATGTACCATACGTTACCAGATACCTATCCTTTCATCGTAAACTCCATAACTATTCTAATCCACTAGTCTCTCAACTTGTATCCCATTCTATTCCCAATTATCCACCGAGGCGTCTGAAAAGAAGATGGCCGAGAGACCTTCTTGTATAGAATTGTTTTCTTTTTATTGAAGTGCTACTAGTGAGTTCTTCACATGTTATTGACAAGTCTGTAATAATTTCCTCAAATTGACTTATTGTACATAAATGTATGCAGGTGTAAATATCAATAAATAGTTTAGAAAAAGAAAAAAACAATTTTTTTAGTGATTATATAGTTTCATTGCACCCTTTGTAAAGACACAATCATATTGCTTTCTCAATAACACTCTTGAACTTTATCGAGGCTTTGTTAACTTTAGCAGTTCATTGTTCATAAATAAGTGTTATGAAGATATAATACATTTTTGGTGAGCAATAAATAGGATAAACATGTTTATAGATTTTTGGGTTCTAGCATTTGAAGAGAATATTTTTATTTATAAAAAGTATTGGAATCATTTTTCTGTAGTTTATCTAAAAAAAGATTCAACCAAATTCGTGCTATAAGCCATTCCGTGTATGCACGATATAATATTTAATTAAACACACATACGAATATTTATATATTATAAACATTTAATTCCATTATTCTCTCTGCTAATAATATTATTATTTATAAAATAAAAACCTTACGAATAATTTCTGTATTTCCGTGGGCAGTAGGAAATTATATATAGAGGTAGGAAGAAAGGAACACATATACCTTTCTTCTGCTAGGTCAGTCAGCTGGATTAAGCCGACCCGGGATAAGAAGGGAGTGGGGATTGCCTCTGTACAATCTTCCAGCAAAAAACGAGATTTTTGTTTTGTTTATTGAAGGTTCTAACTCGAGTAATCTAGGACTTCCATTTACATTTGCAGATAACATGTAAGATAACACATAAGATGTTAAAATATAAATTTATTTTTTGGAAATTTATATTTCAGAAGTTAAAGTTTGCTTATTTTTAAAATAAATTTTTATTCACCAGGGGCTTTTCCGAATTTTCATCTTAATTTTAGTGATTCTGCATCGGATATAATCGGTGCATAATTTCGTAATTCCTCTAATGGGCCCTAGAACAAACAAAAACCGTTGTGGATCTCTAAGAATGATATCCACATTGTTCATTCAACAAAACATTAAAATTACATTGAGTGAAAAATATAAACTCGGGCTTAGGCCCAGTGCCTGAGCTAGGAGCTCAGTGCCTTACCAGCTAAGCTACCCCGCTTCTAATCCTTGGTCTACATATCTGAAAATAAATACGGAAAAATATCCAACGCGAAAAAGAAAGCATTAAAAAAAAAAATTATATTAAGTGTAAAATATAAATATAACATGAAGTATTCTGGTTTCCTTATATACTAAATTCAGACTGTTATAAAATGTAATTATCGCATTTCAAAATGTTCTTAAACAAAATCAAAAAATTACTATTTCTTCTTCTTCTTCCTTGAAACGGTGTTTCCTTTCGTCAGGTTTACGTCAGGTCAAACATTCTTTCCACTGTTCCCTATCCTACCAATCACCGTTCCTCAGACCTCTTCCTGCCATTTCCTCCGCTATTTTATCCTCCCGTCTCCTTGCTGGTCGTTCTCGGAGGGTTCGATTTTCTCAACATTTCAGGCAATCTTCCAGAAGGTATCCGACGCACATGTCCATACCATAACTTCTTCTTCATCACATGTTCCGTCACGCTCTCCTTAATTTCCATTTTCTTCCTCATATCTTAATTTCTTACGCGATCTGCTCTTGTTTTCTGGATACACCTCCTCCAGTAGTCCATCTCAACTACATTTAATTTATCTCTAATACTCTTGGCGAGGGACCATGTTTCTGCGGCATATATAAGATGGCCTTCAATCAATGATTGAAAAATCTGTTTCTTATTCTTTTTGGATGAGGTCCTGCTCCACAAAACCGGATGCAAGATGAGTATTGCCTTCCTAGCCATTCCACATCTCCTCTATATTTCCCTTTTATATCCTCCTACCCCATCCAGAATCGATCCCCAATATTTCAATTTTCCAACTTGTTTACATTTTTCTCCTTCTATCCAGCGATCCTCCTTCTCATTCCCCTCTATACACATGTATTCGTTTTTATCAAAATTTATCTTCATTCCCTATGCTTTGTAACATCGCAAGAGCTTTCTCATCATCAACATCAGGTCTTCTTTAACATGGGCCATTACCACCTGATCGTTCGCGAAGAAGATTGTACACAAAAAATCCTCTTTAATAGGAATGCCCACCTTTTTACACTCCCTAACCCACTGCTCCATCATTACATCCAAGTATATTTTAAATAAGGTCGGGGATAGACATCATCTCTGTTTTATTATATTTCTTTATATTTATTAAAATGCGATTTTCATATATCCTTCAGCATAGATCATTCATCATTTTGTTTGCAGAAAAAAATATAAGATCAGTTTAATCAGTGATTTAAGCATTTTTATTTTATTAATTTTTAGACACTTTTCGACATTTTTTAAAATGGTACTCAATAATACCATTTTACAATAGATTTTTGTTATTCTTAAGGGAACGAAATTTACAAGAATAAAGAGTTTTCGAAACCTAATACTCAATTAAAACAAAGTCAGTGCCTCTAAAATATTTATTGAATGGGTTAAGTAACGCTTTCAATTCCATAAATGAAAGTTTGGAATGTTTATCTTCGTAAATACAGATTTGTGAATTGAAATTTTGTACATTTTCTAAATTATTATTAATAACATATATTGTAGGCAATAGATAATAAATACTACCAGCGGTTAACTAAATTATTTTTTTTAAAATGTTTAATTAGTTTTTGCTTTTTTAGCTTATTTTTTGGATATTTTTTTGGAATAGCAATGTATTTTTAAACCGAGGCATTGGTACCAAGAATCAACAAAATTGATTTTATCTCTTTATAAAATAAATAAACATAAATATAATAAACAACTGGTTTAGTTGTTAAATTAATTATTAGTAATTATGGTTTCGCTAAATTACAAGTGATTAGAATTTACTCTCCATCGTTGATCTCAGCAAACTATTTTTTGAAATATTTTCATGATTTTTTGTACATATTCACAAGACTTTGCAATACCGCTAAACTTAGGGTGACTAATGTTTGTTATCCGCACTGGCGGATAGGTTGCAGATATCCGCAAGAGACTCTTGTATTAGATCCGATGCGTCGTCAATATCAATATAAAAGGAAGACCAACTGATACATGCCCGATTTAAACCATTAATATTTATTTTTTCAGAATATAATTCTGTTTTTATTTATTTAAAGATTCATATGAATACTTTTATTCAAAATATTTCTCGTACCGTTTCAATCGTTCTAATCCGTATTCAAACGATGTTATCTGTAACATATTATTTTCTTATTTATTTAAAGGTGCACCACAATATGTATAAAATATACATACAACTAAAGTTTTAATATGGAACATGTTTTACCCGTGACCTAGTTCGTCATAAACGGTACGGTATGGGGGAACGAGAAGTATGACACGCTAGTCTGTTGGTGTTCCTCGGATCGAAAATTTATAAACCTACCAAAAATTTAATGGAAAATATTTTCTGTTACATAAAATTTGTCGCTAAAACCTAACCTTTAGGAGTTATATTGGTTTGAATGAAAAAAGTCACGTTTTAAAGCCATATTTTTTCTCAACTTTTTTTAAAAATCACGATTTTTTTAATGTAATTGAAAATCATATAGGTAAGCAGAAAAAAGTAAAGAATATAAAGGCATAAACAGTCATCAGGGTTAAAACAAATGTGGTCTCACTTATTTCTTCTTTTTGTCTTAAAAAATAAAGCAAAAAATCAAAAATTATTTAAAATGAAAGATTAAAATCTAAACGTATTATTTTTATTAGTCGTTGATATGTCAAAGCTACTAAAAAATGAAAGTTTTTTTTGTAGTGTTGGTTTTCGGAAAAATAGTCAGATGCTGACCTTGAAAAACTTTTACGTGAATAACACGATATATAAATGTCTCAAATAATTCGATATTCTTATTAAAATTCGATTTTAAATATTGACGTAAGCCCTATTTGTATTTTTTATTACTAGGAACTAGTTTGTTTTTTTTTAATTTCAATAATTGTCATTATTTTAATTAGTATAAAATGTCAGAATAAACAATAAAAGAAAAAGGGCAAAATCTCAAGTCGATCTGTGTGAGTATTATTTTTATTATGAAAGGAAAGGTGTTTGGTTCGTGCCAAATCAGTCACATAAGGGATAGTCATTGTGGATCATTTGTGACAAAGCAAGAAGCATTAAAGATTTTTCGAAGGATTCCGGTAGATTGGATGCGTGAAAAATTCGATGGTTTGGCTGAACCACGTAACTTAATACTGTAGGCCGAATAGGTCTGATAATGGTTAGATATATGATTTTTTTTTTATTTTTTTAATAAAAAAGTCATACAGACGAAAAGAAAAAAGGTTTCTAAAGGTATAAATTAAAGGAATTAAAAAACAAAAACCGTTCATTACAAGAAAATTTCACATCTTAAGGTACAATTAGTTTTGAGAGAAGAAAGTGCTGACATAGACAATATTATTGTTTTTTGTTTTTTTTTGGATAGATATTCGGTTGGCATCAAAGAGGTCGATAATTCGTGTTGTATCTACTGAGAAAACAAAAGGACAAACCATTGTTTAATGAAGAATATCTAAACATCGTCCAAAGAAGGAATACTGCTAAATTAGAAGCTTTTTAAAATAGTACCACCGATAGCATTGTTTCCTACTTTCTGAAAGTTAAGAAACTAAACATCTAACTTTCTAAAAAAATATCAATATACAATTGTGATTCGCACAGCAGCAGCGCATCAAGAGGTGAACCCGAAAATGGCAACATCTGTTTTATAAACGTACAATATCTATCTCGCCATTACTGACGCTTTAAAAATATTTTGGAGCGCACCCCAATGGTGAATTTCCTAAACTCATTTCCCTTATGAATCTATTAGGATTAAAGTCATCCTTTGTTGAGATTAGGGAGAGAGGGGCGTAATAGCCAGGCTGGCCTGGAGCGATGCAGAGGATCATGAAGGGAGGAAACCACTTACGTAAATATGATAATCTTATGTTTTCTATCTAAATTAATGGTTGCTTGGATATCGGTTATGAAAGAAGGGAATTTGGGCGAAGCATAGTTTGATATGAACCCACTCTATAGAGGCTGGGTGTGCCCCTGGAAGGCTTCCCTACCTAGAAGTCATTACATGGCCGAAATAATGGAAAATCCAAAGAAGGATGAGATCACTGAATAGCCTAAAGTCTGTACTAGACGAAATTGACGAATATACAGCGGATAAGTTAATCTTAAATAACAGTATCGAGATAAATGCAAGATGTTAAACTGAAATTAGGGTCAACCAAGAAGATGGTTGGATTGTGTTTGACCTTTATATTTTGAATAATCCAGGAATTCAGGGATTATTTCTATCACTTGTGGTGGATGGTAAATGAGTGAATTCAGGAAAATAAAATATAGAAGCTGTTTTTCAAATTTTTTTTTTTTTTTTGGGGGGGGGGGCTGTGAATATGAATTTTTCACTTTTACCACATCAAAAAATGGAGTTTTTTCCCCCCTTCTCATGTAAAACATCGTATTTTTATAAATAAATAAAATAATATAATTAACATAAATATTTTATATTCAATTTCCTACAAGTTATATCTTATAATTGCTTTTGTCGAGCCATTTAGGTTATAGACTGCACAAAAGTTGTAGTGCAGTAACATGGTAGTTGAACGAGGAAATATAAAGATTTTCTTTAGATTAATGTTTATGTTTTTTGGGGTACTAAATCCAGATTTCAACTCTTAAACGTCAAAAAAGTGAAGCACTCTTGAAAAAAACATTTAAAATATGATACATTTTTAGTATTATATTTTGATATGTAAAGTACGCATTTAAAATAAAAATTATACAAAAATTAAGTACATTAAATTTAATAGTTGTTTTATATATATATATATATATATATATATATATATATATTTTTTTTTTTTTTTTTTTTTTTTTTTATCAATGCAACTATTTAATTGCTACTGCACACTGAAGAGAAAACGATGGAATTAGAAGTATGTGCTAGTGAAAAATTTATTTTATTTTATTTTTGTATATTTTAGTATAAGGCACTAAGGAGGAAGAGAAAGAAAGAAAGGTATTTTAGTATTTATGGTTTTTTTTTTTCCAAATTCATACAAAATAAAAAAATAGCTTTGGTTCGAAATGTTTTTTGGCTTTTTTTGGGGAACGCTTATATTTTTCGTGGGGACACATTTTCATATTCCGATTCATCGCATAAAAGAAAAATAAATTGAGAAAAATTATTTCATATTTTTTTTCTTAGGTTTCACTACCTTGTTACTTGAATAGATACATGTTGGTATCGATTGTTGCTGTCTGCATCGTACCTCCGAGTTCGTAATACGTCATACTTATTAATATAAACTGTTTATATTTTTTTCAAGATCAAATATATTTATTTATTTTTTAAATAAAATGAAATATATTAATAGATTCATGGAAATTTAATATTAATGATTTATTATCATTTGGTAACCACAAACATGTTTTCAGGATGGGAACATAAGCAGAATTTTATCATGAATATTTAGCATTATAACATTCGCTATGGGTGACCCAATGAAGGCTAAGGTAAGGAGAATGTTTTCGGCTGCATGGAAAGTTTAGATACTGAATAGTTAAAAAGTAGTGAAAAAAAAAAATTTGATGCTATTTCTATCCGATTAATATCTTGTCATATTAATTACCCAAAATTAACTCTTAACCATTGAGCTATCTGGTTATTTAGAATATATTAAATATTAGGAGATCCTTTGATTTGAAAATTGGTTTTATGTAATTGCCATCAACCTGCGAAAAAAAAAATTATAAAAATTAAAATTCGGTAAACAAAAATGTAATTATGTTTACGGAATTTTGGACATATTTGAATGTGTGATTGGAAGAAGGGCCTATGTCATGATTTTCTCGAAACTCAGTTTTTTGTGGAATAAAGGCTTATGGTCATGTGGGGTATGTAATGCCATGGTTTTAAGTAGTAAAGAAAGCCCCTAGATCGTAGGAGAATCGTGTTTGTTTCGAGAAATCAGAAAAATTGGATTGGAAAAAACGCCCTATGTTATCAGTTGATAATCTGAGTTCGTCTCGTCATAAGCAAGGGAAAGAAAAGGATCTGCTTCACATGACTGATCTTAAACATAAACTATTTTATACCTATCTGCTTGCAACGTAGTCATTCAATTCATAATACTTATTTACTTACTTTAGGGTCTATGTCACTATAGCTACTTTTTATTAGTTATATTCAGTGATGTTATAGTTCTTTGAAGCTCTTGTAAGATTAGGAAACCGTGACATATGCCCTTCTTCCGGGCATACATTCATTTGTTCTACAGATACAGATCCCAAAGATTGTCATCCATAACTCATGTGCTTTTTATATTTTAAGACTATTTTAATGTAGATACGTTGACTTTCTGTTAGCTTTCAACAGAAATATATTAAATTCGTATTCAGCTATTAAAAGGCAAATTATAAGAAGGAAGCAGTTAAATTGAGAATAAATTATTCAAGTAACGGTAGATACACTAGAGGCAACTTGTCACAAGTACATTGATTTTCGTAAAGCCATTGGAATACATTGTCAGCTGTTCCATGCCCATTTTCTTTATTGTTCACAATAATTAAATTTATCGAAATTATTGATTCAGTAATCCTGTACAGCAGCAATACCTCAAGCCAAAACTGACCTGTCTTTAATGCTGTGGCTTCATGTTCAATTTGATTCACTCAATTGAAACAATGAAAATATATAATTTGTCCAAAGATATCAAATATTTTATCGCATTGATGAAATTCAGTTCATTAATGAAGGTATCAGTACTCATAGATTTATCCGCATTTATGAATAAAATGGACTAAAAACATTAATGATACGAAGTGCATTTCGTCTTAATATATCTCAACATAACCCTACCAGAAATACAAGAATATGCTATTCAATCATGGGTATGAAGTCCTAATTTATAATTAGTTGGGCACAACCCACAAGTGAGTCAACCTGATGTATTAGAGGTTAGCGTTAAACTATTTGATGTCGCTCTTATTCAGTTGCGACAGTTTAATCCCGGATTCCTGTAATGTGCAACAGCACTTTAATCTCAGCATCTGGTGACTCCTTTGTCATTTTCCACGTATTTGTCCTTTGATAACTTGTAATGCCTACCTAATCTTTAATGATTTGGCCAACAAAACCCTTTCAAGCTTACTCAACAGGTAAACATGTATAGTTAGCGATCTTGTATAATATGGTATCATGAATAGATAACTATAAATAATCAACCACATATCGGCCTGAGCAACTATTTTATCAAATATGAACAAGGATTACTCATCACTGAAATCATCAAACGATCCACTCAGTAGAATACTAAGCAAATCCACGAGTACTGCTAGAATTAGGCTTTAATAAAGTATTATTTATTTTTTATTCTTTAATGATACATATGGAGAGAGAAGTGACAATTTTTCTAAATTATTATCAACACAAATCAAAAAATCAATGAGTAAATTATTTTCATTTTACAAAACTAAAATCTTCAATTATTTTAACAGTTCTTTTATCAGAGAATGGAACTGTAATCTGTAATAAAGAATTCAGTTCTCTACCAGTGATTCCAAATTATGTTGAAAAATGTGACTTCCATTGACATCAGTGTAATACTCAATTTTTCCCACTATTAGTTTAAATAAGTATTCAGTTGGTAAAATTGTGTTATTTGAAAATTGAATATTTTCAACTTTTTAAAATTGATTAATAAATTTAAAAGAAGTTGCAAATAATGTGAAAATCGTAAAAGTATAGCTCTGTATATACATATATATATATATATATATATATATATATATATATATATATATATATATATATATATATATATCCATATTGATATAGAATTTTTAAATAGTTTCGATATTCTTTTTTTAGAAGCAATTTTTTCTTCAATTTTAAAAGGTAGGATTGTTATGTATTTAAGGTATTGGTGCTGTATAAATATACTATATATGTCTAAATAGATAGACAGATAGATAGATGTGTGTGTGTGTGTGTGTGTGTGTGTGTGTGTGTGTGTGTGTGTGTGTGTGTGTGTGTGTGTGTGTGTGTGTGTGTGTGTGTGTGTGTGTGTGTGTGTGTGTGTGTGTTTGAGTGTGTGTATGGGTAGTTCTTTTATATTACTATACCGTTCATTCTTGCATCTTTTATTGTTTTGTTTGAATACATTAAATGATTTTGTCAAATATTTCTTTCATTTCATTTTGACACTCCCCGACTATTAAAATAATTAATATCTATATCAAGATAATACATTAAATAAGAATTTACATTAACAACTGTCAATAGATAAACAAAAGTCAAGGAATTCAAAATATACTGGTAGCACAAAATACCTTATAAATTATATAACAAAAATAGCTAAAATATTTAAAATAAAATATATTGAAAGCAGTATTTGAAAAACCTAAAATCCATAAGTTATTATAGGATTAAGCTAGACTATCTTTGACCTATAACTGGACTTAATCATGTTTTTCATAAGGTGGAGTTAATTAAGTATAAGTGTATATTTAAATTCTTCTAGTATCAGTGATTCTAGAGATTGTGATCTACTAGCACTTAATATTATATCAATATAAATTATATTGTACATAAACAAATACAGCATATAATATAATAGGAAAGTTACATAAAATGCCGGATTTTAATGCAGTTCTGTCTCTTATACCTTTTTCAAATATGCAATTAGAGGTCTCATGTTCTTTATATTTTGATAATTCCTTAATTTATAATCATATATATTATTGAAGGAGATTTGTCGGTATATATTACACATGGCATTATGTGTAATAATTAAGTTATACCTTTATTAATTATTGGATAGTTGAATTCAACATGTTTTGGTACTTCAGGAACATCTCTAGTCACATAATCAATAAATTGTTTTTCTATTTCAAGTGGAAACATTTAACCAATATAAAACATTTCAGTTAGCACATCTATCCAACTATGCTCCTTAATTTTTGTTTTTTTATTGAAATTTAAAATATGCATTTATTTTTAATGTTGTAAAGAAACATTATACTGTTTTTTTTTTTTTTTTTTTTTTTTTTTTTTTTGGTTATAACCGTAATATAAACATAACTACAGATATTTGTGTGTAAAAAAACATTGATTTTGTAAAAAAAAAAAAAAAAAATTGTTAATTTGCAAATTTTGATTTTAACCTGGCTTCAATACAATAGTTATAATCACTTTCAACTAAATATAAATATATATATTGAAGAAATTAAAAGTAACTTTTAAACTTACACATTTGTGACTTTCTTATAAAAGTTACAAACACCTCCACTAAGAAATTATGGCAACCTAAGGACTAACCATATGCTATAATCTACTCTTTTCAAAACTAATTTAATTAAATCATGAATAGATTTTCATGGAATTCACTTTAAAATTGTTAGCAATAGTGTAATTTTAATTTTATTACATCACTATTGCTTATTAATTATTTCAGTACAAATGGGGCTTTAAAAATATCAACATTATTGTAAATTTTGTAAGCAATAGTGATGTAATAAAACTAAAATTACACTATTGCTTACAATTTTAAAGTGAATTCCATGAAAATTAGTTTTGAAATAACCTATTTAATAACACAATAAGAAAAGAAATATTTGAGGTATAATGTTTTTAATATATTAATATATTCTTTCGATAAAATCAAATAATTATCTCATATTTATAATGTTTTTAGAATTTCTTTCGAAAATCATAATTATGTATTGTATCTGTTACACCTACCACACACTAGAGAGTGGCCCCATTGAAATTATTCATCAAAAAGCAGTAAAAAATACAAAATTTAACATCTTAATGAGAAAAAAAAAAAAAAAAAAAAAAAAAAAAAAAAAAAAAAATATGCTCTCACACTCCAATAATATTTTATAATTCTTAAGAATTTGCTGTTATAACATAGTTAATATCAATGAATACTAGTGAAACATTTTTATATATATATATATATATATATATATATATATATATATATATATATATATAATTTTAAAAGGTGTGCTAATGGTATTTTCACATCACCTAATTGCAAAAATCACAATGTTTTCAAATATTAGTTTAAAAAAAAAAACATATAGTAGCTTCTGAGCCCATTTAAATAAAATAGTGTGAGGTACTAAATGAAATTAATTCATAGAATGTTTAGCATACATGACAACTTAATGTCGTTAATATTCTTTAATTTGAGGATCATATTAACATCACTGTTCTCTTCTCAGGTTTCTGTTCACATTTTATACAGATTGTATAAAATATCTAAACTAAAGATTGGACTAGAAAAATAAAATCATTGTATTTTTTTATAATAAAAATTTTCACAAACTTGTTTCCTTTTAATAATTATGATGCTTAAAAATATAAAAACTTATGATGATTAATAAAATTTAATATTATTTAGGCAGAGGTAATGGTTAATGGAAGTGAAAGGACTGTAATATTAGCTTCCAATGCAAAGCCACACTATTTCTCTCAGGTATTTAATGTTATTTATCTCAATACTTTAATGCTTGAAATCTGTAATAATGAGTGACTAAGTAGAAAATTTTCTCAATAGGTACTTGCTGCTTTAGCTCTAGCTTTGGGGCCCCTTGCTGCGGGTTTAGGCAAAGGCTACAGTTCACCTGCAATCGCTTCCCTCCAAGAGAAACAACAGTTTGCTATATACACTGGCAACTTTACCAATATCTTAACAATAAATCCTCAGCAAGCATCCTGGGTAGCAAGTTTATCACTTCTTGGTGCTCTTTTTGGAGGAATGTTTGGTGGCATAGCTATGAAGTTTGGTCGGCGAAAAGTCTTATTAATCACTTCCATTCCGTTCTCAGCATCGTGGCTAGTGACTGTATTTGCCAAAAATATTGAAATGATGTTTGCAACTGGTTTTATTGGAGGTTTTTGCTGTGCTATTATCCTTATGGTTTCTCAGGTATTTATTTTTTATTTTATATTATTTATTTCCTATACTATTACAAATAATATGTTATTCATGTTTTAATGAAATTTCAGCTGCTTAGACATATTTCGAAACTGAAACCGTTGGAGTGAATTTATACATTTAATCAACCAAATATCATACATGTTTCATTAAAATAAATTAAAAACATTATAAGGACTTCTAATAGATAACTTTTCTTGGTACAAGATATTTATAGAATTTTTCTCAGTATTAATATTAAAAAGAAAATATTTGTAAAAATAAATTATTAGTTAATACTTAATCATTAATATTATACTATTTTTTCAGGTATATATCAGTGAGATAGCCGTTCCTGATATCAGAGGTTGTTTAAGTGCTGTGCTCAAGATATTTGGCCATGTGGGAGTGTTAATAAGCTTTGCAGTTGGAGCTTACCTTGACTGGCGTGAATTAGCCATGGTTATTGGCTGTGCTCCTTTAATTTTTTTTATAAGTGTTGCCTACATGCCTGAAACACCAAGTTATTTAGTATTAGTTGGTAAGGAGCAAGAAGCCGCCAGATCCTTACAGTGGTTTCGTGGACCACATGCTGATGTTGGAAAAGAACTTTTGACAATAAGAAATAATGTACTTGCTGCTCATTCCGATAGATTTCGTAACCCTAATAGACATGCTGTCATAACTATTTTAAATCCTATACTTGTAACTTGTGGTCTAATGATGTTTCAAAGATTTTCTGGAGCAAATGCTTTCAATTTTTATGCTGTTTCTATTTTCAAAAAAACTTTTGGTGCAATGGATCCACACAATGGAGCTGTTGCTGTGGCCTTTGTTCAATTATTGTCTTCATTATTATCTGGATTATTAATTGATACAGTTGGTAGGTTGCCTTTACTAATTGCAAGTAGTGTATTTATGTCAATGGCACTGGCAGGATTTGGTTCATTTGTATATTATGAAAATATTAATAGAAGCAGAGGCTTAGTAGTAGCTCAGTATGACTGGATTCCTCTACTTTGTGTATTAGTTTTTACAGTAGCATTTTCAATGGGTATTAGCCCTATTTCATGGTTACTGATTGGAGAACTATTTCCATTGGAATACCGAGGATTAGGTAGTGCATTAGCAACCTCATTTAGCTATGCATGTGCTTTTGTAGGAGTTAAAACATTTGTAGATTTTCAAGAAATATTTGGGCTTCATGGTGCTTTTTGGTTCTATTCAGCAGTTTCTATTGGAAGTCTCTGTTTTATAATATGTTTTGTACCAGAAACTAAAGGGAAAGATTTATCTGAAATGAATTCAAGGAATGTTAACTATTACAATTGAAGGAAAAACAAAACTCATAACCTGTAAAAATTGGTGCCACTATTTCAAACCACTTGTTCCAATAATTTTAAATTATTACTAAATATACCTTAAAAATTTAAAATAATTATCTTGATTTTATAGAATGATTTTACTGTGAATTGGTTTCCAAAGTTTAATATGTACTTTAAGTATTATAATTTTTTTTTAATTGTACTAAAGTTTAATCAAAATCAATTATATTTATATAATTTATATCCATTAATACTTTATGTTCGATAAAAAGTAGTAAGGTAACCGAAAATATTTCCATAAGTTAATCTATTACTTAAATTTAACTGTTGAACCGGAAAGAATTGCCATTATTAAAATTTCAAAGGCATACATAACAGCATGTGGTTTCAGGTAAGTTATTTTGTTTTTCTTAAGGTTAAAAAAATTAAAATTTTAACTTAATATTTAATAAAGGGAAACCTAAAGATAGAAAGTTCATATAAACAAATATCAAAAATGACCTAACACTAGTTCACCAAATCATAGAATAAATATACCAAAGATCCAAAAAAGGAATAATTTCTTGTCCATGAAATAGTTCATGCAGGCATAGAACCTTTTATAGTCACTAAACAAATATAAGTATAATTATATATTAAACAAACTATAAGTTCAAACTAATGCTGTAAATTTTGAACTCAGCAAATATAACCACATTTCTGTAAGAAAAAACAGAGGTTACTATGACTAATAACTTCATAATCTGAGTACAGATATGTTTTGATTTTTTTTTACTCATTAGTCTTGCCTCAGTTAGCTCAATTTATTGATTTTAATGAAAAAAATAATATACAAACTTTTAATAATAAATTTTTTTTTTTTTTTTATTTGGAACTGAGCAAAAATAAAATACAAACCAAAAGTATCAGTTGTGCCACTGTTACAAACTGAATGAACAGAAGTTTAATGCAATAATTGCATTAAAATAAGATGGTAAATATAAAGGTATTTCATGTATTATGAAATGTTTCATTATTTATAGTTTTTAATAAATATAAAACTGTCATTGTAATCTAGATTTTTTTAATCACTAATTTTTTTTTTTTTTTTTTTTTTTTGTTATGAGCACTTTAATAAGTCTCTGATTGTGAAAGGGCTATTTCAAGCCATACACTTTTATTTAAACATTAATATAATCTACAAAAGTAAATAAATTAGTCATTTTCATATTAATATGAGAATCACCAGTTTTTTTTTTCTTCATAATAATTTCATATACTTTTGAGATAGTTTCTTTGTGCATTATTTTATTTATTTATTTTATATAAGAGTTGCATCTTATTTTAAAAACAATGATCACAGTGATGTTTAAGTTTTTAAATCAGTATAATAAAACTTGGCTGTGATACATTTTAAGCTCTGTGATTGCCATGAGTTGGGGAAAAGAAATATATTTACATACATTTTACATTACAGAATATTTGAAGTAAATGAATCTAAGGGGTATTGAAGGGGCAAAAATAAAATAAAATAAAAACTACCTGTAAAGGAGCAGACCAGGAATTAATGTTTTAGTTTATATCAATTTCATTACTATTTAATATCATAAGCACGAAATATTCAATAAATATACTTAAAAATAGGCCTGCTGAAAGCTATAAATATGTGAACCTTTATTAGATGATTATTTTTGAAAATAAATTAGTGAATAAGCTATTTTCTTAAGATATTTTCCATGATGTTTTAGAAAAAAAACAACACCATATTGGATTTGCAAACATTGAATGAAATTTGAAAACCAGTAATCTGTGGGAGATGTAAATCATATTAGAAACTTATTAATTATTCTTATTGCTAATAGATTTTGTTTTAGATTCAATCAATTAATTGCATTGTTCTATTTGCAATTAGTTGAAAAAATATCATCTTACTTTATCTATCCCAATAATCAGAGTTATTATTATATATGTTAAAAAATTAGTATACATCACTTCAGAAACTTTACAATCTAATTTACTACAATGTATAATGTTTACTGAAAATATTTTGAATTGATATACAAATTAAAAATAACTTATATATAGTCTAGTTATCAATATTTGAACAAGTGGTTGAAGTGTGACAATGTAAAAGTGTAGATCATTTTGATAGTAATAAGTGATATGACCCAGCTAAATTGTTAGATTGTAACATTTTTCTATGATAACCTCTTCCTACAACTCATATCTTGGAAGCGAATTTTACAGATGACATTTTTATTATACATTTTAGTATTAAACTTACACTGGATTTGAAGCCATAATTGTCAATTAGGTATAACTATTATTATGAACAAGAAAAGAATTCGTGAGTTGATTTTTAATCATTCTCTGTAGACAATCGAAAAAATATGTAAATATATATTTGATAATTGAAAAAATATTCAACTATATACAATTTTGTTTAATTATTTTAACTCTGAACAATTAGAATGATATCAGAAAGTGGTGCCTTTTTCGCATAGTATTATTATTAATAAATATATAAAGAAAGTAGAAAAATTATCTTTTCTCATTTTAACTAGTTTTAAGGAGAAATTTTATTTATTTAAAATAAAATAAATAGACTACTTTAGATTATTATATTAGTATTCTTTGCTAATGCTGTAGAGTATGTTTTTTTATTTAATAATATTTAACAACCTTCACAAATAAAGATTTGAAAAAATGCTTATTCAAACAAAAAATAAAATGAAAAACACCATAACCAACATTAATGTGACAATAAATAGCATTAGAAAACTTAATGTTTAATGTATATTCATAATATGTATACATATATATGATGAAGACACAGATGGACAGTCGTATTCTAATTCATGATATTATTTTATGATTCATTTTTCTAGTAATGTGAATCATGAACAGTATTTGATTTGAAAAAATAAAATGTGAATGGACAATGAAAGTAATAACTAGACCAATGAACAAGTTCACCATAGTTTTATTATACCTAGTTTAAATTTTTTTTTTCTATGAATAAAACTTACAGAAATAGAAAACTTAATTTAAATACCTATTTATTATTTCTGGGAAAAAATTATTTTATGATATTTTAGTAAAATTATAATGATTACGTTTGTTGTCAGAGAAATGGGGAAAAAATAATATTAAGTATGATTTTATTACATATGACAGAACAAAGTTTGAAGGATGTAATTAATATATTTTTCACTATTTTAGTCTACAATGTTAAAAATCGGAAAGTATATAATATTATATATTGTATAATACATTATATAATTATTAAATGGTTGTGTTAAATGTAGGAGTAATGTACTAAAATATCTGTAATTGTAAAATTAAAGAATATTTCAGGTTTAATAATACATCTGCTTTTGAACTTTATTAGTGCTGATAAAATTCTTAAAAGCCCAATTAATTAAAAAAACATTTAAATAATAATTTGATATGTTACCATGCCGAAAACAGTGTTTCTTATCTTGATTTTATAATATAATTTTTGTAAACATTTTCTTGATTAATCTTATGATTCTATAGGCCTTTGTAAAGAAAATTAAATAGGCATTGGTTTCATTAATAAATGGAGAATAATTAAAAACTTAATTATAAGTATACAATTTTAATTTAAAACGTTTTAATGCTGTCAAAAAGAAAATAGACCTAATACAAAATGTATTTATAATGTCTTTACTTATGGTGTAAATATTTATAATTCTTGAATGAAAGTAATTTTTTTTCTGAAGACAATAAATTAAAAAAAAAATTAATATATTTCTTAGTTACATTAAACTGTTTGTTATTTATTATTTAAAAATCTAACTCTTCCAGTACTTTAAACTAAAATTTGAAGTTATGTATACTTTTCATTTTTATTAGTTAAAGAACTCTTTGAATAAAATATAGTTGTATAAAAGATATAATACTAGAAGTTACGTTCAACCAAGGATATATATATATATATATATATATATATATATATATATATATATATATATATATATAGATATATATATAAGTTATTTATAATACTCTCGGTTTCCATTTAAATGATTTAAAATTTTTAGTTATTTGAGGATTAATATTTTCAGTCTTAGCATTGAAGCTATCATAAATTATAGTATTAAAGGAAAATTCTAATAAAGAATGAAAAAAGTTAAGCTATGATTGACTTACTTAGTGATTGACAATAACATGTGACAATAATCACTTGAATTATTTAATATTTTAAAAGTTTTAAAAATTATTTCCAAAATTAAATTTGTGAGCTGTGGTTTAATATCTTATTACTTTTATTTAATGTGATAATAATAAAAATAACCCCATAGTTTTTTCAATAGATTATGATCAGATACCTTGAGTAATTGGTTTCGATAATCTCTAAAGCTTGATGTGTCTGCTATTTTCTGGTATTGCAATTTGGAATCAAAATTCGATATTCTATAATAATATGGATTAAAAAATATATATAAATTGCCAAAACTAAGATCGAACTTTTGTTATTAAATTTATATGGGAGAAAGTTGCCCTTATTGGACCAATTCCAATATTTTATCTTCACTTGTAGGATATAAAAGACTTGCAGAATATTTGCAGTATATATATATATATATAAAAAAAAAAAAAAAAAAAAAAAAAAAAAAGATTAATTTATATCCATTAAGTGACAATTTTATCTTTAATAAAATTTCAGAAAGCTTAGAATAGCATTCAGAACAGTCCATTTTTTACAAGTTTCTTTATTTGATTCATACATAAGTAAACCTAATTGGACTGCAGGCTGGAGTTGAAAATGAAAAAAAAGCAAAAACAAAAAAAAACATTAACTTAATAAACTATAACAATATTAATGATGTTTCACTTATAGAAAATAATCAAATTAATTTTAAATTTGTTAAGTTTCTAAACTTAAGTTTTACTCTCACATATGTAAAGCATCTGTCTTTGGACTATTTTTCTGTAGGTTTTGTAGATTAATCTTTATAACCTATTCCAAAATCACTGAAATATAAAGGAAGCCATAAAAGTAAATGAGAACTTAAATTTTCATTATTTGTCATAAAAAAAAAAAGTTATCAATATCAATTTCTATTTCTCTCTTTAAATAACTGGGACTTAACTGACCAATTCATTATCTATTTAATTTGTTTCTATGTAGTGCTTCAAAGTTTCCATGAGGAACGAACACTTCTTTGCTTTTGCAGTTAGTTCTTTTTCTCCTTTAATTAAGGGTTGACCATATAGAAATAATTTAATTTAGATTGTTTGTAATAACCTTGTTTACTTATAACTATAGAAAAAGAAAATCTCTGTTAGAAAGATTTCAATAAAATTCTAAATAGGATGAACAGCTTTTGGTAAAATTGAAGAAATAAATTAAATTTAAAAAGAAATCAACATCTAGCTTTTTTTAAATGTTGTTAATTATCATAAATTAGGGGGAAAAACTTATAGAAACAGCTTATTAATAAGCTGACAAATAATAATTTTTTTTTTAATAACTAAAAAAAACTAGGATGTGTGTATAGGATGGTTAGAACATAAGCAGTATTACAAAATCAAGCTCCTATTTGAATCAAGCTCCTATTATATATATATATTATATATATATATATATATATATATATATATATATATATATATATATATATATATATATATATATACCCAACACATTATGAAACTGGGTGATGGAACTTCAAATCTACATTTTATAGTAGTTATAAAAAATAATTACTTCTCTTGGAACTGTAATAAAAGTACATCTTGAGTTAAATTAATAAAGATTTTTTTTTTACAAATACATATGATACATAATGTATATTGGAATATTTTAATTAAAATAATAATGACCACTTTTAAAATTTACTATTTATTTTTCTTAATTATTATTATTATTATTTTTTTTTTGCATTTCCATATGCAGTAAACGTCTCAATAATCCTAAAAATAAAGTATGTTGCATATTATTTTCTGAATGAGAGTAGGATTTTAATTTGTTTGAAATGGCTATATGAATTTTTTACCAGTAAGCAATAAGAAAAAACTTCTTACTATTATTACAAAAGTGCAATATAAACTAATTGTGAATACTATTTCAGTTAATTGTCACTAATCATATTTAAATAAATATTGTTTATGAAAATTAATGAAAAAAAATAACGGTACTCGCAGTAATTTTAAAACAATTCCATTATATTGAAAAAACCGCTAACAGGTTATTTTAATACATATTTTATTTTTCTCTCAAATTAAAAAAAAAATAAATAAATAACTCTTCTTAAAAGTTATGTTTTGATTTAATTCACATTATTAATTTAATTTGAAATCATTTTCATCGAGTTTCTATCTATACTAAGAAATTTCTACTTAAACCCACAATAAGTAAATGACAAACTATCTTTTGGATTATTTATGAGACAATATTTTAAATAACATTGATTAAATAATAAAATGTAAAGCATACATTTTAAAAAACTAAGTGGGGCCTTTATAATTTATATTTTAGATATTGGCATTCATTGTGCTTTATATAGTCTTTACTCTATTTTCTTTAAAAAAATTCTTGTAATCAATAATATAGCATTAGGCAATCCTTTAGACGACTTTATTCCACACTTATCCATGATAATTTGCCTACCTATTTTCTCAAAATAATCTTTATTTATATAACTAGTGTAATGTGTCTAAGTATGCATATAGTAGTAAATTTTTACTACTATTGATTAGTGGCTTTATCCAAATAAAACTAGAAGTAACAGCGAAAAAATATTATTCAATAAAGGAATATTAATATCAGTGTTGATGATTCTAGAATTCCAAGTATCATTCAACCTCTATTTGAACTTTGTGTTTAGGAATAGCACTAGTCATGGCATAAATTTAGCTTGGTAATTATTCTCTCTGTTTATATATGTTTGTGTGTATATGTATATATACATACATGTATACACACAAATATAGACATATATACTTACATTATTACAGATTTGATGTTATTAATGTACACAAGTTGATGTTTCAGTCATATATATATATATATATATATATATATATATATATATATATATATATATATATATATATATATATATATATATATTTAATTCAGACTAAATAGATAAGCTATAAGTAAATGTATAATGCTCATGTACTTAGAATTTAATGAAATAATCTTTGATGTACTTACATTATATTAATTATTTCCAGTTAAATTAAAGCATGTTTATTGTTTTAATAATACTATTTTTGTGGCAGAACTTACACTTAGTGTGTTTTTTATTTTTTAGAAATTAATTTATGAATGAACAGTGCTCGAAAAGTAACATGCCACTTTTTCACATTGGCCTTTGAGCTGAAATATATCAAAATAAAAAAATATATTTCAAAATATAACCAGAATAAACAGATAAGTCTGTGCCAAGTGGCCTTGTTTCGAGCTCTGAAATAAAAAAGACAATAATATTTTTAAAATGATTCTCTATCATATAGGTGTACTAGGATCTAGTGACTTGATGCTTTTTATTGGTGTTTTAGTCTTAGCTGAAATTCTTTAATAAATACTTGTGTAATACTTGGATTGATCATTATAAATTAGGAAGTAAACAAACCTCATATCATTGTATCTTTAAGATTAAGAGATAATGGAATATGGTAGATTTCATTGGGCTTTACATTTTTGTCTTCCGGAATTAATTTTTCATTTATAACTGATGTTCTAAATACAAAATTTATAAATATTTAATTGCAAATGACAATACCTTACTTGTAAATGAATATTCGCTCCGGTCTAAGCTTTAAACTTTTCTATGAATCAACATAAAACTAAATTTTTGTCATGTTTGTTACATACTGAATGTATTTTTTTACATTTTATGACAATTTTATTTCTTAGATATTAGTCTTTCAATACTTCTATTAGATGCTCAAGTTTCTTTGTATTACTCAAAATGATGAACTTGAAATGTCTACACATTGATAAGCCAAACTTTGTATTTGAAAATATAGCTCATAAATTTAAGATGTTTCTTATAACATAATGCATTGTACATATGGTCATACATGAGTTAATTATTTGTGATCCCTTATCCTATAAAGTTTTATAATAAGATTCAAGACCACATAGTAAGAATTTATTAAATGTTTATATTTGGGTACTGTCTGCTAAAGTTAAATAACCTTATGAATGTTCCATAATATTTAACTGACAGTTATTGTCTGTTTTTATTTTATTATTATTGTTATTTTTTTACGAAAACTGTAAATATTGTAGGTTTATATGTAGTGTTTTATTTATTGTATTTAAAAAAAAAAAAAATTCTTAATAATATTTTAGTTTATTTGATTGATGGTGAATATCTTTATTTTAAATATATATTTATGTGCATTATTGTTAATTGCTTAATAAATGCTTTTTTTTTTTTTAAGTAAAATAAATCATGAATACTCAAGAAATCATTAAACTTCTTTGTATTCTATCATTATTTTATGTAAGAATCAAAAATAAAATTAATTTGCATCAGTCTTTATTTTTTAATTCTTCTTAATCCACTATCATAATATCATTTCTACATTTGATTCCATAAGTTATTTTCTTTTATGATTTTGGAATATTGTGACATTTTTATATAATAACAGACTAATATAAAAATGGATTTCTTGAAAATAGTTAGCTGAGAAAAAAAATAATTGATATTTGAAAGATTGTTCAACAAATGAACTATTTGAAACTCATTTGAAAAGTAAACACATAAAACTTTCTTCTTTGATATAGTTCTCAATAGAGAAATGCTGAAGAGTATTACACACACTAAATAAAAGATTGGACTGAAGAACTGATATTCCTCTTACAGTGTTAGTGTCGACTGGCAATTATATTTGCTCTTGAGATTGGTCAAAGCCTGGATGCAATAAAATTTCATGAAATCATCTGAGGAGATTCACGACTAGCCACTGGTAAGGTTCTATAGCTTTGTATAGTGCTATACAAATATTTGGACTAGATTAGGGAGTTACTTCAGCGGATAATTAAAAAAAAAAAAAAAAAAAAAAAAAAAAAAAAAAGCATTTGAATGAAATGTTCCAAGGATATTCAAATTTTTTTTTTTTTTTTTTTACCTAAATACATATACATTACATATGAAGAAATATGTTACAGTTAAGATCATGGTACAAACCAACAATGAACATAACAAAATACCTAAAATCATTCTCGAGTTAAAAACGCTTGTTGAGTTAAATCAGGCTTAGAAACAAACCTAATTTGATTTGAGAGATTAAGAGATAAATATTTTAACTTGATTTTGCTAGCATTATCTAATTTTTAGACGGAAAAGTTCCAATGTGATTAACTTCATAGAGGACTGCGTTTAAATTATGTTTTTTAATACAATTGTAGGAGAGAAAATCGATTACTAATCACTAAGTCTTTATCCTCTATTCTTGCTATTTTTCAATAATTGTCCGGATGCGAAATATTTGATCAACTGTGGATTCTTTTTTTCTAAAATCCTCCTGATACCTTTCAATACGGTTTTCCAGGAAGCGGGAGTAAGTTTAAGTTTATAGTGCTCACAGGATTTAATAGAAAAGCTAAATATGGGTGTTCCCTCTGTAGTTGAACCAATCCTGAGCACTACAGCGGATAAATGATACTTTTATCCTATTTTTCGTAATTCTTTCTTAATACAGATTGTGAGATTAATGTTCTAAAGGGGATTTCAAAGCTTTTTCCCGCCATCTTTCAAAACTTTAGCCGAAATCCCATCCTTTCATAGAGAATTATTTTTGTTATGATCGTTATCGTTTTTATGGTGCATCTTTTTTCTTCATTTCCCTTGTACAATTTTGTAAGCCTTGTTTTATCTATTCTGTGCATGTTGCTTCATATGCTTCAAACCAAACCGTTTAGTTTGGTTTCATTGTTTTATTACGTCCTTCAAGGACTATGGTTTCTTTTATAGAGTGCCCTGTTCTGTCTGATCATAATCATCCGTCATTTCCTCATTCATAACCATTTGACTTCGGAAATGCTATGTTGGGACAATTCTATCGTTTCCAGGTGAGCATTAATCTAAAAAGGAATCCCAACCAAGAAATAATTTCCAGGAAAATTATTCTAATGTAATTAATTAATTAACATAGGCCAAATCTTACTTCTCTTTATAAATTATGATTATATCAGTATATACCTAAGTTGTTTAATAGTATTTTATTTAATTTTGAGACTGGTTTATTTTTGGTACAGCATTTAAAATTGTGAATTGTAAAATTATATAAGAAATAAAGAAATAATTTTAAAAAAAAAAAAATTTTTTTTTAAAAAAATCTTACTTCTTTTACAAAGGTCACGATATATAAGTTAATTTTATAAATGAATTAATTGAATTAGTTACATAAAATTGGTTAATAAACCCGACTAATATTCAATAAAAAACAATATATATTGAAACAATGGCTCACATATAAAATTCAAGTTAGGGATATGATTATAGAAGAGAATACATCTACAAACAATAACACCATTTTTTCTTTCAACTTTAATTCTTTCTCAGACCGTAAACTTTTTTAGCCTTTTTCAACGCTTTCTTTCTTATTGTAGTTTTTTTTTAATTGCTATTTACATAGTACATATACATCTAGTAACTGTGCGGGTAAATGAACACATTACCATGACCATAACTGGTAAAGCAACCACCCATTAGTGACGCTTTAATAAAAGTTCTAGGCCATCTTCTTTTCAGATGCGACTGAGAGTTATCAGGAATAGAATGCGAAGCAAGTTGAAAGACTAGTGGA
This sequence comes from Euschistus heros, assembly GCA_003667255.2. Lineage (NCBI taxonomy): Eukaryota > Metazoa > Arthropoda > Insecta > Hemiptera > Pentatomidae > Euschistus > Euschistus heros. The sequence goes on from RCWM02000061.1 coordinate 2,719,448, forward strand.
TTGGAGTAGTTATGGAGTTTACTATGAAAGGATAGGTATCTGGATTGGGCTAACTCAGCAACATATGAAACATTAAGATCTTTTTTTATAAGTTTGTTTCTGACATAATAAGGAACATTTAGGATTTTTTGAGGAATTTGGATTGTAAAGATTGGATACGAGAAGAATTAGACGGTTTAGTTGAGCCCCAGAGCTCAACTCCGTATGTCCAAACAGGTCCGATATATGTCATGTAAATGAGTCTTTTATAGTAAATCGGAAGTTTTGAACGTTTGTCTAGTAAATGTTGAAGAAGTTAAAACCGATGAGCAGTTTCTTGTCGTTTTAGTCTTGTATGAGGATTCCAAGTTAAACGTTTGCCCATTTGAAGTCCTATACAGCGGATCTATTCAACAGGGATCAGAGGAATGTTATTAAAGGATACTGTAGGGCAGGAAGTCGTAGGTTTACGAGGAGGGGTAATGGTTATTTTATGAGATTAGGTTGGATTTATTTTAACTCTCCAAGTTCGACAATATTGTAGACTTAGAAATACTTTTTACTAATAAAAATTTCATATTAATATCTGAGTGTGGACAGTCTAGTGAGCTTGATATGAGATGTAAAAGATTAATGAACTGTTTTATTAGATTTATTTTTGGGATTTCTAGACGTTCTCACATATCTCACAGGTATTCATGAAATAGTATTCATGACAAAAAACCCACCTATATTCATGACCTCCTTACCCTGCGCTCCTCCATCCACCTCTTAAATACTAGAACACAACCCACCAACCTGTACACTCCTACACATCGAACTACATCCTTGAAAAAATCCCTAATTATCCGCGCTTCCTCTTTATGGAATTCATTGCCCATATCAATACGAAAAAGCACCACTCTTAGTTCCTTTAAACATCATCTATTTTTTTACCTCCTGGATCTTCAATCTTTCGAGCAAATGTAAAACATGAATATTTATGTTATATAAATTATAATAATACACATAAGATGTATCCTTTTACAAGATTTCTTCATTTATTTTATAACTCATAATTTAATTATTAATCAATTTTTATTATTATTATTTATTATATTTAATTATCATAGCCAGACGATTGTTCTATGTATTGTACTCATTTGTTATTCTTAGGGGACAAGTAGTGCCAGAATAAAGTTCATTTTTCTTGTTCTTCTTCTTCTTGATCAGTGTTGCCACATGATTTTGAAATACATAGAAATGTGAATGACACCAATAGTAGTTGGTAATGAAGAAAAATTTATATATTTAGAATAGAATAGAAAGAAAACTTTATTCTGGGACAAAGTCCCTTAAGAATAACTTTAAATAACACAAAGTAAGATCATAACTGGTCGAGAGGCTGTTAAAAATAAAACAACATAGATAAAATTGAATACAAATATGTATGAAAAAAAAAATACAGAGAAAAACTAGAAAAAGAAAAAACTATTAATAAAAAGAGAGTGAAAAAATAAATATTCAAAATAGAGGTTAATATTGTAAACAAAATTGCAGAAGGGAAAAAAAACCAAACAGAAACTTGAAGAAAAATAAAAGATAGAAAATCAAAAATTATCATTACAAGAAATCAAAACATTATCATAGTCAAACTATAATTTATGCTAATGTTTTATGTCTGACTGTCTTAGTAATTAAATTAGACGATTACATACATAGTACATAGAATAGAATTCTTATATTCTAAATATACATCCTTATATTTAGAGAGCGTCGGGTTAGAGGGAAAGAAGATGGTGAAAGAGTAGTGTTTTGAATGTTCCAAGGGAAGAAGCATTGCGGATACAGAGGGAGGGGCAGGGAATTCCAAAGAGTAGAGGATCGGACAAGGAAGGAACGTTGGAATTCAGTACTTCTGTGGGATGGAGTATAGAGATCGGAAAGACGAGATCTTGTATGCAGTGATTTGATAGCAGACTTGAATTTCAGGTTACTGTAAATAAAGGGAGGGTGACGGGTGTTGATAACTTGGAATAGGTAGGTGCCTAGGAAGAATTTTCTGCAGAAGGAGGGGAAAAGCCAATTTAACTCAGTGTAGAGATGCGATACATGGGAACGTCTCCAGGTTCCGAAGACAAACCTAATGAAGCAATTCATGATCCGTTTTAATCTGTCTTCAAGTACCGTCGAGAGCTCGCCATATATCACCAACCATAGTCAAATTGGGGGAAGATAAGGGAGGATACTAGAAGTTTGCGTGTGGGTAGGGGAAGGAGGTGACGGGAGCGGTGAAATAGTTTTAGGATACCGATTGACCTTCGGAAGATTTGTGCAATATGGGATTTCCAGGAGAGGGTTTGATCAATGGTTAAGCCTAAATTTTTAACAGAGGAATGGAAAGTTATTGGATGACCATTAAGGAATAATGTGGGAAAGTTGGCATTGGAATGGAGAAGGGAATGTGATCCTATGGCAATTGCTTGAGTTTTAGCTGCGTTTAACGTTAATTTGTTCAGATTTGACCAGGCACAGATTTCGTCTATATTTATTGTAATATTATCAAATATATTGTAGTAGACAATTAAAATGAAAGATTATGGGAATCTGTGAAAAAGGGTGATGAAAAAAATAGAAAAAGGATTGTACAGTAACAAATTATTTGAACTCGTTCTTGAACGACAGATTCTTCTTAAATTTATAAAACGCATCAACCATTTTAATACTAATTCAGCAATAACTACTCATCAATAAGCCTTCGTTTCTTATCTATTTGTTGTACTTGCCATTTGTATGAATATTGGATATCAATGAGGCAGCAGACATTATCTCAAGTACATAATGCTTTCTAACACATAAATCAATTATATAATAAACATTATATAATTGCCGCCATAGTTATATCTAGTATCCGGAGATTGAAAAAGCGATAGTGTTGGTTTACGTTTTTTGTATGTTTAAACATTATTGTTTACATTTACACTGAACATGTGTCGGAACAGTCTAGGTTGTATAATTTTTTTTTTTAAATGAAAGTTGACAGTCAATGACAGCCTCTGAAAACAAACTTGAACACCACAGAATCTTTATTTTGATTCTGGAAAAGTCATGCTGGGACAAAAAATGCTGATTTTATCAAGTATACTTATAGATTTTATATACTGCCAATTCGATCCAGTTGATTTTCTCATATTCTCGGCTTTGAGTTTCATTCATTTTTAGGGGCTTACGATCCCATATACTTTAACCAGGGCTTGTATAAGTATTAGGATTATTGAAATAAGTAATTAAATAAAATCAAGCAGTATTTAAAAAAATTCAAAAGTAATCTTAAATTTACGAAATATTTTATCGTTAAACGTTAAATAACGTTTATATATGCCACTTGCGTTCATTACGTAATGCATTTGATGGGGTATAGGCCTAATGTGATTTTGAATATATTCTAGTCGAATAGGCCTCATCAAATGCAAAACTAATAACTCATATTCATTTAAAATTTGGTATTTTTAATTTTTTATAAATACCGCTTGTTATTATTTAATTAATGTTTTTTAATAATCTTAATAAATTTTATATGCCCTAGTTCAAGGATATAGGAACTTAAGCACTTAAGACCGTATGGTTTCTTTCAATACCGATATTCTATACTTTGTGCCATCTATTGGCGGTACCACATTCTACAATTTGCTATTGTTGTTATTTATCGTAGTTAATTACAGTTTTCTGCCAGGATATTGTTTTACCTTCCACTTCCTGTCATTATAAGTTTAAAACGTTTAAGCGCTACGTTAAAGATCTATGGGTTCTTATTATCATTTCAATTTTATTTGTTCTATTCGTCTCTTCTCGTCATTAATTTATCCTCGACTCGTTCTTTCCTCTTGAGATTTAGACATTATTACTGCTTGGAGTATTTAGAGCTAATTCGACATGTTAACACATTCTTTATCCAAGCACGGTTTTTGCTTTTGTTTACCTTTTACGTTGCACATCACCTCTTTGATTTTTGTTCCAGATATTTGTTCACAATATTCTAAAGAACCGTGAATAAGTTATCACTGGCTCTTTAGAGAACCGTTTCCAATGTAAATCACAGTACTCCTATCAATCTTACCAAGTATCTATAATACTATCTCATTAAGCAGTTTTTGTTCAGTAAATTTCTGATCATTTTTTTGAGATTACAATATAAGTGCATTAATACAACTAATTTTTAAATCGTTCGGTCATTATTTTCTACTTGCTTTCAACATTTACAGGTATATCAAACGACCGAATTTCCATGCAACTGATTTTTTTTTGCTTGCTTCAAAGAATAAATATATATATCTACATATTATATCTAATCCAACCCTTAGAAATTATCTAAATAACTATTCTACAATATTCGGGTTATAGGTCCTCCTTTATGTTTAACAATATTTTGTTTAAAAACTATATACTTTATTACATTATTATTTATTTATTTTATATATGTTTTCCCTCTCTCTTCTCTTTATTAACGTTTCGACCGCTTTTTTAATGGGATCCTCTTCAGAATAAAAATTGGTACCCCGAAACTCCAGGCCAGAAAGCCCACCGACTCCTGCAGCAAGTGCTTGCCAGCTCAGACACCAGGGTACTGGTATAAAAATATATATATTTTTATTCTTTTCTTTTCCTTTTCTTCTAAGAGCTCGTTTTCTTTTAATCTACCCCGGTCTTCTTTTTGGAAGAACTCTGGTAGCCATGCCCTCCTCTAACCACTCCACATCCTCCAACCACATCCTTTTGTATGTTTTTTTTCTTCACATGTCTATGTTGGGCTATAAGGAAAGAATAATTTCGGTCATCGCTTCTCTGGTCTTCCTTGTTAACGATTAAATTTGTTTACTTTACGTACTGCCTATAGTCTGAAATGTGCAATAATGTCTCTAGACGTCCACCTCCATTACTAATAGCGGTTTTGGCAATCACCCACATTTATATTATCAATAAAATAACATTTTATTATTATTATTATTATTTATGTGAATAAGCCTCTGAGGACTACGCAAAGCATTCACTTTTTTTGAGCCTTTTTGATCTTCCATGTTTCTTTCACTGTGTACTTTCTTCCTATCTTCCGACCATTTGTCTACCTTATGTCTGAATTGCGTTCTATATGTTATATCTCTCTCTGTTATTCGAGCCTCCCTAAGATCCTTCTTTACTTCAGTTATCCATCTCATATTCTTGATTTTCACTGTATATTCCATAATCTGTTTAGTTAGACGTGATTTGTCCATCCTCTTGATGTGTCCAAAGAATCTCAACCTGCTCTTCTTCATGTCGTGAAGTATGTTTGATATTTCTTCAGTCTCTTGTCTGCTTCTTAGTCTATATCCTTTGTCCGTATTAACAGGTGTTATTTTGGCCTCGCAAAGCAATTTAAAAGTAGGTTTTTAACCAACAAGACTAAAGTGAGGCTATAAAAAGTCCTTGTGCGTCTGGTCCTGACATATGGATCTGAAGCATGGGCATGGACCAAGGCTGATGAAAATAGGCTGCATATCTTTGAAAGAATGATCCTGAGAAGAATTTTTGGTCCGATCCAGGAGGGTGATGTCTGGAGAAGAAGAAAAACCCAAAAAATTTACGCACTCTTCAAGGAAAAAGATATAGCTAGGTGGATCAGTGTTAGGAGGCTCAGATGGGTAGGGCACATCGCCAGGATGAATGAGAACGAAATAAAAAAAAAAATCAACTATCGAGGCTATTTATCACACTAGAAGAGTTGGACGATCCAAAATGAGATGGATGGATAGCGTCCGTGCAGATGCCAGGAACATCCTTGGAACACCAGACTGAATGGCTGCTGCACATATAAGAAATGAATGGCGAAAACTTTTGGAGAGGGCCCTGATTCAGCAATGAATTGTTGCGCCGCTTATGTTATGTATGTTTAGTTAGACGTGAGTTGTCCACCTCCTCTTGTCCTCTTTGTCCTCTTGATGTGTCCAAAGAATCTCAACCTGCTCTTCTTCGAGTCGTGAAGTATGTTTGATATTTCTTCAGTCTCTTGTCTGCTTCTTAGCATATATTCTTTGTCCGTCTTATTCGACTCCAATATCTTTCTGATGATTTTTCTCTGTTTTCTTTCCTTCCTCTATTTCTCCTTTTCTATTCATAGTCAATGTCTCTGCTGCATCTTTCTGGCTTGACCACAAAGTTGTAATATCTAATCCTGGTGTTCCTGGACATGCATTGTTTGTTGTAAACTGTACCAGTTATCCAAAGAGCACACCTTATGATTCCCCCACTCATTTACTTCTCGTTCCAATCTATTAGCTAGTATAATCTCCCCAAGATATTTAAATTTATGTACTCTATCGATCTTTCCATATTTTGTCATTATTGATCTAGGAACTTTTTTCTGATTTGAAATATATTGAGTTTTCTCAAAATATATCTCAAAAGGAATAACATTTTATTATTTAGAAGCTAACTTATCTATTTTATTACATAATATTTAAGGTTCCAATTAATTTCTTATAGTAGTATTTTTTATGATGATTAGTATTTTATATGACAAATTACATAATTTTGAGTGATTATGTTGTATTTATATACTGTATTTTTTTTTAATATATAAAATGTTTACTTTAAACTGGTGCAATAATAATTTATAAGCATTGAAATTTTAATGGAAAAATAAAATAAGAAGTTATTAAGTGTATTTACTCTTTTAGTTCTTTTACATGAAAACAATATTAAGACTTTATTTGTATTGATAAACAAGTGAAACATTTCTTATCACGATTGTAAGGATTAGTTCATTTAAAGGTTCTTAAAACTTTTTAAAATATTTGTATGCTGTAAATGACTAGAAGAGTCATACATAGTTTGGGTTACAAGAGTTTAAACTTTTGTAATTCAGAATTTATATTTACAAATATTTTATGTATTTGAGATTGGATGGTTTTATGAAGAATTCGAAATATGCATGAAATAGAGTTGTTATTCTTAAATTTTTCTTCCATAGAATTCACTGGGTTTAAGAGGTATTATGTTTCATAAAATTATTTCCAGTTGAAAATTATCTGATCTGTAATGACATTATTTACTACTCTTTACTAATTTATTTTTAAAAAAATAGATTTAGTTTGCTTTAATAGATCTTATACTGATTATTATTTGTAATAGTAATTTATTTTTAAACTAAGGTATCGCTCAATTGGGAAACGATAAAACGATCAATCAGGACAAAATGAAGAAATTTATGTTAAATATTGGTTATGTTATTCAATTCTAAAAGCACATTTCAAGGGAGCAGATAAATTTTACCCAGTTCAAAGAAAAGAAACCAAGTAAACAAAGCCTAAAAATTGTAAAAAAGCAAAATATCTGTTCGATTGCCATATATATATTTTTTAAATGTTATATTAAGTAGATATTACAAGCTGCCTTAAGAGCAATGAGTAGTATGGATGACCATGAATCCATTCATACGATATGTAGAATGAAAGTCGGAAAGCAAAATAAAAAGAATAGAAAAAAAAATATACATCCTCTAAAAAAAATATATATATATATATATATATATATATATATATATATATATATATATATATATATATATATATATCAATAATAGTATAATAAACAGCATTTAAACTCCTCTTTATTAAAAGTATAAACTAGTGACATGTTTCGGGAAACATGTCACTAGTTTATACTTTTAATAAAGAGGAGTTTAAATGCTGTTTATTATACTATTTTTGATCAATAAAAGTAACTCTTTCATTGAAGAACTTATTAAATATATATATATATACACTGCCGGTCAAAAGTTTGAGACCACCCTGAGCCAAAGTATGTAAATTTAAAAGTTTAATATCTTTAATATCGTTCCGCCTCTCTTTTTCTATCTAATTTTATGTTGATGTTTTTATTTATAAGTAAAAACACTTTGTTTCACTTTTGAGATTTTCTCCGTAATAAATCAATTACGAGCTATTCCACTCAGGAAAAAAAAGGAACTGAGTTCATAAATATCTAATTAAATTTGAAATGGCTCAACAAAAATTCCCGCTGCCTTCATTTAATATGAATGGGAGATTTTCGTTTCTCAATTTTTAATTCAAATTTCAAATTTTTTAATCCAAGGTTTTTCTGTCGGCAAACGAAATTGTTTGTATATATACGAAAAAACAGTTTGTTTTAAATTATGTATTGAATATTTAATTTAAATTTCTTCTCTTAAAGGTAGATGAACTTTAAAGATCTTGGTATAAACTATATAAATGCGTTTTTAATTTTATTTAAATCCATTTATTTTTCACCCAACATCAAACTTTTAAATTTACTGGTATCGTTTCAGGGTGGTCTCAAACTTTTGACCGGCAGTATATATATATATATATATATATATATATTATAATATAGTAAATGATAATCTACAATAAAATAATGGAAAGCGTACAGTGTGTAGTACGAGTACAAGGTGAACTATCAGACTAGTTTCATACAGAAAGGGTAGTCCGTCAGGGAGACAGTATGGCCTGCCTCCTTTTCAACCTCGCTTTGGACAAAGCGGGGCATTAAGATCGGAGGCACTATAATAAACAAAAGTGTGCAGATTCTTGCCCATGCAGACGACATAGATCTGAAAGGGCGTTCTCAAAGCTCAATTAAGGAGTCCTTCATGAGGCTAAAAAGAGCTGCCCGTAACTTGGGTTCAACCGAGTCGGCAAACCCAGGCTGAGATGGCAGGATGGTGCTAGTGACGAAGCAAGGTCCATAGTTGGAGTGAGAGACTGGAGAGCGGCAGCAAGAAATCGAGACAACTGGCGTAAAATGTTGGAGGAGGCCAGGACCCACTCAAGGGTTGTTGTGCCACGTAGATAGAAATGATAATCTAAAATAATAATAAATAATAAAAAATAAGAGAAATAAATAAACTAAAATTAAGAAAGAAAATAAAAAAAAATAAATACAACCGTACTGTATCTATATTATTCATAATCATCCGACATAATATAATTTAATAATATTGCTTTGTTATAAAAGAACTGTTAATTTATAAAACATTAATTTTTTTTTTAATATTTTTTTTTTATCATTAGGGAAAAAAATCGATATATGACAATTATATTATTAGTTATCACCAAACTATTACTTTGATCAGGGGTATCGATCGGTTCCTGAAAATCGACTAAGGATCATCGATTCTCGTTACATCACTATTAGATTGTATTTACAAATCTAACTAAGACAGTTATAAAGAAGGGGAAGTTCGATTAACTTCCGCCTGTTTTGCTATATTTTGCGTATTCATTGGAATGTCTCCATTTGTATAATTATTTTAATGCACTTTTTGGTATTCCTTGCGAAGAGGAGCCTTGCTTCTTTTAACAGTTATTTTTCGGTAACGAGTTACTGTTTTATCGGCGCGCATTTTAGCGGTAGCCGTTCGAAATGCACGCTTCCAAATTTCCCTCCTTTCAGCACGAGATCCTCAGACTCTATTCCAGATACAAATAGAAATCACACTTCATGCTTTCGTAAATTGTACTTCAATGTTTATTTTTTTTTTTTATTCACTAAATATGAAATTGTTGTTATAATACAAAATAAAGACATACAAAATACAAATATAATACAAAATAAAGACCATTTAGACATGGTACTCTAAAAGTAGAGAAAAAATAGCCAAAAAAAGAAATGAATAAAAGTTTTTAAATTTATTTATTTATTTTTACAATCTCTTAATGAAACGAAAATTTTATAATAAAATGACAGTGATAAATTATAATAAAATTATTAACAGCAGAATAATATTATATAAATAGCATATGAAGTATATTATTTATATGAATAAATATATTATATTACTATAATATAATATATGACTATAAGGAATTTATTTTATATTTAAAAGTGATATAGAATAGTAAATGAACATTTTTGCTAAAACAGCGGAACGTAGTAAATAGGAGTGAGGGAATTTTAATACCGGCAGTACACACTCGCCGAGGCAAGACGAATGCAGGCGAACACGAGTGTGTACTGGGTCACCTCGAGTTAGCTCGCCGTAGCTCTGCTCGGCTCAGCAGTACTCCGAAAAAAGTCGGTCTCTGGCTACGAGTCAAAGGACCGAGAGGAAACGAGCGACGAGGCGAACCGACCCAGTACACACTCGCCTAAGTTCGGGATTCAGATTTCTGCGAATGGCAAGGCACTTCTGTTATTCACATCTAAGTTTCGTTTAATAACATTTCAACACTTCCATCATTCAATTTCCAGTTCCTTGCTAATTAAGGAACTAAAGAAATAAAAGATTAACTTAGAAATAGAGAAAAAAAAAAATTCCTTAATGGCTTCATTTAGACAATTTATTTTATTAATTTCGCCAATATATTTTTTATATTTAAAATATATATATATATATATATATATATATATATATATATATATATATATATATATAATATATATATATATATATATATATGTATATATATGTATGTAAGAAATAAATAAAATCATGAAATCCTAAAAAGTTATTTAAGTGGGTTTTTTACAACTTCTAATTAAACAAATTCTAAGTAGTTAATTAAAGTAGCTAAATTTTCTTCGAAAATTCGCTTAAAATAAATATCCAATCAGAAAATATCAAATAAATTTGGACTTATCCAGATCCAGTCCTATTCCGATGAATGTTCTTATCCAACATCTCCGTTTTTTTTATTTTTTGTGCAATTTTTTCGTGGTTTTGAACACATACTCATAATATGCGTAGGCTGCAGTAGCTGCAACTGCTGTAACCAGAATCCTCACAACCATCTTCATCAACTTCCAATAAAACTTTAGCTTATATAACTGAACAACCCAACCTTCTACAAAGCTCACCTTCCCTCGTCGACGAGCGCCTCGGCGAGTGTGTACTGCCGGCATAATAGTCCAAGAGCCGAGGCCAAATTTCATGACTTATTTGAAGAAAACTTTTAGACATACAGCCATTAAATGTCCACCCTCAGCAATCAATTTGCACTTGTCTGCCAACTCAAAGCGGGGGCGTTTCAAAATGGCGACCTCCGAAAGGGGGTAGCAAATATCAAAATATGGTATTATTTAAAGATGATTTATTTAAAGCAAACAAGAAACTGCAAACCCCCTAGGTGACAAAAAACGTTGTCTGCCAAAATTTAGAGGGGGCGTCGCACCGGCAGACAAAATTTGAAATCCGCGTTTTTTCAGTCCAAAAGTGGACCATTTGAAGACGATTTATTTCAAGCATACAAGAAACTGCATGCTCACCAGATAACAATAAACGTTGTCTGCCAAAATTTGGAGGGGGCGTCGCACCGGCAGACAAAATTCAAAATCCGCGTTTTTCAGTCCAAAAGTTGACAATTTGAAGACGATTTATTTGAAACACACAAGAAACTGCATACTTCCTAGATGTCAAAAAACGTTGTCTGCCAAAATTTAGAGGAGGCTAAGCACCGGCAGACAAAATTCAAAATCCGCGTTTTTTCAATCCAAAAGTTCACAATTTGAAGACGATTTATTTGAAGCACACAAGAAACTGCATACTCCCTAGATGACAAAAAACGTTGTCTGCCAAAATTTGGAGGGGGCTAAGCACCGGCAGACAAAATTCTAAATCCTTGTGAAGGCGTCACACCGGCTGACATTGTTCAAAACTCACATCCTTTTCGTCCAACAGTGAAATTTTTGAACATGATTTCCTTTTTTTTTTTGATTTATAAGTAGTTTTTCTCTAGAATGATTTGAGGAAATTATATTATATTGCTTTCTACGTATGTTACAATAAAATTATTTTAATATAAAATAATCTTGTTTAAAAATTTTAATGTAAAAAAATACCAATTAATATATATGAACAGTAATAATATAAATACCGGCCACATAATTAAAAAAGAATAATATTTCAACTTATAAAGTTATCAAATATGTACTATCCTGGAACAAAATTCGTATAAAACTTGTATAGTAGTCCAATTAATTGATTTTTAAAATGATAGACCAAGAGCCCGATAGGAAAACATACCGAGTTATTTTACCCCTTTTTTGTAATGCATGGGTATAACCTGTCCACTGTTCTGAATGAAAATTTATGAATTTTCCAATAAAGGTGAGTGCCGCAAAAATGACAGTGGGGGAGATGAGTTGTAAATAGTATTTCTTAGAAGTTCGGAAATCGTTACTTTTAGTATATTTTGTGTTCTATTATACGTTATTCAAGCAAATCAACTTTGCAACAAATTTTGTAATAGTCATTTTGTTCTCAGATCAATAGTTTTAGAGCGGTTTGGCCACCAAAGATTAACTAACTTCATATAAGTCGCACTTGTTCGTGAAAAGAAGCAGTTAGTACTTTTCCGTTGTCGGTTATAACTCTAATCCAAAATTTATTTTTTTCAACTGATGAAAATTTCCTTTCAGACATTATACATAAAATTTATTTGTATAATATAATATAATTTATCTATATAATGTATATAAAGTTATTTAAAATACCCATGCCAGCACGCTAAAAATCCGTACTATTGTAAAGTTGAAGTTTTTGGCATATATTTCGTTATAACACCAAAACTATTCGTCCGATCCAAAATTTATTTATTCTTTCTATTGATAGCTGGCTAAATTTTCTATCAGACCTCATATATGAAATTTATATAAAGTCATGTAAAGATCCCATGCCAGCACGCTAAAACCCCGAACTGTTGTAAAATCCAAGTTTTTTGGTAGATTTTTCATTATAACCCCAAAACTACTCGTCCAATCCAAAATTTATTTTTCTCAACTGATAGCTGACTAAATTTTCAATCAGACCCCATACATAAAACTTTGATCAAGCTCTGTAAAATACGCGTGGCAGCACGCTAAAAACAAGTTCTGTTGTTAAATACAAATTATTTAGATTATTTTTCGATATTAGTCCAAAACAATATGTCTAAACCAAAATTTACTTTTTTCAACTGAAAGTTGACTAAATTTGATATCACATTTTATACATGAATATTTAATTGAAATACATGCCAGCAGGCTATATGTGTATGTTTTGGTAAAAACATAACAATTTTACATGTTACAGTGGGCTGGCGTGGGTATTTTGCGGGATTCATTCATCATTATATAATTTGATTTGATTGTAAATTTAGTAAACTTTCATTGAAAAAAAATTTTTTGGATAAAACAAATAGTTTGGGGGTTATAGCGAAAAACGTGCCAAAAAACTTGGATTTCACAACATTACGAGGTTTTAGTGTGCTGGAATTGGTATTTTACGTGACTTTATATCAATTTAATATATGGGTCTGATTGGAAATTTAGTCAGCTATCAGTTGAGAAAAATAAATTTTGGATCGGAAGAATAGTTTTGTGGTAATACCGAAAAATATGTCAAAAAACTTGAATTTCACAACAGTACAAGGTTTTGGTGTGCTGGCATTGGTATTTTACGTGACTTTATATCAATTTAATATATGGGTCTGATTGGAAATTTAGTCAGCTATTAGTTGAAAAAAATAAATATTGGATCGGAAGAATAGTTTTCGGGTAATAACGAAAAATGTCCCCAAAAAACTTGGTTTTCACAACAGTACAAGGTTTTGGTTTGCTGGCATTAGTATTTTACGTGACTTCATATCAATTTAATATATGGGTCTGATTGGAAATTTAGTCAGCTATTAGTTGAAAAAATAAATATTGGATCGGAAGAATAGTTTTCGGGTAATAACGAAAAATGTGCCAAAAAACTTGGTTTTCACAACAGTACAAGGTTTTAGTGTGCTGGCATTGGTATTTTACATGATTTTATATCAATTTAATATATAGGTCTGATTGGAAATTTAGTCAGCTATTAGTTGAGAAAAATAAATATTGGATCGGAAGAATAGTTTTCGGGTAATAACGAAAAATGTGCCAAAAAACTTGGATTTCACAACAGTACAAGGTTTTAGTGTGCTGGCATTGGTATTTTACATGATTTTATATCAATTTAATATATGGGTCTGATTGGAAATTTAGTCAGCTATTAGTTGAGAAAAATAAATATTGGATCGGAAGAATAGTTTTCGGGTAATAACGAAAAATGTACCAAAAAACTTGGATTTCACAACAGTACAAGGTTTTGGAGTGGTGGCATTGGTATTTTACGTGACTTTATATCAATTTAATATATGGGTCTAATTGGAAATTTAGTCAGCTATCAGTTGAGAAAAATAAATTTTGGATCGGAAGAATAGTTTTCAGGTAATAACGAAAAATGTGCCAAAAAACTTGGATTTCACAACAGTACAAGGTTTTGGAGTGCTGGCATTGGTATTTGACGTGACTTTATATCAATTTAATATATGGGTCTGATTGGAAATTTAGTCAGCTATCAGTTGAGAAAAATAAATTTTGGATCGAACGATTTAAGGGTTTAACGAAAAATGTACCAAAAAAATTCTGGCGTGGGTATTTTACATGACATTATATAAATTTCATATATGTAGTATGGTAGGAAATTTAGCCACTTACTTACTACAAGTTAGCCAATCATTGGTGGCCGAACCGTTTGAAAACTAAAGATAAGAGAAAAAGAAATGAATAGTGCCAAATTTCTTGCAAATTTGATTTGCTTCATAATGTACATAGCTCAAAATATACTAACAGGAACGGTTTCCGAGTTATTCGATCAAACGACTAAGAACATTCGATTTTCCAAGAACATACGTTTACGATGAACTACATGTTTTCCACGTATTTTGTTCCAGGATAGTACATATTTGATAACTTTATAAGTTGAAATATTATTCATTTTTTAATTATATCGCCGGTATTTATATTATTACTGTTTATATGTATTAATTGGTATTTTTAACATTAAAATTTTAAACAAGATTATTTTATATTAAAATAATTAGATTGTACCATACGTAGGAAGCAACATAATATAATTTCCTTAAATTATTCTAGAGAAAAACAACTTATAAATCAAATAAAAAAAGGAAATACTGTTCAAAAAGTTCACTGTTGGACGAAAAGGATGTGAGTTTTGAACAATGTCAGCCGGAGTGACGCCTTCACAAGGGTTTAGAATTTTGTCTGCCGGTGCTTAGCCCCCTCCAAATTTGGCAGACAACGTGTTTTGTCATCTATGGAGTATGCAGTTTCTTGTGTGCTTCAAATAAATTGTCTTCAAATTGTCCACTTTTGGATTGAAAAAAAAACGCGGATATTAAATTTTGTCTGCCGGTGCTTAGCCCCCTCCTAATTTTGGCAGACAACGTTTTTTGTCATCTAGGAAGTATGCAGTTTCTTGTGTGCTTCAAATAAATCGTCTTCAAATTGTCCACTTTTGGACTGAAAAAACGCGGATTTTAAATTTTGTCTGCCTGTGCTTAGCCCACTCAAAATTTTGGCAGACAACGTTTTTTGACATCTAGGAAGTATGCATTTTCTTGAGTGCTTTAAATAAATCGTCTTCAAATTGTCAACTTTTGGACTGAAAAAACGCGGATTTTGAATTTTGTCTGCCGGTGCGACGCCCCCTCCAAATTTTGGCAGACAACGTTTTTTGTCATCTAGTGACCATGCAGTTTCTTGTGTGCTTGAAATAAATCGTCTTCAAATGGTCCACTTTTGGACTCAAAAAACGAGGATTTTGAATTCTGTCTGCCGGTGCGACGCCCCCTCTAAATTTTGGCAGACAACGTTTTTTGTCACCTAGGGGGTTTGCAGTTTCTTGTTTGCTTTAAATAAATCATCTTCAAATAATATTATATTTTGATATTTGCTACCCCCTTTCGGTGGTCGCCATTTTGAAACGCCCCCGCTTTGAGTTGGCAGACAAGTGCAAATTGATTGTTGAGGGTGGACATTTTATGGCTGTATGTCTAAAATTTTTCTTCAAATAAGTCACGAAATTTGGCCTCGGCTCTTGGACTATAAAGGCTGGAAAACATCGGGGCTAAATTAGTATGTAGTGATTAAGGGAAAGTTGAGTTCTAATTTCGAATTGCTTCCGCTAGAATGCGTGCCGGTAAGACAGTAAGTGGTTACTGATAAGTAGCTGTTAAAAGGATCAAGCCACGCAAGGAATACCGTATTTATTAATTCTGATAATTAGTGACTAGTATTCCTCTTGAACGCTTGAAAATATTGTATATATAGTACGGTTGTATTTAAGATTTTTATTCTCTATTTTAGAATATTTCATTCCACTTTTCTTTTGTTTCTTATTCTAACTTGTTTTTATTATTATTCATGATATTTTATTATGATTATTAAATAGTTAAAGGTCGTTTTATTTATTTCTTTGTTTGATTCTATTTCTTTATTTTTCTTTTAACTGTACAATTTGTATGAATGGGTTCATCGTCATCCATATCATTCATCACCTTTGATGAGGCAGTTTGTGATATTTATGCAGGGAAAAAACAAAAAGAAAAAAAACAAATTTGGTAACCAAATTGGTATTTTGCAATCTTACGAGGAATTACGCTTTGTTTACTTGTTTTTTTTTTTTACTTTGAACTCGGTGAGTAAAATTTATCTTATCCTGGAACCAGTCTTACCTCTAAATAGATAGAATAGAACATAATAGAAAAATAATTTTATTCTGGGATAAAGTCCCTTAACTATTATAATTATAGGAGACATGTTAAAATGACAAAATCAAAGTAAAAATAATAATAATAATAAACGTAATACAAACATAAATACTATCTTAAAGATATAGAGAGGAAAATGAGAGAACACCCCACAAATGAAGTTAGAAATAAATTCCTATGTTAATGTCGTACAAAAAAAAAACTCGATTTCTCCCTGACTGGGAAAATCAATAGATAATAAATATGTCTATCTATAATCACATGCTTTTCTTAATTTACATTATTGGTATAATCTTAATTTACTACCGATCATTAGTTAACACCAAACTATTACTTAAGTCTGAGTTATCGATCAGTTCTTGAGAATCGACTTTGGATCATCGACTATCGACAACGATTTCTTAATGAAAGTAGAAAAGTAAAATAAAGGAATAAATTTTTAAATAATGTAAATTTAAAAAAAAATCCTTTAATAATACAGGATATAAAATAAAATATAAAAATGATAATGCAAAATAATTAGAATAATAGGAGAAATAAATAAATTAAAAAAAAAAACGAAAGAAAAAAATAAAACAACCATAATATATCTATAATATTTATAAGCATCCCATATAATAGAATAAAATAATATTGGTTTGTTATAAAAGAACTGTTAAATTATAACTTTTTATCATTCGGGAAAAAAATCGATACATAATTAGATCATTAGTTAACACCAAACTATTACTTAAGTCTGAGTTATCGATTGGCTCCTGAGAGTCGACTTTGGATCATCGACTATCGGTAACCATTCTTAATGAAAGTAGAAAAGTAAAATAAAGGAATAAATTTTTAAAAAATCCTCTAACAATACAAGATATGAAATAAAATATAAAAAATGATAATGTAAAATAATTAAAAAAATAATAATACGAGAAATAAACAAACTAAAATAATAAAAGAAAATAAATAAATACAACCATACTATATCTATAATATTTGTAAGCATCCTATATAATAGAATAGAATAATGGTTTGTTATAAAATAACTGTTAAATAATAACATTTTTTTTTTATCATTCGGAAAATAATCGATACATAATTAGATCATTAGTTAACATCAAACTATTACTTAAGTCTGAGTTATCGATTGGCTCCTGAGAGTCGACTTTGGATCATCGACTATCGATAACGATTCTTGATGAAAGAATAAAAGTAAAATAAAGGAATAAATTAAAAAAAAAAAACGTAAAAAATAAAACAAAAAAAAATGGTTTGTTATAAAACAACTGTTAAATAATAACTTTTTCTTTAGCATTCAGGAAAATAATCGAAGTATAATAATTAGTTCATTAGTTAACATCAGACTATTTATAAAGTCAGAGTTATTGATTCCTGAAAACGACTTTGACTATCGACAACGATTCTTAGGTCAAAGGTCGGTATAACCCAGAATCGATATTAAGAATCGACATTTACCTATTATATTTACTAATCTAACGAAGGCAGTTAAAGTAATGGAAGTCTTGAGTAACTTCCATCTGTTTTGCTGTATTTTTTGGTATCTTTGGTATAGGCTTGAGTTTTCAGTATCCATTTAATTTTTTATCGGCGCGCATTCTTCGCGGTAGCCATTCGAAATGAAAACTTCCAAATTTCCCTACTTTCAGCACGAGATCCTCAGATTCTATTCTAGATGTAAATAGAAATCGCACTACATGCTTTTGTAAATTGTACTTCAATGTTTAAAATTTTATTTAAGACTAAAACGACAAGAAACTGCCCGTCGTTACAGACTACATCAACATTTACTAGACAAACGTTCAAAGCTCCAAATGAATTACAAAAGACTCATATACATGACTGTAATTTGACCTATTTGGAAGTACAGAGTTGAGCTTTGGGGCTCCACTAAACCATCCCATTCATCACGTATTCAATCCTTGCAATCCAAAATCCTTCGAAAAATCAATGCTCCTTACTTACACCAATAAACTTATCCATAAAGATCTTAATGTACCATATGTTGCTGATTTAGCCCATGCCTTTCATAGTAAGCACCATTGTAATCGTTGTCAATACATTTACTTGATGTATATTTTTTGTACAGTTGTAAATTTCAATTGAATATAATATATATATATATATATATATATATATATATATATATATATATATATATATATATATATTTTATCCAATAAATATGAAATTGTTATAATATTAAATAGACATGGTATTCTAAAAGTGGAGAAAAAATAGCCAGAAAAATTAAATAAAAGTAGTTAAATTTATTTTATTTACAAACAGACTAAATGAAACGAACAACAATTTATAATAAAATGACAGTGACACTTTATGATAAAACTATTAACAGTACAATAATATTATATGAATAACATGTGAACTATATTATTTATATGGATAAATATAGTATATTATTAGTTAACAAAATACTATATTTAAGTCTGAGTTATCGATCAGTTCCTGAGAATCGACTTTGGATCATCGACTATCGATAATGATTCGATATTAGTAATCGACATGTTCCTATTGTATTTAAAATCTAACAGTTATAAAGAAAGGGAAGTGTTGAGTAACTTCCGTCATCTTAGGTGTCTTTTGCGTATTCGTAAGATTTTTTGTATGATTATTTTAATGTTTTTTTTTATTTTTTATTTGTGTATGTTTTTATTACGATTAAATAGGAAATAGGAGAGTATATGTTGGGGCAGTAACAAGTAAATGTAAATATAGAGACGGAGGGGATAGTGGCTAGCGGGAGGGTACCGTTACTCGGTGGGAAAGCAGCCTGCGCTGGCGGCCTGCGCGGAGGTTCTCTTGCGCCTCAGTGTACCCTAAGGACCTGCGCTGTGTGTGTGTTTGTGCTCTCTCTCATCTCTCTACCCTCTCTCTCAGGTAAGTCCTCACTGTCATACACTTCTAAGGGTCAGGTACCCATATTTATACCCCTGTCGAGATAGGCTACGACATAGCTAGAAGAATATTCTATTTCTTAATATATTTGTCACACTTGTTAACTTGTTGCATCGGCAGCGGGGTTACCTTTTCCACTTTTTTCGTTGGTTTTTTACTCGAATTCCCTTTACCTTTACTGCTAACCAAATTAAATTAAAAAAAAAAATTAGAGAACATGTGTAACGCCAAATGTTTTTGAACAGCACGAAATGTGACTATGAATAAAACATAACAATTACCTTTCAGCTACTCATCTGTTTAGATATATAATAATTCGTATACCAGCTTGTTCGTACACCGGGATTTTTTAATTTTTTTTTTTAATTTTATGATTTAGTCTACTCAATTTATTTATTTATTTTTTAATCTTTAATACGTTTGGTGGTGTACGTTATCCGAAGAATAAAAGTTCTCATTTGACAGCTGAAGCTCACTCAGTCACTTTGTTTACGTTTCCATTTACATACATGAATACGCACAATCGATGGAGAATTAGATACTATAAATTAGGTACAATAGAATTAGACAAAGGATTTATTCTTTCGTATCAGTTTGTCATGTTCCCGCGATGCAAACAGACGATAAACAAAACAATAGAAGTGAAATTACTTGGTAGGCTTCGATTCAATTAATGAAGATCGTATCTTTATTTATATACACTCAAAGTTAAATTTGTTGAAAGATTTAAATTAAAACCGAATCCCGAAATCTTCGATTTTATTTTCCTTCAATACGGAATTTCAACAGCTGCTTAAAAATAATTTAGGATCTTATGGCATATGTCAACAGACTTATTGGTTATAAGTTAGCAACCTAATGAAACGGGGTCATTGTCATCTGTGTGGTGTTGGTGGTAAAGTTAAAATGGCGAACTGTATTGCGCTCGCTTAAGTTCAAAGGGTATAATTTTCGTTCGAAAATGAACCGAACCGAGACTGAGTTTAAAAATGCCTGCTTTCGTAAAAATACTTCGTATGAAATAACCCTACTCGCCGATCGCCCGGTGTGCGATGCGATGACATTTGTTTACACGGTTGAAAGAGCATATTGGTTTTTACTCAAATAATCTAAAAAACATTCAGAACTAAGAAAGAAATCCCCATTTGCCAAGGCAAGTGAAAGTTTTAATCTTATAGCCATTACTGGAGTGTGGGAAAATGTTCTTAATTGGCCACATCGTTCTCCCAGTCTTGCCTTGCGTTCAAATCTCCGACCCCCTTAGGTATCGGTGCCGCATCTTGTGTTTTCGCTCTTGAACAACTGTTTCATACTTTTAATTTTGTTGTAACTTACTCATTTAAATAAAACAAAATGTATTAATCTATCAAATTTAAAAATTAGAATTTCTTAAAAATTAAACTATCCTTAATGTTTATACCTCAAAGACAGAATTAGATGATAAAATGTCATATTGTTTAATATCGACTAGGTTATATTTGATTATATTCAGAAGTAATACTTATTTATTTAAGATATAAACGAATCTCATGAATTATGTAAATTTTTAACAATTAGTTTAAAGTTATAATTTTTTTTTTATAAATACACTTTTTCGGCATTACTTCTCAAATTTTTATTTATTTACTTACAAATTACATGTTTCGGGATACGTTCCCATCTTCACAGACTATTTTTCCTCAAAGTGTTTACACACTTGGTCATACTCTTTAATAAATAATATTTTGGCTGGGGTCTATACATTTTGGTGTAACATTTTTCTTTTAAATTTATTTTTACCCGCTCTGGCTCTGTTGGTGGTGCCCGGATCGAAAATTTGACGATAGTTCATTTGCCAGAAATTTATTGGAGAATATGTTTTGGTTCATAACATTTGTAGCTAGGGCCTACCATCTAGGAACTACATTCGTTTGAATGAAAAAAGTCACGATTTGCCTATACTAACTAGGGGAGGACACACTCAGTCTCTCACGGATCTTCTTGGCAATTTTTTTGGAGGTTCCTAGTCAAAAAATACTAGACACGTGTTTTGCCGTTCCGACCCATGGGCTCTAGAAGCCGTGAAAAAAAAAAAAAAAAGCATTAAATTAAAATATTTTATATCTCAAGTTTAAAAAATTATACCAACATGATTCTTGCACCAAGATTTTTATTTTTGATTGCGAATATTTAAGGAAAAATGCAGCTGCTCCATAGATTTTGGTTTAGGTTAATTAAATTCTAAAAAAATGATTAGATTTTCAAGCAAACTACCTCTATAAATTTTTTTACACAATAATTGACGTCAGATTCTAATTCAGCACCCTCAAAAACATTGAAATACGTTTATTCAATAAAAACAAAAAATATCATTTTTTCATTGAACTACATTCAATATACTTTTTTCACAAGAACCAACATTGGATTCGAATTCAGCATTAAAAAGAACCATTAAATACAAAATTTCATCCAAAAATAAAAATAAAAATTCGTAAGCTTCAAAATGTGCCAGACCAAATGGTAGGCAATTTTTGTTTAAATTGACAAAAACATGAATTACGCTTAGACGGTTTAACGTATCAACTTCATATTTTTATACAAAATATAGGGTGGTAATACTCTTGAAATGTCTTTGGTTTCATTTTCCTATCTGGTTTCAAACAAGTTAAAAATAAATATGTTTTTCGGATTAGCCAATTTTTTTAATAGGTTTTTGTTGATCGAAATTTTTTATTAATATACATCAAAAGAAAGCTGAGGCTCTCCTCTTTCCAGCGATACCAACCAGTGAATCGCGTAACAAAGTATTAGCTATAAACAAAAATAAAAATCTTGGTGCAAGAATCATGTCGATATCATTGTTTAAACTCGATATATAAAATAAATTAATTTAATGTTTTTTTTTTTTTCTCGGGTTCTAGGGCCCATTGGTCGGAACGGCAATATACGTGTCTATTTGAAATACGTGTACAAAATACGTGTATATATTTTGACCACAAAACCTCAAAAAAAAATTGCCAACAAGATCCGTGAGAGACTGAGTGTGTCCTCCCCTTGTAAGTGTTGGGGCTTCTTTAACCCCCCCCCCCCCCCCCCGGCTCTGTCGGTGCTGCTAGGATCAAAATTTTGATAACAGTTTCCTGATTAAAAATTCATTGGAGAATATTTTTTGCTATGCAACATTTGCCTCTAGGACCTTCTGTTTAGGAGTTAAATTGGTTTGAATGAAAAAAATAACGTTTGAAACAGCTATATCTCAATTTTGTTTATTTCGAATAATCATTGATTGTTCATTTAATTTAGTTTGTCTCTACATTTTTTTTTGTAATATAAAAAGTTGGTTGGTCATCCTGGCAGACTAGAGTTGTAACTTATTTTTTTTTTTTTCTCATTAATTTTATTGATATTTAAAACTGTTTATAATAAAACATGTAACATGTAAAATAGTT
Source organism: Euschistus heros (assembly GCA_003667255.2). Classification (NCBI taxonomy): domain Eukaryota; kingdom Metazoa; phylum Arthropoda; class Insecta; order Hemiptera; family Pentatomidae; genus Euschistus; species Euschistus heros. The sequence goes on from RCWM02000061.1 coordinate 2,742,345, forward strand.
AAATATGAGATGAAATTATTACAATCACATGTTATTAACTTGGGAAGAACTACTCATTAGAAGCATTTCAATGAATGTTCTGCATTAGAAAGTTCCTAGGCCATCTTGTTTTCAGAAACCTCGGAGAAATATCGGAAATCGAGTGAGAAGTTCGAAGACTAGTGTATTCGAAAGGGTATGTAGCTTGAAGGTATCTTGGTTAGGCCAAATCTGCTACATATAGGACATTTAGATCGTTATGGATAAATTTATTTGTGACGTAACAAGGAGCATTGAGGATTTTGGATTGTAAGAATTGGATACGAGAAGAATTGGAGGATTTAGTAGAACCCCAAAGTACAACTCCGTATATCCATATGGTTATAATTACATGTAAATAAGTCTTTTGTAATTTATTGGGAGCATTGAGCCTTTGTCTAGTAAATGTTGTAGTAGACGGATTAGTTAATTGTTTATACTTGTTTTCTCCTTTATTTGTTTATTAACACTTACAAAAATTTAACAATAAGAGAATTTCCTGTCAATACGTTTAATACCTGGTGTTATAAGAATGCAGAGTAGTACTATAATGCAGTGAGATATCGGTACCAATTTTGTTCGATTCTCTAGATGGTTTAAAAACAAATTCCTTTTACAAAAAATAATCAATTTATAAGCTATAAAAGCAAACCGAACCTAGTTTAAAAACAATAATTATTTATGAAATAAATTAGTAAACAGTAACTAACATTTATTATATAAAAGCGTGTTTTAAAATTACAATTCAAAGTAAATAACAAACAATTCATTTTAAAAATAGTCATTTAAGAAGGTAAATATTCTAAAGGTTTTGGGTTTCATTTATTACTTTTTAGCAAATGTTAATGGAACTTTCCACTCAATTTAAATTAATGAGGCACTGATATTCCTCTGTATATTAGTAGGACTCAAAAACCAGTATGTACACATCTACAGAGAAAAGGTATAAAAATGGGCAACCTGGTTTGTTTTTGATTTAAAGTTGCTTTCAGCTTAAAATATTCTAGATTTTTTTCTATTAACTAATATAACAATTTCTTAAATGCGAGAAGGAAAAACAATGATTAAAATCAATTACTTCATTTCAAAAACGACGGTTTACAAAAATCTTTAAAAAAGAACAATTGGGGTGTAAATATAGGCACTCTTCAAAAAAGTCATCAAGAATAGTTTTAAACAGGATAAAACAATTCGAAACGGCTGAGAGTTTATTACAGGAAAAAAAATATTATTTACAGAAATCGCAATCAAATTTGGGAACATTTTACCCACAACTCTCCGTGAATGTCTTCAGAGAGCTTTCCATCACAAAAGATGCAAGTTGTGACCTCTAACAAGAAATATGTCGAAGTTCCCTGGAAAATGGGTGTCCATTTTTACACCAACTCCACCTAAGAAAGATGGCCACTATCACATGTAACCTAGAAGCGTGGATGGTTAAAGGTGTGCTTCAAAAAGTAGCTTAAGATCTCCGCTTTTCAAAATAAGCATAAGACCATGAAACGGAAACGATTTCACATGCCTCTCAAGAGTTTACAGTACAGAATGAACAATTCACACAATAACTCAAGCTGCAACCATACAACTGCATCCTTTTCTTCTACTAAAATGAAAAATAATCTGTATTCTAGGACAAAAAAAAATCCTCTAAAAAGAATAATAAACTGTTCTTAGCTTCGACAGTTTGAAATTGTAGTCTTATTTCTTCAGTTTCCAATGGTTCCATACCTTCAATAATTTGTTATTTGGTTCGCAGTTGCAACTATAGATTTTTGAAGAGAATTGTTTTAAATTATGTACCCAGCAATGTTAATCTTTTAGTGCATAAAAAAATGGTTTTATCTTTTGTTTTTATCATTAGGAAGGAGAATATATGTGTAATTATTATATAATTGGGTACTCACAAAAACATCGTCGTCAGAGGAATAGATCCGTTCTTAGGAATCGATTTTTGTATCGATTCTTTTTTCAAGAATAGACTGAAAAGAGAATAGGTTTTTGGAATAGATACATCCATGCTCTATCGTACCTTCTCCAAGCATTGAAAAAAAAAATTAAAAAATATATTTTTGGAGCAGATTATTCATTAAGCTTGTTTTCAGCTCTCTGAGAGTATTTTTTCGGCAATGTTGGTCGTTGCCATTTCTTTTATTGGTATGTTATTATGTCCTAAAAATCTGCCATGAAATCATCTTTGCACATGCCCATTTACTGTGGGTACAAGCAAATCTGCGTGAAGTTCGTGGATAGTGAGGGATGACTACGTGGTCTTAGTATTTCTGATAGAAATATTAATATATTTTAAAGTATTTTTCATAGTCCCTAATATTTGCGTGGCGTATGTCCAAATTGGTTTAAATAAATAGTTGTATGTGTTTAGTCGATTTTTAAGGTCGACCGTTTTTGTATGATTGCATACAAGAGTCTTGGTCGCTTGTTTAAATTGTGACGGTTTTGTTTGACGTCTAGGCGCCAGGTCATTCTTTTATCATATGCAAGATAAGGTCATACTTCTTTCAAGTTTTCTTTTACTTCTAATACTTTTATCAATTTATTGAAATTTACAACTGTACAAATTATATACATTAAGTAAATGTGTCGATAACGATTACAATAACATTTCAAAATTTGAATAGAACTACTCATCAGTAGCACTTCGATAAAAATTCTACACTAGAAGTTCTTGAGGCCATCTTCTTTTCAGACGCCTCGGAGCTTTATCGGGAATTGAATGGGGAGCAAGTTGAGAAACAAGTGGATTTAAGTGGTTATGGAGCTTACTATGAAAGGATAGGTCTCTGGTTTGAGAAAAATCAGCAACATATGGAATATTTAGATGTTTATGGATAAGTGTATTGGTGATAAATGTAAGGAGCATTGAGGATTTTTTTTTTTTTGGATTCGAGATAAATTGGATGGTTTATTGGAGCCCCAAAGTTCAACTCCGTACGTCCAAATAAGTCTAATCACAGTCATGTAAATAAGTATTTTGCAATTAATCGGGAGCTTTGAACGTTTGTCTAGTAAATGTTGAAATAGTCTGTAATGACGAGCAGTTTCTTTTCGTTTTAGTTTTGTATGTGGATTCCAAGAAAGAAGTTTGTGTAAGTGGAGTCCTAGGTTCAACCGGGGTAAATGGGATATTGTTAAAGGATAATGTAGACAAGAAGCAATAAGTTTACGACTAAGAGTAAAGGTTATTTGTTGGGATTTGTTTGGATTTTGTTTAATTCTCCAATTTCGACACCATTCTTGAATGTTAGTAGTATGAGATTGTAGTTATTAAGATGCAATGAAAGGATCATTGTTTACTGATAAAACATATGTGTCATCAGCATAACTGGTGAGGACAGTGTTTTTTCAAATTAAAATAATTTATGTTATCGCATCAATATATTATGAATTTACTTAATATTGTTTTTTGAGTCATATTTAATTACTAGCAATGTTATCACAGGGTATGGGACATAAGCCTACTAATGATACATAGAATTGAATAATTTTCAAGTAGCTTTTCTGCATTTATTATTATTTTTTCCCTTCAATTCCTCAATTGAATAAAAAAAAAAAAAAAATAAAAAATAAAATAAACAGGCGATTATCAGTTCTAGGGTAATTTTGATTTCTGTGACGTAGATAAATTCTTTGTTTTTTTTTTTTCTTAATCACCATTCCTTTAAAATATTTACAATTAGTTGTTAAAATCTTTTTATGCAATTTAAACATTTTTATTCCGAATGAGAGTTCAATGTATAGGATATCTCGTTGTTTACAATTAAAATTATCTTAACTTTGAACAACGAAAAACGACTGGGGGTTCCCCAGTTCTGACAACTTCCTTGTTTTGATAACAGGCAAGAGTTTGTTGTTATTTACTGTGTTCCTTACGAGTTGACTATTAACCCTATTATATTCCATTTTACTTTATAATTGTATTATTTATCATTTTTTGATCATAATGTTTTTCTTCTATTTTATTTCTGTATTATTTTTGTTATAGCCGTGATGATGGCCATCAAAGTTGGCAGAAACGTTGGCAAATAAATATGTTTGTTTATATCAAACATTCCCTTTTTTTTTTAACTGATCCTCAACAATATCCTACTATCTACAGTAAAAACTCGATAAGTCGAAACTCGTTAAGTCGAAAACCTCGATAAGTCGAAGTGAACCCCATTTCCCTATTACGTTTATATTTACTACAATCTTTAACTTAGAGTATAATGTTTGTCTACTCAACTCCCAAGACTCTATATTCTGTTTCATTTCGGGGGCAAGACAGAAATTTGTTGCGTGAATTGTTCTTTTATTAACCATGGCTACCAGAGGTAGAAGCTGATGTCTTTGATGCTTTGCACGAAATTCATCGTGTGATAGATCGTCACACTGCTGCATGTATGCAGAAGAAAGTTGCAGACTATTTTAAATTTATTATCCTTTTATCCAGTACCCTTACGTTATTTTTTAAATTTTATTTTATTATTTTTATTTATTTATTTTATTCTATTTCATTTTATTTTCTTTCCCTTTTCATTCTTGTCTTGTCCTTAATCTTACCTAACTGCTTTGTATTATTGCTGATTTGTGTATCTGTTCTATTCTATAGTGTTTTTTTGCATATTGTTTTTTTATCCATGTCATTCTGTATTCCATTTGTCATCTGTTTATCGGTCAGTAATTTTTGTCACATCTGTATTTTGTCTCATCTAGTTGTTTGTTCATTATAGCCATGAAGAAGACCTCGAAACGTTGGCACGTATTAAAGTATTTCTACTTGTACGTGGTGTTCCTCTTTGACTGCATCCCTGATCATCTACTTCATAACAGTCAATTATACTTTAATTATGTATTATGTAGTTTTATTGGCATTAGTATCTCTGTTTCTGTTAATGTTTCTTCGAATAAATTATTTAAAACATTAAGTTGTTTATATATTATAGGAAAAACTCGATATCTCGAACATTTGTTATCTAGAAAAATTGATCACTTGAATTAAATTTACTCACCCTTCGAGTTTCACTGTATTTTACTTTTTCAATTCTTTACCTGTAAGTCTCAAAATTTATAAATCTATAATACGTATCTAAAACTATTTTTTTTTTGAGAAAGTATTAAAACCTGCCTCAACGAGAGTAATAAATAATACGGATGGCTAAAACTGTTTCTATTTCGCTATTTTACACATTATGAAGTTACCGCCTGTTTTCAATTTAAAAATGATACACCAAAATCAGAGCTCTAGTGATTCATATTTATCTATAAAATGTTAGATTGAATATAAAACAAGGCGGACAGCAACTTGCGGGTATCCGGGAATGCGAAGAATGCCATTCTACCTCGGACACGTATTCCGTCGAAACCGGTCCCGTTAAGGCAGAGGGTAGCATCAAGGTATTAATTCTGCTATCATCATGGCCAATTAGTGGTTATTATAATTCATTTTTAAATTATCACAAATCGTTATGGAATCGATTAGGAAATTATGCGGGAATTATTTTAAGATTTTATCTATAGAAAAGCTATTTTACATATAGACAAGTCCCTAGGTATCTATAAAGTCTTTTTTAAATTTTTTAATCGTAGTTGAATTACATATTAAGGATTGGGATTGATGAATTATTTGCCAATTCCATTTGAATTTTATTTTATTTGTCCACTAGTTTCGAATGTTAAATATTTACTTACAATCAGTTCTAAAAACATATGAAAAATTTCAAAACATCAGCACTTTGCTACACTAAATTATATATATATATATATATTATATATATATATATATATATATATATATATATATATATATATTATTTTGTAAATGGGCAGTCCTTTACGTTTTCCTTATGACTGATTGGTTTTTCTGTTCCTACTGGAAATTTAAAACGGTACTGTTTGAAATATTTAGCTGGTAACTTGAAAGAAAATATGGATTGGTTCTAAATTATTTTATTATATCTGATGATTCGTGAATATTTATCTTTGAAATATTTTCTACGTGATTTATTAGTTTTACTCCCTAATATTTGTTGAATCTGTGGTTATTTTTATTTTATTTTATTTTATAAAGTTGTAATTCAATTCTCACCAAATAACCTTTACCCTTCGTCGTAAACCTACGACTTCCTGCCCTACAGTATCCTTTAATAATATCCCACTGATCCCTGTTGAACAGACTCGCTATCTAGGACTTCAACTGGACAAACGTTTAACTTGGTGAAACACCCATAGAGCTAGAGCATGTTAAAAAAGCCCCAACACACATAAAATATAGGCAAAATATTATAAAACAAGAATCTATTAAATTTCTGATAAAATATTCATCTTTTACATTATGTGTGCCTCATATGATGAATGAATAAGCCAGTCTCAGTTTTTTTTATTATCTAGATACCCTTGTTAGTTTTGTATGACACAATATAACAACGATATTGCGTAAAATAAAACTGATTGTATTCTAAAAAAAAAAAAAAAAAAACACTGCCAATAATTTTTTAAAGCGTTGATATCTATAAGCCAAGGAGGCAGGTTCTGAGGTTACCGCAACCGGTTGTATGTGACCCCGCACATTTCGCTCCTCTGACCTACTCATGCCAATTTTTCTCCTCAACTGTAGTTTTAGCGAGGAAACTTAGATATTTTTATTGTTTACATGGTATAACTTTAGCTGTGTATCAAATTATTTATTAAAATCATTCCCTGTCACGGCTTCGCCCGCCCTCATCTCAAAGAACTTATTGTTAGATAATTTTACCTAATAATTGAGGTATGAAATTAAGCATTGATGATATTTCTGACGCATAGCAGTAATTTTTAACCTGGTTAACATTACAATTATTAGGTGGTTTAAGATAACGTTAAAGCATAATTAGACATCCAATTTTTAATTTTAATGTATGAGTTGGTAATCCAGATGGAAAGAGACTTTTAAGAAACTCTTTCGGAAAATGGACTGTATTATTATTGCTTACTACAAAAGGCCAATGAATCATATTTTTAAATACAATTTTGATTTGATAATAATTTTTAGTCAGCAGAAATAATTTTATCAATTTTAATTTCTAATCATCAAAATATATGACAGTTTGGAAAATCTCGTTTCTGTCACTCAATATTGTACATTTAAATTTTTATTAGTGTAGATTTTATAATTTCTAATCCTTCCTAGAAAATTAGAATTAGAAATTTATGAATTAGAAAATTATGTAGTTAAAATTTGGCAACGACAGGTCCAGTAGTTCGCTCCATCTTCAAAGTTCACTGGGATCCAGATATTATAATCTTTTTAAAATAACAAATTAGAAGAAGAAGAACTACCAGTCTACTCATTTAACAAATTGACTTCGACATGTAGCTGTATTCCGATAAAAGCCTCGCTGTGTAGAACGAAGCTTAGGTGCGGTGTATGCTAAGTAATCCTCGAAAATTCGAGGGAATATAAAAACTTCGATTCATCAAGGAATCCGCTAAATCGAGATTCGACTGTATTATTTTTTTCGGATGAAGTTAGTGGATTTAATAAGTTTAAACTCGTAAACTAAAATTAAAAGTAAGTAAATCGCGTGTTTCAATTTCCATGTTTTCAATGAAAATAGAATCCGTATACATACATGGGTAAAACACTGTTTTTTATCCTCTGTGTAAATAGAGGATTAATAGGTGTTGTTCATACTAAGTATTTAAATATAGGAATCAAAATTAAACATTTCAATCATTCATAAACTTTATTATTTAGAAAATCCAACATTACATGTGGGACAACCCAATATAATATAATAGGTCTCAATCAATAGGCCTAAACTAAAACCTAAAAAAAGAAATATTTTTAATAACAATTTTTGTAGGAGATTTGGTTATATTAATATAATTTTGTGGCACAACCCATAATTTATGGGAATAAATTTTCGAAACATGTCCTGAAATAAGCTAAAATAAATTAGGAGTTGTGCCAAAAAATTATGTTTTTATAGAAATATTTTTCACACACAGGATTTTCAGTATTTTTTAAAATCTGTTTATGAAAGTAAAAATCAGTTGGCAATCTTGGATAGGAAAGTGAAAGATATATAGCCCTCACGAAAGAATTAATCAATAACTTGATGATACAATCGAGTCAAGATTTATTTCTTATATATTATATAAGTATATATTTATATATTTGTTATTATATAAACAAGAATATTAAATATTGCTCTTGAAAACATTTTTTTTTCCTCGTTATATCACCTCTTTACAGTTTCTTATCAACTAAATTTCTTTTCGTTGATCTGTCTCGCGGCTTAGACGGTAAGTGAAAATCCTTTGAAAGTTAGGAAACGTTATTGTCTATGGTTTCATGTCGAAACTCCCAATTACTTGGTTAGGATTGGTGTATCATTATCGGTCTATGCCCCCGAACCGATATAGTGATCGTATCATAGCAGAAAACTTAACCAGAGGTATTGCACGGTATAAGATCATAGATAAAAATCGTTGAAAATATTTTTGATATTTGAAAATAAGTCTTAACGCACGTTAGCGCACAAAAAACCTTGGGCCAAGAAGTTTGCTGGGCTAACGTGGGTCAAATGAGCTAGTCACTGTTTAAAATCTATTTTTTTAATAATTATTTCTTACGTTAAATTAGTGGCAAATATGTATTTACTATTGCTTAATGCTAATAGAGCATGAGTTTCAGAGAGTTTTGTTGCTAAGGTTAATAAACAGGTTTATTTTTAGTGAATTTACATTAAAAAATCATAATCATTTTATTTCAATTTCGTTTTTAAAGTATTTTTTCCTATTATTTTGAACTTGGTGGAGTATGAACTGAGATGATTTTGAAAATTGACTAACAAGGGGAGAACACACTCAGTCTCTCAAGGATTTTGTTGGCAATTTTTTTGGAGGATCCAGGTCAAAAACTATTAGACACGTATTTTGCAGTTCCTACTAATGGGCCCTAGAAGTCGGGAAAAAAAAATTGAAATAGCATTAAACTAATTTTATTTTATTTCTTTATTTAAAAAAAAATATATCGAGATGATTCTTGCATCATAATTTTTATTTTTGAGTGTGATCTCAAAAAAAATTGTTAACGAAGAACTTTGGATTGTGAAGAATGGATATGAGGAGAATTAGGTGGTCTAGTGGATCCCCAAAGCTCAACTCCGTATGGCCAAAATGGTCTAATTATTGTCATTTAAATACGTCTGTTACAATATATTGGAAGCTTTGAATGCTTGTCTAGTAAATGTCCGGAGGAGTCGAAAACCGAAAGCAGTTTCTTGTACTTCTAAGTCTTTTAATGTTCAAATTAAAAGTTTAATTAAGTATATTAGTAATAATCGATTTATACGAGATAGAGACACTCTACGTGATAACAACAAGTCGCTTTAATCATCACACATTTAGAGCTTTTATTTATGATACGAATTAAAATAACGATTTTCATTTAGGTTACATTTCCTTTGATCCGGTTTTATTGCCGAACTTAGGTAAATAAATTGTGTTATATATAACAGCACAAACCAATCCTCTTCCTATATATATTGTAGCGGTCAATAATATTGCACCGATATAAACAAGAAGTGATATTAAACAATCCTATAAAGATTGTGCATGTAATTTATATAAAGAATTATTTACCTTCTTTTTTTTCTTCTTTATTATTTTTTTATTTATTTTTTTACATATTTACATAAAATACAGAACGAAATTTAAGTACTGAACTAAATATATTTACCTAATATATTTTTCACAGTCACAGTTATCAGTAGAGTGGGTGGGGACTGACTCATTAGTTCTCGTAATCTGTGTTACTTATTATCAGAGCACACATGGCCCAAAGAATATCTACTTTTAAGTTTTTTTTTTTAATTTTTGTCAATTTAAAATGTTTACTATTCCGTTTCATTAGAGGTTAATTAAAGAACGGAAAGCCCGACGTACGTTATCAGTAAGTTCAATCCACCGTAAAGTAATCTTATCTTTTGATCTGAGTCACGGTTTCAATGGTTCTCGTTTCGGACTTCGCAATTTCCTCGCTCTTTTGAAATTTTCTAAGCGTTTTCCACTATCAGTAGGGGAACTTACTTAAAAACAAAAAGGTATGATTAAACAGGATTTTGATCTTGTATCAGTTTGTTAATTATATTGCGGTCATAACCTTCTATTTCATTATTTTTAGATTAGCCAAGGATCGACAAAGGGGTCGGGGATACCCTCATTGGGCACACACAGCCTTTATATAGTGATAATCCTAAAATGGAAAAAAAACCTGAGAGTTGGGAGGGATTCTGGCACAACTGTTTGTCAGGATATGGCTTTAGTGCTGTAATGAGGAGTGTAGAGTGCATGAAATATAGATGGTACACATACTAAAAGTCCCCGCCCCTGGGATGTAAGTTAGCGGTAGGGGGGGGGGAGGGCGTGAGAAGATCCCATTTTTGGGTTCTTCGATTATATCTCAAAAACAGTGGACTCTAGAAAAATATGTTTCAAATGAAAAATAAAGCTAATTAAATTTCCTATAAAATTTATTCTATACATATCTGTCGAAATTCTAACGGTTTTCAAGATATAAGTTATTGAAAATCGATAATATTTGAAAAAAAAATTGTTTACCTCTATTTTTCTCAAACATTTGCTTCTAGTTCCTTCCACGATCGTTTCTCAGAATGTCAGAATCAAAATTTTAGTACATTAAATTTACTTTAATTTCATCTATACGTTCCCGACAGATGAAGCAAACGTTTGACAAAAGTGAGGTGAACAATTTTTTTTTTTTCAATATTATCGATTTTTCTTATATCTCGAAAACCTGGAATTTCGACAAATATGTAATATATAAAAATTTTTTTTTTTCAAATCAAGTCGTATAATCGGAGAATTGGAGTCCGGATAAATGGAGTAGCAATGTACTTTTTATTTTGCTTGTTCTGTTTTATATTGTTTATTATGAAGTGTAGTCGAAGGTTGGTGGTGTCGGCATCGAACCTTCGGGTTCGCTAAGCCTTTTATTATTTACTATTATTATACAATTTATTGTGTTACTAAGCAATATAATAGTTTTGATTATTCTCTTCCACAAATTAAAATCATTGGCGATAAAAACGAGTAGAATCAAATCATATTGTCTTATTAATTGAAAGTTTTGTTTTGTTTATTTGTCATAATTTATTTATTTTTATTTTTTAAATAAGGCTGGATTTTATTTATTTATTATTTTAAATAATCCTTGTAGGTTTCATATGCCCTGGGTTATAAATAATACGGGGACATAAACATCTAATAAAACTTTTGGCCGAGAAAATGGGAAAAAAATATTGTGTGGATGGAAAATAAATTATTTGCTTACCAGTTTATTTATTATATATTATATATATATATATATATATATATATATATATATATATATATATATATATATATATATATATATATATATATATGTATGTATTAGGGATCAGCTGTTCGTTTTAGTAGGGTATCACCGGCTTCTTCCTCTTATCAAGTTACTGGGACGAGGCACGGCAGTATCGCTTTGCCTTTCGGCCTGGCACATTCTCCAACCTGTTCTATTTTTTCGTCTAGTGTTAAAATTAATTTGTGTTCGTGATCTTTAAAATTCTCTTGGAGCCGGCAAAAATTGACAACAGTGGGTATTTCATTTTTCTATTGTTTACTGCTATCATTACGAAATGTTTATTTAGCTCTGATAAGCGAATTGAAAAAAAATATTAATACAACTGGTAAATAGGTCGTGTGTTAGTGTTGTGAGAGAGATAACACGTTGAGGGATTATAAGTCTTGTTGTTATTCGTTTATATTATTTGTTTAAATATGTAATTGACAAAATGACTCATTAATAAAAATATTGTTCCCAATAATTTTTTAATCTTTTTTTTTTTTTTACAATATATCTTTAGAGGTAATATTATTTTATATGTAATTTTTATTATATGTTAAAAGAAAATAGTTTTCCATTGCGTTAACCGATATTAGATTTATTTATTTATTTTATTTTTTAACGATCTTAAATTCTTTAATCTTTGCTATTTATGTAATATATATATTAATTTTATAGAATAATAGTGAATGCTCAATGATTCAGTGTTGGACTATTAATTTTTAATTATTGTAATTTACCAGATTTGTTTATTTTTGAGAATGTTAAAAAAAATAATTATTTATCAATATAGCCCTCTTTGATAAGACACTTAGAGTTTGTACGGACTTATCTTACGAGGGCATAAGGGACTGTACATTTTGTTTTTCTGGAACAGTCCTATGTTTTTTCTTATATTCTCTTTATTATTGAAATAATGCCGAATTGAAATAATAATGAATTAATAGTTATTAGTTAATTAGTTAAATTAATTTATTTGACATTATAACTCGTTTAATTTATTAACTATTGGTCATTAGTTTATATACTATTTTTTATTTATAGGTCATAGATTCATTTAATTGAGCTATGAATAATATTCAGGAAAAAATAAATAAAAACATGATTTAAGCATGTTTGATAATATATGGAGTGGATTTAAAGACATAAATTTTAATGGAAATTTAATTCTCCTTGAATTTTAATTTTTTTTTTTTTTTTTATAGCTGCTCTCGTTAAAATATATTTTCCGAAAAAGTAAAAAGAGCGAAAAATTGTTTTTGCTTTTTTTGTCTCACAAATAGTACTGACCAGATGTTAAAATTTCGAAAAATTATTTTTTAAAAATATTCTTACCATCTAAAATAATAATAAAAAATGAAAGCTCGACTTACGAGTTTACCAGAACTAATGAATGCTTGACCATCTTGTAAATGTATACTGCACCATACTGTAAATGTTTCCATCTTTGGCTCACTATTTAAACTAACAATAAGTTCGCTCTAATTATTATGTGTTAATGGTATTTAAGGATTGGGAATAATAAAGAAATTTTGACAATATCTGTAAAACAATTTACAAACCCTAAACAAAAGCCAGGGCCTCTTGCATTATTCATTTCTTAAGCTTTTGCATGTATCAGCGGTTTTTCATTGCTCATTTCCCCTAACCTCAATTTCTTGCTGGCCATATTTTTCATTCCTGTCTTCATATATCGTTTTGAAATCTGACTTTACCAACACGTTTTGACATCTCATAGTTAATGTCAACAGATTTATTGGGGAAAATTGTGTATGTCGAGTTCAGACCGTATTATGCAATTGCCAAATTTTGCAATGTCAGTATTTCTCCTGCGTTTTTTCGAACATCTCTCTGAAGTGGTTTATTTTATTGCTTTTATCTATTATATTTTTTTTTTTTTTTTACGATTACACTTTAGATAATAGACCTATATTTAGGAAAAACTATAACATCTGGTATAGATATTATTATAAAACTAGAAGAGGAACATTAATGTAATTGATTCATGGTACAAAGTGGTTAGTAGTGCTATCCTGAATTTTCTTTTTTTCATGATTTGATCTTCAATTTAATATTTTAGTTTAGTTTTACGAAGTTTATTTGACTTTCATATTTTTTTTATTATAAATCCAAAATCCTTCGTAAAATCCTTAATTATCCATTTCATATCACAATGATCCTTGATGTCCCACATGATATCTCTTGAGGAACGCATGATGGTCTAGAAGGATCAATACAATTAGGATTGATGCATTAATTGCCACTTCTATTGGAATCATTTTATTTGAAAAATATATCGATTGCTAAACATTTATCTTCAGTTCTAAAGCATACTAAATTGTCTAAACATGAGCACTTTGTTACATAAATTATATATACTAAAGCTTTCAAAAATGTAAGATAAGAAATCAAATATATTGGTACTCACCTGTATACCATCGTTCGTCTCCTCATCGTTCGGTGGCCCTGACCTTGAAGAAGACCTGCAAGGCTGGTCGAAACGTTCTGACGTTTAGTGTTTAATTATATTTAAATTTACAATAAAGAATATATATATATACATATATATATATATATATATATATATATATATATATATATATATATATATAATATCATACAGTTAATTACTATGTTTATTAAGTTAGTTAATTGTACTGTTCAGGTGTATATAATTCACTGTGTATTTTAATTTTTTTGAAGTGACTTACCTTCATGGTCATTAAGATATATAATCTTTAAATATTTTTTATTATTTATGACGTAACTGTTATCGTCTTATTTTTTGTTAAAAAGTTTTAAATAAAAAAATAATCAACAAAATATAAATATTCAATCATATCAAAATTAATCGGAATGAATGCTCTGAGTTTGTTATATTTCTAAGTGGTTATCAGATCTTTAACTGGTAGACTCTTTTTTTTTTTTTCTTCGTCCCGATAAAAAATTATGAAAGAACTCTTAAGATAAAGTTCGGATGAATCACTCGAGGGTTCGTCCTGAAGGAGGCGTAGGTTGGATGATAACATGTCCATATCTGGCTTGTATGCTCAAGCTTCTTGAACTTATTCTTTTTATGGTACCAACATCTGGTCTTTATGTTAGATAACATTTTTTATGTTTAAAAAAACAAGAAAAAAACTTTTTAATTAATTTATCCTGCCATTTAAGGAGTTATTATTTTATTTTTATTACTATTATTATATATATATTTTTAAAACTATTTATTTATATTTACAACTGTACATCAATATAAATCAATATAAATCAGTAAATGTGAGGAAAATGATAAATGATGACATATTAAAACTTGAAAAGAACTACTCATCAGTCGCACTTGAATAAAAATTCTACACTAGAAGATCTCTAGGCCATCTTCTTTTCATACGCCTCGGAGGATTATCGGGAATGGATTTTGAAGCAAGTTGGGAGACTAGTGGATTTGAATAAGAGTGCAGTTGACTATGAAAAGATTGGCATCTGGATTGGGCTAAATCAGCAACATATGGAACACTAAGGTCTTTATGGATAAGTTTATTTGTGACAAAGTGAGAAGCATTTAGGATTTTTTGAAGGATTTTGGATTGTTAAGATTGGATTCGAGATGAATTGGATGGTTTAGTGGAGCCCCAAAGCTCAACTCCGAATGTCCAAATAGGTTTAATAACTGTCATGTAATTAATTGGGAGCTTTGAACGTTTGTCTAGTCAATTTTGGAGTAGTCTATAACGTTTTAGGCTTGTGTGTGGATTCAAATGAGACGTTTGTCCTAATACTGCAATGTTAAAAAGATTATTTTAATTGTATGTTTGCTTGATTTAAATCTTCTCTTCATATTTATTATTTGATATAATCACTCTAAGTGTCTTAATTCCAGCTTAATAATATTCAAGGCTGGTTTGAAATCCAAAGTGAAAGTCGCTTTCCAGTTTTTCTCTTTTTTTTCGGGATCTTAAAAGTAAACGAATTGCAGTTTACCAAACTAACAGGTTTGAGAGGAATGCCTGAACGTTTCATGACTATATTAGAGTATTTACTCACATACACGCACATACACACCTATACACATTTATGTATGTAAGTATAGGTTACTTTTTTAGAATCTTTATAAAACATAGTTTTAAAATTCATAATTCTCCCTTTTTACCTATCTATATTTGTACGCACAGGTACAAAAGATAAAGACTTTCCCAATACTTCCTATTCAGATCACAAAGTGTAACCATACCAACCTTATCTTATTTATTTATTTAATAATAAATTATTTATAATTTATATTTTATTATTAAATAACACTTTAACTTGTTTGAATTCTACTTGAATCGTGTATTAGGTCACACGATAGCACCTAAATGTTTGTGGATCAGTTGTTTATAAAATCGAGATTTTAACATATATTTTTTTGGTTATAAACACGCCTAACGTTTACTCATTATTTATCAAATATAATGTACTATACAAAATGTTGTTAGTAAAAATAATAACGTAAGGAAAAATGTCTAATGTTTTACTTTTTAAATAATAGAAATATTTAACTGTAAAAAAAAGAAGGAAAAAATGAACATTCTCCATGAAACCGATTCACATTTTTTTAAATAGTAATGATTAGTAATCAATATTAATTCTAAATAGATTTGTCCCAAGATGAATACATAACTTTTTATTTTCTATTTGTTTTCATTATAATATTTTCTGCATCCATCTAGTAAAATACATTTATTTTTAGTAGTACTATATGTTATATCAGAAATTATTTGTTCTTTTAATATTTTATAAAATATTTATTCTTATAATGACTTATTTTCTTACTTTATTAATTTTTTTCTACTGTTTCCACCAGGCCGTTTCAAAAGTCCTGTCGTCCTGTGGTCTGTACCGCCTTTGTTATAATTCTGTTTTCAATTCGATCTTTTCCAATGTAAAAAATATTGGATACTGTTTTCAAAATAGGGATTCCCTTTTAATACGGTCACTGGTGAACTTTTAAAGAAATATATTAAAATGGTGAGTGTTGAAATTCAAAATTTAAAATCCCGTCAATTTTATTATATGAATTTAAACTTGGGTTAAAAGCAACTGAGGCCGTTCGAAAAATATGATTCGTGCTTGATGGTACTCTCTGAGCGTAAAGCTCAATTTTGGTTTTTGAAATTTTAACATGATGCTCGGTCTGGATGACCTCAACTTGCCAACGATCAGGTAATTCGAGAATTAATGGATTCGGTCCTCGCCAAACATGTGGAGAAATAGGAAACCAGTTAAATATTTCGGAACCAACAGCCCAAAGATACCTACATCAAACGGGAAATATAAAAAAACTGGATAAATGGTTCTCTCACAAGTTATCAGAGGCGAATAAGAAGGTCACTTACTGCAATGTTAACTAGAGATAAATTAATGGAAATTGGATGGGAAACATTGCCCCACCCAACACATTCTTCCGACCTTTCACCCACAAATAAAAAATGTTACCTTTTCAGATCTCTGGACATTGTCTCCGGGAATATTTTGATAACCAGTAAAGCCTATAATTGGAATTAAATCTGTTTTTTACCAGTAAATATCATCCATTTTTTAAAAACTGTATTTGGGATCATGCATCACGGTGGGTTAAATGTTTTAGTTGTAATGAAGATTATTTTAATGGATGATGTTATTGGTTTTAGGCCCGAAACTTGTTGACGAACAATACCGGCTCAGAAGTCATCGAGAAATCAAATAATACTCTCATATTCACAGTGACATTAGAAAACCCGGACCCAGCAAGACTTACTAGACAAATAGTTGAATTCTACGGGCAAAGGAGTAAATCGGAAACATACCCAATGAAGTGGATTGGTATTCCAGAGGATATTCCAGACCGGTCTTCATGTCCAAAATTTATAAGTGGCAAGTTGACTAGGAGGAGAAACCTAAGAAGATTGGAACAACATGGTTTCCAGAGAGAAAAGAGTCCCACAGCAGAAGAACGAAGGAAGTTTGGGTACGAAGAATAGAAAAACATGCCTCTTGAATACTCTGCTTAGTCCCAATGGACTCATTCGCAAATAATAATAATAATAAAGTTATTGGTTCATCAAATTTTTTAATTATCTAAAAAAACTACAGGACTTTTAAAACGACTTGGTAATTTTCTGTTACCTTTATATGAAAATTTGTATCTAATTTTGTCTATCTATTTTAGTCTTATTTTGAAATTACCTAGGCCAGATATGATATCACTTTCTGCTATGTAATGTTTAGGGCTGTGAAATATATGCATTATTTCTCCTGCATATGCATATTCTGTGAAACATATTGCATATTTCTCCTAGCCAACTAAAACATCAAATATCGTCTAAATGTATATATTTTGAGGCATTTGGAATCAATTTGAGCCGAAAAATAGCTACGTGAACGCCTCCTATTTTTTTTTTTTTTTTTTTTTTTTTTTTTTTTTTTTTTTTTTTTTTTTTTTTTTTTTCACCTATTGAATACGATCATGTTTATCCAGATGCCGATTCTTCCCTTTGGATCGTATTTGCTTCTCTTGGAATTGTTTAATCAGATTAATTTCTTGTTCTTGCTCTGCTCAAATTCTTGAAATATTACTCCACTTTTATTTTTTCTCGAAAAATTACTCTAACAAATACAAAAGATCTTGTTGTAAATAATTTAAGTTCTCAACTGAGACTTTTAAGCGTTTTATATTGTGTTTCTTTTTATAATGTTGTATCAACTACTGCACATAAAAACAGCAAAGTACTTATAAAATAAAGGCAAAAAATCAAAATTTGAAAAAAAAAACTTCTGTTACACAAACTGCCGCTGGATTCAGAAAATTCTGGTTTCGACACTGATTTATGTCCAGCTGAAATACCCTTCCATACGTGTTTTTTTTTTTTAACATTCGCCTTGTCTTTTTTTTTTTAATAGTCTCCTTCAAATTGTTTCCCTTTTCAACACAATTAGTTAGACTTGAGTTTGTACTTATGTTTAACTATGTATTGAATTTTTTTTTTCTAAATAGGTGATGTAAATAGTTGCATATTTTAGGTATTTAATTTCATATTTTACCCAAACGTTCAAAGCTCCCAATTAATTACAAAAGACTAATATACATAACTGTGGTTAGACCTATCTGGACGTACGGAGTTGAGCTTTGGGGCTCCACTAAACCATCCAATTTATCTCGTATCCAATCCTTACAATCCAAAATCCTTAGAAAAATCCTAAATGCTCCTTACTTCGTCACAAACAAACTTATCCACAAAGATCTTAATATACCTTACCTTTCTGACTTAGCTCAAACCAGATATCTATCCTTTCATAGCAAACTCCACAATCATTCAAACCCATTAGTATCACAACTTGCTTCTCATTCCATTCCAGATAACCATCCAAGGCGTCTGAAAAGAAGATGGCCTCGAGACCTTTAATATAATGCTTCATTATATAAAACCTTTATAAGTGCTACCAATGGGTAGTTGCTTAAAAAACAAGTGACGAGTCATTTTTATCATTATCATCGTATTTACTTGATGTATAATATATTGCATATACAGTTGTAAATTTCTATTAAATAAATAAATATTTTACCCAATATATTTGCATATATTTGTGCATATTTTTGAGTTCTTATTGCATATAATTCACAACCCTAGTAATGTTATTTTTAAGGGATGTTGTTCTAGAATAAATTTATTTTTCTGTCCTATTTCAATTCTCATTTTTTTGTTATTATTATTATGGTCATCATAAATTTATATTTTTCCAGTTTTGAGATTTCTTACGCTTTGAAATTATTTCTAATGTCCGCTTATGGAGGGTTTGCTTACAATTTTATGAAGGGGACGCTAATTGCTCTTTGACACCTTTTCTATTGAGTCGTCCCTACAGGTAAACGTGCCTGGTAAATAGCCTAGGCAGAGAGGCAGGTAGCATCTTTTTTTTTACCGAGAACCTCGTACTGCCATTTACTCGTTCTTGACTTTTTTTTTCCGACATCAACTCTGTTTTGATGCCGGTTACTTCGGGGCGATGGGCTGAAATATAAGGTTTGATGGGGACTGACGTCTGTGTCGGCTGTGATTTTTTCGCCAATCTGTCCAATTCATCATTTCCGTCGAGACAGCTGCGACAAGGGATCCACGAGGTGGAAATGTAAAGCCAAGTTTTATGTAAAACAGAAAACAATTTTTTTTTTAATATCTATACTACTGTATAGGATTAGCCATTTTTCGTTTGTGATTACTAACCGGGAAAACTACAGAACCAATCTTAGTTAACAAGTTCATCTTTATAGTTCCAGGAAGATTTAGCAATAGTAAAATCTACAGATTTTCAACTGATTTTTATTAAAAAAGCGATAATATTTTTATATTACTAATATTTTATGAAAATTGACCGTTAAGTGGCGAGCGCCATTCTACATGAGAGGCTGCAAAGGTATGGTGTTATGTAGACCTGAAAATTGATAATAAAATGTGAATATCAGTAAAGTTTGAAAATCGACCGATATTTAATTTGCACCATTATAGTTTATAATAAAGTTTACAATGCTAAACTATTGAACTCATCTCTACCATATTTTAACTACATATCTCCATAGCTCTAGAAAAATTTAGGAGTAATAAAAATTAAAATGTACAATGTTGAGTGACAGAAACGAGGCTTGCCACTGTCATATACTTTTATGGTTATAAATTAAAATCCCACCAGATGAAATAGATAAAATTATTCGTGCCGAATAAAAATAGTTACCAAATCAAAGCTTTGATCTTTTGCTTTTTGATATTGAGTGTAAAAATATGATTCAAGGGCTATTAGCTGTAAGCACTCATAATATGGGGAAGGTGAAAAAGACCTGTAGACTGGTCCCTCACGAACTTACTCCTCAACAATCAGCAGAAAAGTTCATAGAACATTTTGGGTTTGAACTCCTGCCTCATCCACCATATAGTCCAGACCTCGCACCTTCGGATTACTACTTTTTTCGATCCATGGCTCATTTTCTTCAAGGGAAAAAATATGAAATTTTTGCGGAAGTTGAAAATACTGTCCAAGAGTTCTTTGACAGCCATCCCAAGGAATGGTATCAGCGTGGCATCGAGAAATTAGCTAGCAGATGGGGAATGACGGTAGATAACAATGGACTATACCTTGAGTATTAATTGTATTTTATATCAAAGAAATAATAATACAAATATTTGTTTAAGAAACGGTCATTTTTT
Organism: Euschistus heros; assembly: GCA_003667255.2. NCBI lineage: Eukaryota > Metazoa > Arthropoda > Insecta > Hemiptera > Pentatomidae > Euschistus > Euschistus heros. The sequence continues at coordinate 2,762,958 of RCWM02000061.1, forward strand.
TTTATTCACCCTATTACTTTAAAATATTTTCGTTATCTGGAAGAAATTTTTGGCATCGGTTGTAAGACCTGAATTGTGTAGGTGTGTAATAGGGACATTCTTGCAAGATATGTTTTACACATTATCATTACATTGTTGACATCTCGGTGGTGGTTGTTTAGTTAGTAGATAAGAGCAAGTGAGATTGTTAAGGCCTGTTCTCAGTTGAAAAGAAACACGTTTTTATGTTATGATAAGTGGGATAAGCCAGAAAAATATAGTTTGATAGTAAATTATTGTGCAACTCCAGCATTTATTTTAAAATATTTGTAGGCTTATGAAAGGTTTTTTTTGTTTTTTTCATTATGATTAATTTTTATTTATTTATTGATATTAGCAACTGTATTCAATATGTACATCAAGTAAATCTTTACAACATGTCAGTAACTTGTAAAGGATTAACCATTGTTAGCATTTCGATGTAATCTAAAATAACTGTTATGAGAGTTAGCGAACTGAAGGTTCCACTCTCGAAACCGAGTTAGTCCCCGTAAAAACATAACTTTATTATAAATTTTAAATTTTAAATTTCAAGGTACGAGCTGTTAAGCTAATCAACAATTCTATGCTCGCCATATTTATTAAAATAGTTTCTTCTAGAATATTACTCTTTACCCGACAAAAGTTGTTTAGTGAAAGGTTCAGGTTTCGACATGTCTTTCGAGTCGCCATTTTCTTTCCATGTTCGGTTACAATTGTATTGTTGGGGCTCCCTGTTCAAGGCTTCTAGACAAAAAAAAAAAGTTTTTATTTTTCTGACATTTTTATGTTTAGTTGTCAGTAGTTTAGTTTGTTATTTTATTAACTTTAATGTTATTGAAATGTTAGAGGTATAAAAATGAGTAGAAGAAAATTAAATATACAGGGTGCCTCGAATTTAGATAGCAAAACTTCAGGAACTTATAGGGGACCGAAAAACTAAGACAAAAAATCCTTTAGAGATTTGCTCGTTTTGCTTAGTTTTAGAGAAAATCGCAAAAAAAGAAACAAACAAAAATGTTACAAGTAGTGATTATCACCTTTCAAAGTTCGTCAGGCTAGGCAGTGAGATATGTAAACATTTAATATTATCCTTTACATTCTTTTATTTGTTTACACTTTGGCTTCCTTCTAGAATTATAATTCAGTATTCAGTCAGTTACTCAGATATTTTTGTGTGAATAGCATCAGCCACAATGCCGCATACATATTCTAATGTTGAATACGCTGATATGATTTTTGTATATGGTTTCTGTAATGGTAATGCTTAAGAAGCGGTGCGGGAGTATGCGCGCCGATTTCCAAATAGAAGAGTGCCTAATCTACGAGTCTTTTCGTTAACTTTTAATAGACTACGAGAGACTGGGTCATTCTTAATACGTAATGAAGGCGACCAACTCCAGACAGCAATAAGAGCAGATTATTGGAGAAGAAATTGTGTCCAACGCCACTTTGATAAGAATCCTGAGACTAGCATCCGAAGAGCATCTGCTGCATTAGCAATATCGTGGCAAGCAATATGGCGGACTTTGAAAGGTGATAATCGCTACTCATACCATCTTCAAAAAGTTCAGAATTTATTACCTCAAGATTATGTCAAGAGATTGAATTTTAGTAACTGGTTTCTTGACAAAATTCGCGATGATTATTTATTTTCATTAAAAATTATATGGACCGATGAAGCTACCTTTACACGAGGAGGAATTCTTAACCAAAGTAATCAGGCAGAGCTATTAGAGAGAATAGGTTTCAGCATGAATTTGCTATTAACGTTTGGCTTGGAATTTGGAACGGATTACTGGTGGGACCATATTTTTTACCTGGAAGATTGAATGGTATCACATTTACACATTTTTTGGAGAACGACTTTTCTAATTATTTAGATGACATTCCCTTACAGCGACGGATTGAAATGTGGTTCCAACTCGATGGATGTCCACCTCACTGTAGCAGAGTTGCTCGAGCTTAGCTGGATATAAATTATCCACAACGATGGATTGGACCTGGAGGAGTAGTACTTTGGCCACCCAGATCACATGATATGACACCCATGGATTTCTTCGAATGGGGAACCTTGAAGCAAAAAGTTTATTCGGTGTCAATCAACTCAAGAGAGCAATTAAGAGACCGAATCATAGATGCAGTGCACCAAATATCATCAGTAAATAAATTAGTATAAAAATGAAAACTTGTTTTGTTTCTTTTTTTGCGATTTTCTCTATAACTAAGCAAAAACGAGGAAATCTCTAAAGGACTTTTTGTCTTAGTTTTTTGGTCCCCTATAAGTTCCTGAAGTTTTGCCATTTAAATTCGGGACACCCTGTATATACAGGGTGTTCGAAAGATCGTTGGCCAAAGAGCTATCTCGGGTAGGGAGGGTCATTTTGAACCTATTTAAGGCTAAACATCCCGATTTTTAGTAAGATTTTTTTTTCAAGAGATGGCAGCACTTTTGGGGCGAATTTATTTTCGCTCTCATTTGTGAACAGAATCATCAATATTAGATTTGTAAACGGATTTAGTAATAAAAATCCCATTAAATTCACGCTAAGTTTTCCTTATTTTTTTTTGTCAATTATTTTAGAATTTAAAAAAATTATCTGGCGAACTATTGGTTTTTTTTAATAAAGCTTGTTATAGTCACTTAGTCATAAGTGAATTGAACACAATTATGCAAACAGATTCATTTTCGGTTGCATAGGTTGATCGTAATATGAAAAATACGATTTGTAAGGAAGCGGGAGATTAGATTAGTAAGTTACTTGCTGTTGTAGTAGTGGGGGAAGGGCTGTAAGGAGCCCAGCTCCCAGTCAGCTACCAATCTAACGTCTCCCCAATAGTGGAAAAACCGACAGAATAGAGGCCAACAAAATTTGATATACTTTTTAGAATATAAATAATATTTAAAAAAACGAATCTGTATGCAAATTTCAAAATAACTATATATGTTCTTCGATAGTTAATAAAAAGAAAAACAAACTAAAACAAACTCTTTTAAAGCATAGTTAGAATATCTATGAAATTTATAAACGTTTTTAAACCCAGGAGATATTAAAAATAATAAACCGACAAAAAATGATATTCGGAACAAATATATCGAGTTCATTAAAATAATTAAACTAGAAATCAAACAAACCTTTTGGATAATAAATAAAATAAAAAAATCATATTAACAGTCACATAAACAAAAAAAACAATTTTAGATCATTGGACGATATTAAAAGTAAAATAGAGAATATAATAATTAAACATAAACACAAATATATCAAAATTTAAAAGTAAATAACTTAAATAAAAAAATTGACAGAAAAGTTAATATAAAAACAAATAAAATCGATATTCCACAAATCTTGGTAAACAGAAATATAAATAATAAAGTCCCTTCCTTTTATTAATAGACAATGAAAACACAAATAAAGACAAAAACCGAATGAATATTAATAATGAAACAAAAAATGGTAAACAAATATGAATCACTACATAAACTAAATAGAGTAGTAAATAAAACTAATATAGATATACCGATTAACATTTTAAACGTCCTATCATTGGGCGAAAATTTTTGTTATAATGTCAATAAGGACAAAAATTAATAAAGACATATTAATATTAATAACTGACTTAGAAAGAAAAATAAATTAATAAAGACATATTAATATTAATAACTGACTTAGAAAGAAAATAAGTGATGAAATCATAACAGATAATCACAGAAATATTCTAAGAAATAACATAAGTATTACAATCAATAATTTCTTAAATAAAAACAATAACAAAGGCAATAAAAGTCAAGTTCATAATATAATAGAGAATAAAATAATAAGAGACATAAAAGAACTGAAACAATTTTTGAAGGATAATAAAGAGATAATGATTATTAAATCAGACAAAACAAAACAATTAACGATTATGTACAAAATGGATTATAATGAAAAAATGCTTAACATCTTAAATGATAAAAATACTTATCGTAAATTGAGATTGGATCCAACTAAAGGATACATAAATGAAATAAACAAATACCTGGATAAATTAGAAAAAAAAAATATATTAATAAAAAAGAAAAAATCAATATGGCACCAAATAATATATACCACCCAACAGTGCACGGATTAATAAAACTACATAAAAAAGAAGAAAACTTAAGACTAATAGTAAATAATATAAATGGACCCACTTACAGACTAAACAAATACTTTAACAACACACTTAATGCACTTAATAATAACAACAGTTTTGATATAAAAAATGGTTTTGAACTCAAAGGTAAACTGAATGAATTGGATTACAATCAAAACATAGAAATATGTAGTTTTGATGTAACAAATTTGTATACCAACATTCCAATAGAACTAAGCCTAAAAATTATAGATGAAAATTGGAAAGAAATAGAACCATATACAAATATTAAAAATAAAAAAATGTATATGGAAGGGTTAAAAATTTGTTTACACAATAACTACTTCCAATATATGATAACAGTTTTTATAGACAAATTGACGGGATTGCAATGGGTTCTAGTCTGGGTGTAAACATAAGTGGTATCACCTTGAACCACTTAATTAAAAAATGTTTAAACAATAGCGTAATAAATCAACCAATATTATTGGTAAAATATATAGATGATTTGTTAATAATAACAGAAAATAAATAAAAAGAGATGGAGATACTATATGATGAATTCAACAAAATGAATAAAAAAATTAAGTTTACAAAAGAAGAAATGTCAAATAATGAAATTAAAATACCTAAATTTATTATAATAAAGAATAAAAATGCTATAAATACTAAATGGATACAAAAAGAAAAATCCAGCAATAGAATTTTAAACTTCTTCAGTAATCACCCAATATACCAAAAAACTAAACACAATAGACAATTACATTAATACAGCAATAAAACTAACGGATCAAATATACCTAAATGAAATAAAACAAGAAATTATAAACAACCTAACAGATAATATGGTCCCGTATAGGATAATAAATAAAAGCTGGTATAAAAATATAAATAAAACAAAAAAAAAGATATAGCAATTATTGGAAATAATAATGATACTGACAAAAATAGTAAAATTATCATAGGAAATAATAACAATAAAAGTAACAACACTGATATAGCAAGCAGTAAAACAGGTAAGATAAATGAACAATTGAAAATCACTGACTTCTACCATAAAAAAAAACAAAGTACTGTTGAAGAACTTAATGATAGTATAAAAGAGAACACAGTAGAAACAATGCCAAAAAAACATCTAACATAATTTTAAAGAAAACTTATAACAGAGTGAATTACATCCCAAAACTTACAAGACAATTGATTAATAATTTAAATAATGAAAACTTTAAAATTAACGTTGCTTATATAATAATAATATAAAATTAATAACATAATAAGAAGTAAAGAAACAATAGATAAGTGGACTAAAAAAGATCTGATTTATAAAATAAACTGCAAAGATTGTGAAATGCATTACATTGGTGAAACCAGGCAGAATTTAATAAAAAGAGTGAACCAACATAAATATGACTGTAAAAGAATAAATAACAAAGAGAAAAATAATAAGACTGCACTGTGTGAACACACAAAAATTCAAACATGAATTTGACTTTGAAAATACAACCATATTAAATCATGAGTATAAAACCAGAAATAGAAAAATAATGGAAGCAATTATATAAATAAAACAATAGACCAGGCAGTAAACTACAAAACAGATACACATAAAATTGGTACAAACTATGCTAAATTAATAGATAGACTGAAAAATATAAATTGTCCATAAAAAGAATGAAATCATTAATAAATAATAGTAATAAAAATGTAAATAGTGGTGACAATACAAATAATAGAATGGAAGTAGAATGGTAAAATAGGAACTAAATGAATAGGCCAGAAGCTGACAATAAATAAACAAAACAATAATTGAACATTGCCCAGTGATGTCAGTGTAGATAGGATGACCAGTGAGAATATCACAGTGTAAGGTAATAAAAACCAAAAATGTTAAATTATGTAATTATATAGTGATGAATTGTAAAATAACATAACATAAGGATTGTAGAACCTGAAGATGGAGCAACATGACAAGCTCCGAAACATGTAGTAAATGAATAAAGCAAATGAGGAGTTATGCCTTTTAATATAATAACTAGATATTAATCTCCTTGAATGAAACATATATAGTAAATTGGTGGATGGCAACTATAACCACATTTTTAAAAGAAGAAGGAAATATAAGAACAAATCAAAAGAGGATGAATCTGGAGATGAATTCCACAATTTCCACTGACTGGCAGGTGAAACAATCTATTTTAAGAGACTTGAGTGAGTTTGATAAGATTGATAATTCTAGAATAAGTAATTATGTGTATAAGATACTAAAGTATTATAGTAAAATTTATTATTTGAAAGAATGTTTGGACAAATGTATATGTCCTAAACATTTAATATTTGCAGTGGCCAAACTGGACAATGTTTTTAACAATAATTTTCTGGTCAACACGGGAAATACGAGTGTTGTCACTAATGTTTACATTAAAATAATTAAACTAGAAAATCAAACAAACCTTTTGGATAATAAATAAAATAAAAAATCATATTAACAGTCACATAAAACAAAAAAAACAATTTTAGATCATTGGACGATATTAAAAGTAAAATAGAGAATATAATAATTAAACATAAACAAATATATCAAAATTTAAAAGTAAATAACTTAAATAAAAAAATTGACAGAAAAGTTAATATAAAAACAAATAAAATCGATATTCCACAAATCTTGGTAAACAGAAATATAAATAATAAAGTCCCTTCCTTTTTATTAATAGACAATGAAAACACAAATAAAGACAAAAACCGAATGAATATTAATAATGAACAAAAAATGGTAAACAAATATGAATCACTACATAAACTAAATAGAGTAGTAAATAAAACTAATATAGATATACCGATTAACATTTTAAACGTCCTATCATTGGGCGAAAATTTTTGTTATAATGTCAATAAGGACAAAAAAATTAATAAAGACATATTAATATTAATAACTGACTTAGAAAGAATAATAAGTGATGAAATCATAACAGATAATCACAGAAATATTCTAAGAAATAACATAAGTATTACAATCAATAATTTCTTAAATAAAAAATAAAAACAATAACAAAGGCAATAAAAGTCAAGTTCATAATATAATAGAGAATAAAATAATAAGAGACATAAAAGAACTGAAACAATTTTTGAAGGATAATAAAGAGATAATGATTATTAAATCAGACAAAACAAAACAATTAACGATTATGTACAAAATGGATTATAATGAAAAAATGCTTAACATCTTAAATGATAAAAATACTTATCGTAAATTGAGATTGGATCCAACTAAAGGATACATAAATGAAATAAACAAATACCTGGATAAATTAGAAAAAGAAAAATATATTAATAAAAAAGAAAAAATCAATATGGCACCAAATAATATATACCACCCAACAGTGCACGGATTAATAAAACTACATAAAAAAGAAGAAAACTTAAGACTAATAGTAAATAATATAAATGGACCCACTTACAGACTAAACAAATACTTTAACAACACACTTAATGCACTTAATAATAACAACAGTTTTGATATAAAAAATGGTTTTGAACTCAAAGGTAAACTGAATGAATTGGATTACAATCAAAACATAGAAATATGTAGTTTTGATGTAACAAATTTGTATACCAACATTCCAATAGAACTAAGCCTAAAAATTATAGATGAAAATTGGAAAGAAATAGAACCATATACAAATATTAAAAATAAAAAAATGTATATGGAAGGGTTAAAAATTTGTTTACACAATAACTACTTCCAATATGATAACAGTTTTTATAGACAAATTGACGGGATTGCAATGGGTTCTAGTCTGGGTGTAAACATAAGTGGTATCACCTTGAACCACTTAATTAAAAAATGTTTAAACAATAGCGTAATAAATCAACCAATATTATTGGTAAATATATAGATGATTTGTTAATAATAACAGAAAATAAAAAAGAGATGGAGATACTATATGATGAATTCAACAAAATGAATGAAAAAAAAATTAAGTTTACAAAAGAAGAAATGTCAAATAATGAAATTAAATACCTAAATTTATTAATAATAAAGAATAAAAATGCTATAAATACTAAATGGATACAAAAAGAAAAATCCAGCAATAGAATTTAAACTTCTTCAGTAATCACCCAATATACCAAAAACTAAACACAATAGACAATTACATTAATACAGCAATAAAACTAACGGATCAAATATACCTAAATGAAATAAAACAAGAAATTATAAACAACCTAACAGATAATATGGTCCCGTATAGGATAATAAATAAAAGCTGGTATAAAAATATAAATAAAACAAAAATAAAAGATATAGCAATTATTGGAAATAATAATGATACTGACAAAAATAGTAAAATTATCATAGGAAATAATAACAATAAAAGTAACAACACTGATATAGCAAGCAGTAAAACAGGTAAGATAAATGAACAATTGAAAATCACTGACTTCTACCAAAAAACAAAGTACTGTTGAAGAACTTAATGATAGTATAAAAGAGAACACAGTAGAAACAATGCCAAAAACATCTAACATAATTTTAAAGAAAACTTATAACAGAGTGAATTACATCCCAAAACTTACAAGACAATTGATTAATAATTTAAATAATGAAAACTTTAAAATTAACGTTGCTTTATATAATAATAATAAAATTAATAACATAATAAGAAGTAAAGAAACAATAGATAAGTGGACTAAAAAAGATCTGATTTATAAAATAAACTGCAAAGATTGTGAAATGCATTACATTGGTGAAACCAGGCAGAATTTAATAAAAAGAGTGAACCAACATAAATATGACTGTAAAAGAATAAATAACAAAGAGAAAAATAATAAGACTGCACTGTGTGAACACACAAACAAATTCAAACATGAATTTGACTTTGAAAATACAACCATATTAAATCATGAGTATAAAACCAGAAATAGAAAAATAATGGAAGCAATTTATATAAATAAAACAATAGACCAGGCAGTAAACTACAAAACAGATACACATAAAATTGGTACAAACTATGCTAAATTAATAGATAGACTGAAAATATAAATTGTCCATAAAAAGAATGAAATCATTAATAAATAATAGTAATAAAAAATGTAAATAGTGGTGACAATACAAATAATAGAATGGAAGTAGAATGGTAAAATAGGAACTAAATGAATAGGCCAGAAGCTGACAATAATAAACAAAACAATAATTGAACATTGCCCAGTGATGTCAGTGTAGATAGGATGACCAGTGAGAATATCACAGTGTAAGGTAATAAAAACCAAAAATGTTAAATTATGTAATTATATAGTGATGAATTGTAAAATAACATAACATAATGATTGTAGAACCTGAAGATGGAGCAACATATAAAGCAAATGAGGAGTTATGCCTTTTAATATAATAACTAGATATTAATCTCCTTGAATGAAACATATATACTTTAGGTAATTAAAAATACCCTTAACAAATATTTTGGCATTGTTCAAGAGGAATTTATTTCACTGATTATTCGAACTATTTATTATTATATTCGAACAACGAGATTCAAAGTGTAAAGTAATCATTAGGACCAAAATATGTGTTTAGTTTTCCACAAAAGGTAAATAAATTGAGAAATAATGAGTAAACTACAACTGTTTATTTAAAGAAGTAAAATTTTTAATTTTATTGATAAAAGCTAACTAAGAAATATATAACTGTTAATAATTTATCAATTCCTAAGAACTGTTTCATTGAACCCTTCAACATGAAAACACATTTGTAATATAGAATGTTACAGCTGATATTTATAAAATTTGATAATCAAGCTTCATGCATGTCTACTAAGAATTTCAAAGTAAAAACAACATACATATTAGGTGAAAATAATATTTATATGAACATTTTTTATTACTAAAATCCTAAAATTACCTTAATTATTCATTAGAACTTCATAATGAAAGTAGAAATTATCTGGAATATAAGAGTCCTGAACTAACTCCATCGACAAAGAATTAAAACAAAAACGTTTATCGGTCTCTGTGTAAATTCACTCTTACCAATTTGTTTCATTCGATCCATGAAAATTATTTATTAATAAATAAAATATAATTCAAATAACAAATGATATCTCGGAATAATAATAACATATTGGACAAAAAGAATATATATACCTTGAGAGTACTACTAGCCCAGTCAGATAAGGAATTTTACACAGCAAATTTCGAAAAGGAAGCAATGAAGCTAAATTTTGCATATACTTTCGTTTTGGCATTCTAAATAAGTGGTGAAAAGTCACCAACCTCAGCATGTTAGCATAATAATATTCATAGTCAAAGGTCAGAAAATCAGTTGTTTTTTTTTCAAATATCTCGATGTCTTTGCCTCGGGCGTCAATCGAGAAGGTTACAAAACTTGTAGATAATAATATTTTCTATGATTTTTTGGGTTCCATTCATTATTTTTTATTAGGATTAACCGTTTTCAAGATATAGTGGGGCAAAACAGTAGCGGGCCCCAGTTCGGACAAATATTTGCTTCTAGTGCCTTCATCAATCGTTTCTCAGAAAAAAAGTTGTAGAGCATTTAATTTTCTTTAATTTCGTATATACATTTTGGCACTTAATTAAAAATATTTGACAAAAAATGAGGTAACAATTTGTTTTTCTCGATTATTATCTATTTTTAATAACGTATATCTCGAAAACCGTTGAGCGTTAGACAAGTGTTTATAGAAACAATTTTATAGAAAATTTAATTAGCTTTAATTTTGATTGGTACCATATTTTTCCAGAGTTCGCCGTTTTCGAGATATAATAGAAAAACTGAAACAGGAGATCTCAGGAGGAACCAAATCCAAAACTGTTTGCCCGATCTGAAATTTCATTTTTTTAAAAATAAAATAAAAAAATAGATAAATTAAATTTATAAAATAAAATTTTAGAAAAACTTGGTTTAGCGGAGAAGTGCGACCCCAGTCAGAGTGCTGAAATGGGGGGTGTAGACTATGCACTCTACAAATAAAATATGCGACTATTTTTGACTTCACAGCTTCGTTAGGAGTCTTTGGAAGGTAAAGGTGACTTTTCGCCCCTTATTTAGAATGCCAAAACAAAGGTATATGCAAAAATTTAGTTTCAGTTCTTTCTTTCCGAGGTGAAATCCTTATTTTTGGTGGAATTTCTCACTGGCAGTTCTATAATAATTTATGATTACGACAAAACGTACATTACAATTTAAAATTATTGTAGATATTAGAATTCATCAGATTTCTAATCTGTACGATATAATAAAACCATTATGATCTTATATCAAATTTTATAACTTTTTGAACTCAACAATTTTTTATGAAATCAGCAAAAGTACAAAAGCTTTTTTATTTTAATATTAATAAAGTAAGTAATTTTACAATATAGCTCGAATGTTAGTAGTAGTAGGAACTAAAACTTTTATGCAAACCCTCTTTTAAATTAAATGTTCACTCAATACGTACATTTGAGCTCTTTTGAAAAAAAATAAATAAATAATTCAACACCTTGCAATAAATAATATTCATTATTGTTCATTAAATAGTAAAAAAAAAAGTATAGATATTCTATGAATCAGAGTTAGAAAAGAATTAGTGTCAGGATTCCAGGTGTTTGGGTATGGTTCTTGAAAAAATAGATAGACAAAACAGAGAATACTTCCAATTCGAAAATAAGCACATTTAATAAAAAAAAGTTTATAAAACTAAAGTTGTTGCAAATTAGATTTGCTTTATGCATAGAACGAAAATGTGCTAAGAGTAGCGGTTTCCGAGTTTTTGATCAAACAGCTAAGAACATACGATGTTCAACCCTTTCAAAAATGTTCTAAAAACAATGACTGTATAGGGATTATTATTGTTTGACTCTGATTCATGATGACTACCGCTATAGTCCCGGCATCTGTAATAATGTCAGCTCATGAGCTTTTTTACCCGATTTCATACAAATTATTGATATATTTTTTATATTTTGCTATGAAAACATAACGAACCCCACAATGTGATGTGGCCGAGAGAAATAAGAAAAAAATTCACATTCTTCAATTGATTTCCACTACTTGTATTTACAATCAAATAAATCAAATCATATGAATATAAAAGGGCAAACTGTTTTGTAGGTACATATATCCAACCATTAGTAGGAAATTACACTTTAAAATTACTTTTCCCGGTTGTTTTTAAAAATATGTTTTAATTATTATGGTATACGCTATGGAAAAATTACTTATCCACGAGACTTGGGAACAATGAAATTACCTTATATTACGGTAATTCTAAAACATTTCCAAGGAGCCAGTTATAAAACTGATTTTATTCATCAGTCATTGTTTAATTTTATTTACGATTTTTACAGTCAACTAATGTAAAATTATTGATTTTCAAAGTTGAATTCGAACAATTCAGCGAAACAACATACCCATCATCCTACAACATACCATCTACATCATAGTAAATATTATATGGGTACATACTCTTTTTCATTATCAGCTCTTCTTTTCAGCTCAGGTTTTCTTCGTCTAGCAGATACGCGGGGATTCTTTTTTGGATTTGGAACTATTTATATAAAAATATCTACGTCCAATAGATTGTTCTTCTTTATTATGTTCTATCTTTACAACGATAGTAATTGAACGGAAATACAATTTGCTCTGAGCAGGAAATATTTTTAATTGTTATTGGATTTTCCGGAATATCTTTTACCTGGTTTCTGTACTATCGGATTAACTTCATATACCGACATGCTACCTAAATTTATATTAGGTACAAGGTAATAAATTTACATATGTATTTATATATGTAAATTTTATATATAATTACATAGGTATCTATCGGCTAGGTAAGTTATGGAATTTATTTGGAATATTTTATATTATTTGTCCCAAATGCATTACCGGTGAAAAGGGTCAGATAATGTTAGACTTCCTGCAGTAAGTAAACAAAACTTTTTCTCTATTTGAAAATAAATAGACAATAACTCCTTTGTTGACTTTATAAAAAGACATATTTATCACAACTTTAAGTTAACTATGCAGCTATTATCAATTCATGATTTTTCAGATTTTTGGATCTTCAAAGTTCTGTACAACACATTATAGTAAAAGTTTTTTGTTTGTTTTTTAATATATTTCAATTACTATGGTTGACATTCAACTTCTTGGACCGTTAAACGCTTCAAGTGAAAACAAGTTTTATTTTACAAATTATTGTAGCTAGGCCTGTTTGTTCTTAATAATTAGTCAGTGAAAAGGGCCAATGTTTCCTATAGATACCGCAATAAAATAAAAATTGCATAAACAAAATGTCGTTTTTTTAATTTGGTAATAAATAGACAAATAAAATATTTAATAAATTTATCAAAATATATATTAAAACTTGAACTCAGCTTCTGTCAATTTCGAAAAATTTAATTTAATTGCCTTATCCTTACTTACTTTCTTACTTAAAATGAGAAATTGTTAAAGAATGAATCTAACGACACATAAAAAATAATAATAACAAGAAAAAAAAATCATACAATTTTTCTTTGGCTCTTCACAAATCGAGGAATACCTATGTGAGAGACATTTCGGTAAGGAAGAGAACGTTTCAGCCGGTGACGCAATTCCATCCGGTTGTAAACAAAATTCGTTTTTTTCACATTACGATCGTAATATGCATGCTATGATTAGTTGGAATGTGTCATTCGTTTTAGAAAACGTTTCTACAACTGACCATAACCTCATATTTTTAAAAATATATATATTTAACACCTATTTTTACGTTCTATTTTCTTAATTATTGAATTTATAGAAAAAACGCTTCGTAGCGTAAATTCTGTGTTTACCAAATACCCAAAGAATTTTACAGATTGAAAATCGGACATTCCGTTCCGGAGAAATTCCGGAAATAAATTCTACTGTTTCCAGCGCTTGACTGAAAGAGGTACATTTAGCCTTAAGGTCCCTTACCTACATACAAAGTCATACGGTTTTTTTTTTAATGAATGTTTTTAAAAAAATGGTCAAAACTAAACATTTATGCCTTATAACTTCGATGTTTACTGATATACCAACGCCATTTTTTTGCTGCTGTTACTAATACCTAGTCCATAAAAAAAAAAAAAAAAAAAAAAAAAAAAATTAAGAACTTTAAGTTTAGGTTCAAAAAAAAAAAAAAAAAAAGTAAGCCCAACAGCCAAATCCAAATTATAAGACTAGAGCTAAACTGGACAAATTTATTTTTTTGCCTTTAACAAGATTTAACGATCTCCCGTTTTTTTTTTGTATTTGTTTTTTTCCATCAAATCTTTTTTATTTTACATGGACAAGGAGTTAGTAACTACAGCAAAAACATGGCGTTGATATATCAGTAAACAATGAAGTTATAAGGCATAAATGTTTGGTTTATGAAAAAAAAAACTTTGTAAGACTTTGTATATAGGTGACCTTAAATAGGTTCAAAATGAACATCCCTCCCCCAGATATCTCTTAGGCCACCGATAATCCGAACATCCTGGATGTATATATATATATATATATATATATATATATATATATATATATATATATATATATATATATATATATATATACATACATACACTGTAAATTACTCATTAAGGAAAATAGATGAAAAAAGTATTCTCTCCAAAAAACGTACTTATAAATCATAATTCCTTTAACCATCATTATTCTAAATTTATCATTTCTTATAAGTTCGGGTGATCAAAAGTTCAATTTTTGTGAAATATATTCTTTTGATTTTGTTTTAATTCGCTGGAAGTTTTTTCTTCACTAAAAAAATAAAGAAAAAAATATTTTCTTCCTTCTCTCCTTTAAGTATCCTAATAACACACAGTCAGAGCAGTTATAAGTACTCGTATTATTAAAAGTTTAATAATAAATACTAAAAGGTAAAATGCGGAGAAAAGGTTATAAAGTTTTTTCAGTGGCTAGGAGCAAAACATCCCTAAGCACCTCATTAGACCCGGAAAAAATAAAACCTTGCATACAAAGTAAAGTGTATAATACTTGAAAGATGCTCCTTACCAACTCTCTAGAAGGCGATGGTTCGTATACCGACTAATAAGCTGGCATAATCGACTTAGATTTCACGTCTTCAAAAAGCTTAGCATTGTGTACAGAATGAGCATCGCACATCATTATAGATTTGAAGTCAGTCGGACCTAACATAAGTTTTCCGAAGTCTCACTAACAAAGGAAGGACTCAATCAGTCTCTCACGGATCTTATCGGCAGGTTTTTTGGTCAGAAAATATGTATGTTAAAATTTAATTATTCTTTCAGCTATATACTTGATTATTGTTGGTATTTTTTTTAGTGTTTTCCTTCCAGCAGGAAAAAAAAAAAATTAATAGAGAAAAATTTATGAATATTGAATGATTTAAATATATTTCATATTTATATCCTCTATTTTTGTATGGAATTTTTAAAAAAATATTTTAAATCTTCAAATAAAATGTTTATCAAACATCAAACCATCCACCGGCCAATGTCCTAGTTTCTTTACTATTTTTGTCTGTGGTATAGTTCTGTAGTCAGTGAGTAGTCTGCATTCATATATGAGGTGGTGTATATTTTGTTCTTGTGTGAAATCACAAGGACATAAGTACGAATCTCTTATTTTGAATCGATAAAAGTAACTGTTCACTGCAGCATGTCCTGTGATTCCTTGCGTAATGTAGAAGTTAGTCCATGAGTCTGATTTAAGGTCAGTAAGTTTGGAATGAAGTTATGTAGATGTCTTCCCTTGTGTGTTGTGTTCCAACGTGTCTGCCACTGGTCTACAGCTTGTGTTTTTAGAGTGTGCTTTAAGTATTCCTTAGAAGTCAGGGAATTTGATCCTTGGGAAGGATCCTTTGAAGCCCCTTTTGCAGTCTTGTCAGCCAAGTCGTTCTCTGCTATGCCGGAATGCCCTTCTATCCACTTGAATGAAATTTGATTGTTACCGTCAGTTCTCAGATGTTTTAGAAATGATCTTATTTTTTTCAATGATGGGATTGTGACAGTTTCTGTTTTTTATCATGTATAGAGTACATTGGCTGTCAGTTAGTATTGTAATAGTTTTATCTTTTGTCCTAATATTTTAAAAGCATTCTGGAGATTCCAGGATGGCGAATTGCTCTGCTTCATTATTGGTACATTCTGGGCCTTATTTATACTTTATTACATCTTCTAAAATTTTGTTTTTAAAAATGAGACCAGCACAGCCTACATATTCGCCATCCTTACTTCCGTTCAGTATATATCTCATAGTGTTTGGGGTCAGTCAAGCATTCAGCAATACAAGGAAGTTCTGCTGGGTGTGGCCAATCCTTGTAGTCGGTAGTATGTTCAATGTTGTTAGATTTGAAATTTTCGAATCCTTTGGCAATTTTGAGTACCATCAGCGTCTGGACCCTTTCCAGCTTTGCCTTGTTGTACTTAATCTAAATTCCTGGATGCCATGTTTCAATGGCAATATACAATTCAATTATTGTTGGTATGTTTGAAGTATTATTGTTTAATTTTTCGTTTATTGATTAATTCTTATAATTCTTTCGGATTAATAAAACCTGATATTGACTCCAGCCTACTTTTATCAACCTTACAACTATAAAATAAAAATCATCAGAAGTGGCAAACAATTCATCAATCTTAATTTCAGTTACTCTATATCCAAATAAATCAAAGTGCCGTATCATTCTACAAATATGCTTCCAAGCAAAAATCTGGTTTCATAAAGACCGTAAGGAATAATTTTAAAACTGTTTTAAATGCTTTAGGCGAAGGTAATTCGAATGTGACAAATCTAAACGAATTCTGACAAGTATCCTCGTTATGCTTCAATACATCAAGTGGCCTACACACGCCGATGTGTGACCCTCACACCATCATTGGGATTGCAAATTCGCCGATTACGAACACCCGAGACGTATCAAAAAAGCAATGATGACAGAGGTTGTCAATCACATATTGACAGTGTTCGATCAGCGAAGACTGGATCAATTTCCATAAAGGATCGTTACAGATCGTTTCCGATAAATATACAGCGAAGGACAGGGTGGAATGGAATCGTTCACGCGAATTGTCAGCGAGTCAAAGCAAGCAGGGAAAGGAACCATGACAATTGATTACATTTTATTAGATTTATAGAATAATGGAAAAAATAAATCTACGAAAAAATGTATACTAAGCTTAAATCGCAGGAAATGTAATTAGTTGCACAAGTTGAGCTCCACACAGGTGAAGCACATGTGAGCTCGAATTACTGATTTTTATAAAATAAGTTTTATTTTTTTAGGGCTTAGTTTAGATTTTTTATTGAATTGGTGGAACATTTTGTATAAAAGTTTTTTTAGCTTTATCTGTTTTTATATGTTCAATGTTGGTCAGTGATTTGACCAGTCAATGAGTGCTGAAATAAGGGGTGTAAAGTGCATGAAATATGCGATTACTTTTTACCTCAGGGCTTCGTTAGTAGTTATAAGGTAAACATACTAAAATTCCCCACCCCTGTAGGTTGACCTTGGGGGGGGGGGGAGGTCCCATTTTTAGGGTTTTTCAATTATATCTGGAAAATGGTGGACTTTAGAAAAATATACTAAACCAAACTTAAAGCTAATTAAATTTCCTATAAAATTGTTTGTATTCATATCTGTCAAACTTTCAACGGCCGAGATAGATATACGTTATTAAAAATTGATAATTTTCGATAAAAAAATAAAGTTTACCTCACTTTTTGTCAAACATTTGCTACAAGTGCCAAAAACTTATATTTGAAATTGAAGTAAATTTAATGCTCTACAACGGTCGTGGAAAGCACTAAAAGCAAATGTTCAGATCGGAGTAGTTATGGAGTTATAGTGAAAAATGTGCCAAAAAAACTTTGATTTTTAAAACAGTAAGCGGTTGTGAGGGTGCTTACGTGGATATTTTATGGGACTTGATTAAAATTTAATATACAGGTTCTTATATTAAATTTAACCAGCTTTCAGATGGAAAAATATATTTTGGATCGAACAATTAGTTTCGGAGTTATAGCCAAAAGAGTGCCGAAAAACGTGTTTTCGCGCAGAAGCGCGGTCCCATGTTTAGGTTTTTCGATTATATCTCTAAAACGGTGGACTCTAGAAAAATATACTACATATAAAAATTAAAGCTAATTAAATTTCCTATAAAATTGTTTCTATTCATATCTGTCCAACTCTCTACGGTGTTCGAGATATACGTTATTAAAAATCGATAATTATCGAGAAAAAATATTTTTACCTCTCTTTTTGTCAAATATTTGCTTCTAGTACCAGAAACTTATCTATTATATTAAAGTAAATTTAATGCTTTACAACTTTGATTCTGTCACTTTCTTTGAGAAATGGTCGTGGAAGTGGAAAATTATCGATTTTCACTAACGTATATCTCGAAAACCGTTGAAAGTTCGATAAATATGTATTTCGTGAATGCTTTGATGTTTCTAATGTTTGGTACTTCTAGTGTCCTCTTGTACCACCTCTGCCGACTTATCAAGACTCCGATGTCCACTAACAGATACTTCGGTGATTTATTTATCTCTCATGGTCGATAGTTGTAATAAACCTAAAGCAATAATATTTAAGACAATCACTAATAAACCCGAATGAAATAGTTTATAGTTATTACCAATCGTCCGGAACAAACTGTCCAGAATTCCTTTTCTTTTAAATTCATTTGTTTTTACCTCTTCTTCAACAGCTTTCTTTAACAACATTTATTATTAGGGCTGGTTAATAATTTATGGTACACTTCTTGGTGACCATCCTTAACACTGACAACCCTTTGCCCTGAAAGTACCATTTTGTTTTTCTTCCCTTTCTCCAGAAACGATTGTGGGTTGTTTAAATAACAATCCCTTGTATACGGATTTCAGAATATTTTAACATTAACATCAAGTTCCATAATAGGGTTCTAAAGATTTAATAAACATGTTTCTAGCCATTTAACGTGTTATCCATTCCTATCTTTTTGAATGAATCAGGTAAATATTTGCACAACATTAGAGATTACTTCTACTAATCTCTTATGAGTGTGATAAAAAAATAAAATAAAAAATAGGAAATTTTAAATCCTGCCTTGATTAAGAGCAGCTATCTTTAATGAGTAAAAATTAAAATGGAGCAATTTACTTAAACAGAAAGTTATTTTTAATACACTATTTTTTTATTAACAATTAATTGAATTTAACAACTGTTAGACAATGTATTTATTAAATAGCCTGGATCAAGAATGTGATGACGTGACAAACTTGTGACTCACATAACACTGATAGAAGATCTTGAATTTATCTTGTAAAACGAATTATACGGAATTATCTTGTAAACTTGTGGAAAATTATTCCAAATAGCAAAATACTAAAGAGGTAAAACATTTTTTTTAGGAGACGTATAATAAATATTGACATCTATAAAAAAAAAAAATAGTTTATTAAATATAAACAATTTATAACACTTAGCGGTAATTTAAAGAAAACAAGAAAACTTGCATAATTTTTATGAGAACACGATAGTACATGGATATAATAAATACTTATAGGTGTTTACTTATTTATTTCTTGAAATATTATCTGGTATTTAAATAAAGTTATTTTGTTAACTCTTCTTCTTTCGAATTCGGCCATCTATGGACCACGTTCCAACAATTTATTTTATTCCTCCGTTCCTTCCAATACTTCTTCATCACCTCTGCCTGATGTTTCCTCCTTTCATCTGACCACTGTTTATTAATTTGGGTTTTAACTACTTCTGGAAATTCGATCTTGTTGACTGCTGTCCGAAATTTGTCTCTGCCCCAAATGGAATCCTGTTGTATATTTGCTACTAATGGAGTTTAGCTTTGTGGCTCAACTAAACCTTCTAATTCTTCCCGTATCCAATCCTTATAATCCAAAATCCTTCAAAAAATCCTTAATGCTCCTTACTTTGTTACAAATAAACTTAACGGTAACGGTTCGGATCGGCGACACCACCAAACTAGGTTGACCCGCGCTACACCGACCAGTTCGATCCTTACGCTTCACTTCGAGTTTACATTTTTCGATAGTTCATTCCTATAACCTCACATGTAAACAATCACTTCTACAGTTTCAACTTGGATTGTGTTGTTTAGTGTGTTATATTGATATTTAGACTTCTTAAATCTAAATAAGTGAAACAGAAGTTCACAAAATGAGTTTCATAAAGGATTAAGTGTTTTATAAATTCATGTTTTCTTATTTCATCTAATCTTATGTGTAAAAGTGTTATAAAACTTAAGAAGATTAATTTGTACATGGATTTGGTGTTTTACATATTTATATTTGTTCTATCAATTTAAGTGATAAAATTTACAACTTGTAAAAGTGTTATGAAACTTAACAAGATTTATTTGTACATGGATTTGGTGTTTTATATATTTGTATTTGTTGTTTCAATTTCAGTGATAAAATTTCAGTATACATATTTTGTGAATGGATTCTTTGTCATCCATATTACTTTTTGTGCTAAAGTGAGACAGATTGTATAATTAATTCAATAAAACATATCAGTTTATAAATAAATGTGAGAAAGTATATCACAGGTATTTTATGTTATTTCCACTTCCCATGAGAAAATATAGCAGAAATTAACATCTTCATTTTCAACTAGGATTCTGTCTTATATTATATAATGGCTTATAACATGGAGAATTGACAATGTGAAAATAATCACAGATTAAGAGGTAAATGACACATTACTATATAATTGTAGAACTATTGGTATATTAAAAAAAGTTAGAAGCCTGATGATGAAACATTATCACCGAAACATGTAGCTACAAATGTTAAATAAATAGGAGTTATGCCAAATAAATACTTAAGGAATTTGTCTTTTTTATATTTATAATTTGTTATTTTCACTTCTCTGAGAGAAAGTTCATCAGGAATTAACTTTACTGGTGGTTCAGTAGTATATTAATTGTTGATTAAATTAATATTAATTCAAAATTGATTTAGTGTCTTATATTTCGATATTTCCACTTCAATATTTTCTTATTTCTCATTTTAATATTAGAAGGTAAACAGAAGTTAATATTACTTTGAACAGGGATTTAGAGTTTCTCAGTAAATGTAGGAGAATAACCTTTCCCCTCTAAAAGCAGCGACTAGAACATCGAAATATATCGGAACAAGGTTAGAATCGATAAAAGGTATTCTGAGCGGGTTTAGGGGTTGGTGTCGCCGATCCGAACCGTTACCAACTTAACTTAGCCCAAACCAGATACTTATCCTTCCATAGTAAGCTCCATAACCATCCCAATCCACTAGTCTCCCAACTTGCTTCGCACTCCACTCCTGATAATCCTCCGAGGCGCCTGAAAAGAAGATGGCCTAGGGAACTTAAAGTGTAGAATTTATTGAAGTGATATTAGTGAGTAGTTCTTCACAAATTTATTGTATTCACTATCAACACATTTACTTGATGTATATATTTTGTACAGTTGTAAATTTCAATAAATTTATATATATATAAAAAAAAATAGTTGCTACTATCTTATTTTCTTTTTCTATCCGTATCCATGTATTCGTTTTTTGTTTTTGGTTGTTTGTGCTGGAAAGTTTTATTTGTTAACCCTGCTGTATAACAATTTTTTTTTTTTTTTTTTTTTTTTTTCGAAATAGCTATTTATTTTTAATCTGGGTGTTTATATCCGAGAAGCGATCTTATTTTAGGTATCGGTATTTCGAAAATTTTTGAATGGAGACAACTCTAAAGTTAATTACAGTAAATGTTTATATGTTTTCATAACGCTACGTCCGGATTTTTTTTTACCAGGGCCATGGAACTTAGAGTTGTTAAAAACATTGAAGAAAAGTAGCCAGTATATAAAAATATAAATAAAATTACGAAATTTTAAATTAATGTGATTACAGTTTTGCATTCGATGGCAACATGGAATTAGACCTATATCCCATCGAATGCCTGACTCTGTAAGCTCAAGGGAAGTTTTAAATTTTGTAAATTTAAAATGGCTTAATAATTATGCTATGTTTTTTGCCTAGGGGTTTATAATTTTTTGGTATAAGGTCTTTACACACTAAAAAAATGTAACATTTTGACACGCTCTAGATTTGTTGGTCTTGCTCGGATCGAAAAGTTTCTGTTAGTTTTTAATTTAAATTTAATGGGAAATATTTTTGTTAAATGACATTTGTCGTTAGGACCAACCGTTTAGGAGCCATATTGGTTGAAAAAAGACGCGTTTGAAACTATTTTCTCTCGACTTCGTTTATATAAAAATATAAATTCGAGTTTTGCATTCGATGACATGGATGCTCAATTGTAAATTTAAAATGGCTTAATAATTAATTTAAATGGTATAAGGTCTTTTATGTAACATTTTTCGAAAAGTTTCGATTATTTTTTAATTCTAAAATGTGAATTTGATTATTTTAATTCTAAAATGTGAATTTGAAAAAGCAGTAGATTATAGTTAGACATTACTATGATCTATTGTTTTTCCCAGTCAGGGACGTTTTTTTCCATAAAAAATTGATTTCAAATTTTTTTTTTTTTTTTTAATAATCGTCATTCGTTTCGTATACCCCTGTTAAAGTATATGGGAACGCAAACAACTGAATATTACTTTTAGCCGAGTAATAGAAAAAATCAATTGAGTGGAATTTTTTGCCGGTCAATGTGCATATATAACTTATGTTCGCTGTGAGTGAAGCAATAAGAAATAAAAGAAAAATGAATGAAATAATACACGCACAGCACTACACTAGATAACATCTGATTTATTCCTCATTTAAATCAGCGATATATACATTTCTATTGTTTACATTATTTGCATTAAGCAATAACTTATAAATATATATATATATATATATATATATATATATATATATATATATATATATATATATATATAAATATATAAAGATCCTTTGGCTTGTACACAATACGTTTTAAATATTCATTTCACATTGCATTCCTTGACAACCTCTCTTCTTTATACAGATATTTGATAAAATTGTTGATTGCATATATGTTTATTCAACTCATGGACTATCATATATGGACGAGAAATATTCTACCGGAGGAAAATTATTTATGTCTTCTTAGAATGTTATGCAAGAACTGTTGCTGTATTGAGTAACTGCTCAGCCTTGATATTGGAGAATTCCCCTTGACCCTCGATGTATTTTTCTGCCAACCACGCCTATGAATAATTGTGCAGGTAATATCTTTTCAGGTCAACATCCTGGAAGATTTATGAAATACATACTTAATACATAAATATATATATATATATATATATATATATATATATATATATATATATATATATATATATATATATATATATATATATATACACACACACATATGCACTTTCTTTCATTTAAGTAATTCATAGAAAGAAATTCATGACTTTCACATGCAGTTAAACATACTAGACTTTTCATTTAACGGTTCATTTATTTACATAATTAAAAATCTCACTCACGAATACTTAATTAAAAGAAATTAATTAAACCCTTTTTATGTTGTAATTATTGGTTTTATTGTAATTTTGTGTATCTCGGGTAATAATTAATTTTTAATTGAAATATAGATTTTTTTAGAAAAAATAAGTTTTTAATATTCAATCAAAAGGTAAATATTTTTTAAATTTTGATTTAATTACTTGAATTACAATTTAATTAAAATTTTGGTACCGTTACACAAGCATGTCTCCATCCCTTACGATCGTCCAGAATATCTTTTATCGATTCTAACCTTGTTCCGATTTATTTGGGTATTTTAGTTGCTAATTTTCGAGGGGGAAGGTTATTCTTCATATATGAAGTAAATTCCTTTTGAAAGTAATATTAACTTCTGTTTACCTTCTGATATTAAAACTAGAAATAAGAAAATAATGATAAGAAAATATAAGATACTAAATCAATGTTGAATTAATATTATATTTAATCAGAATTAATATAATGCTAAATCACAAGTAATGTTTAATTCTGTCAAACAAAAATTAATAATACAATCTGTTTCACTTAAGAGCAATAAGTGATATGGACGACAAAATATCAATTCACAAAATATTTAAACTGAAAATTTCTTACTTATATTGATATAACCAATATAAATATATAAAACACCAAATCCATGTAGAAATTAATCTTGTTAACTTTTGTAACACTTTTAGACATTAGGGAAGAGGAAATAAGAAAACATCAATTTATAAAACACTAAATCCATTATGAAACTCATGTTGTTAACTTCTGTTTCACTTTTTTTACATTTAAGAAGACTAAATATCAATATAACAAAAAAAACGAAACAATCCAAGTTGAAACTGTAGAAATGAATGTTTTCATGAGAGGTTATAGAAAAGATCTATCGATAAATGTAAAGGATGGACCTATTCGTTGTAGCGCGGTCAGACCTTTCTGGTGGAGCCACGCTTATGTAAGGGTACCAATTTAATATTTCCGTTCGTGATTTTTTTGGAATAAGAATGTCTTAATCAGAATGTAACACCTTTGAAGTCAGGAGTGGACGTAAGTTTTTAACTTTTTAATTTTTGTGGTAATTTAAATTAGTTTCAGTAAGAATGTTCTGGATTCTCGTTACTTCTCTCAACCATTATATTATTTACAGCATATCATATATAATGTAACATTTCTTTGGGAGCATCATTTTCAAGGCATCTGACAGTGTTTGCTTTAAAACACATAGCTCATAGTTATATTTTTTAATAATTTATAACTTTATAAATAAAACAAATATCAGAATATCAGTTTATTATAAAAAATAAAATAAATAAATAAACCTATAAAGAAAATGAAAAAAAATAAATAAGCTTCTAAAATTTCATAGCTTAGATTTTATTCGACATAGAACAGAGTTTATTTTTACGCCTAATCTCACGTAAGATGTCCATAGTACGTGCAGTTTTATGATTTTTACTTATTTATGGTTTCAGGGTTCGGAGTACGGGACTGTCCGGTGTTAGGATTAACGAGTTTCCATTGCAGTTCTATTTATAAAAAAATATATAAAATTTCAATCACCAAGTCATCCAAAGAGATATTTTTTCTAAGGAAGTTAAATAAAAATGAGTAATTACAAATACACACCTTTTAATTTATTTATTTATGTTTACAGCTGTACAATAATACAATAAGTAAATTTTTGGAACTATGAAATGATGAAATGTAAATGACTTGTATTGGAATGTAAAGTTACTACCCAATGGTAGCAATAAAAGTTCTTTATAAGAAAGTCCCTTGGCCATTTTCTATTAGGTAGTAGGTGATCGGGAAAAATGGGAAGCAGGTTGGGAGACTAGTGCTTTTGGGTGGATATGGGTCTTATCATGTAAGAAAAGTTATCAGGTTAGGACATTGAGATCGTTATGTATAAGTTTATTTGTGTGAGATCGTTATGTATAAGTTTATTTGTGACGTAATAAGGAACAGTGAGGATTTTGGATAGCATGGAATGTGTAAGATATGAATTGGATGAAACATATCTATCAATCAAAATTTTCCCTTCTACAATTATTAAAATCTTAAAATGTGATATTTAATCTTGGTTAATCTATGTTGATAAAACGTCCTTATTTGTTCTTAATATTTTGCTCCGAACGAGGTTCGCATATAACAGCTAAATCAAATGGGTTTTATTCAGGAAATTTCGGAATGGAAGGGATGAAGCTGAATTTTTTCATATACCTTTGTTTTGATCGTCTAAATAAGGGGTGAAGAGTCAACGATCTCAGCGTATTAGTTGGCGGAGGAGAAGCGGGTACCAGTTCTTACAAACATTTACTTCTGGTGCCTTCCGCGATCGTTTCTAGGAAAGATGTCAGATGTTGTAGAGCACTAAATTTACTTTAATTTCATATGTACGTTTCTGCCACTTGAAGCAAATGTTTTACAAAAAAAAGTGAGGTAAACATATATCTCAAAAACTGTCGAATTCTGACAAATATGTATAGTATGTTTTATAGGAAATTTAATTACCTTTAAATTTTGTTCGTAGCATATTTGTGTAGAGTCCACCGTTTTCGAGATATAATCGAATAACATAAAAACGGTACTATCTTTTCTCTCCCCGCCGTAAGCACATCCCCAGGGGTGGTGACTTTTAGTATTTTTACCTTTTAACTAACCAAATTCAGTAAAGCTGAGGTCCTGGGGCCCTACAGAAAATATTGTTTTTGTTTTTTACTTTTCAATTTATATGTTTTTTTTTAAATACTCTAACACCTAAAAAGGAATATAATTTTTAACCCAGAAAAAATTGGGGTGGAATTTTTTTCCTGCTGTATATACAGGGTGAGTACCTCTTAGTGTAAAAACAAATTGGATGAAACTAGATCAAATATGCAGAAAAATACCGCAGACCTCACCTTTCTATTCCAATCTGTTGCAGATATACGATAAATCAAAGACTTTTTTGAGGAAACTACTTTTTTTACCATAAAAGATGTAATATCTCCATTTTATTTAAATATTCTTTAAACTATTTGTCCACATTTTCGGATTCAGCATTAAATTTTCTATAAGAGCAGATTAAATGTAACCTTGAATTTTACAAACTTGGGCTCTAAAGAACAGATTGATCTTCACCTTATTTAGGGAAGTTAAAATGTTTTATATTGCTTTAACGCTCACCGTTTTTCGAAAAAACTATCCACAAAACTGCAAATCTCTCAAAAACTCAAATTTTATCAGCTTTCGAATGATATGTTATTTACTTTTATCATGTTTATCTATGTATATTATAATTTTATTTACTTCCCTTTCTTATTCCTTCCCATTACTGGTTTTTAAAGAAATTTAGTTCTATGAATTATACAACTCAATACTGTTTTTTTATAAGTAAAAATATATTATTTCTATGATAATGATTAAGAAGTAATGATTATTCTGTGTCTTAGTGTAGTGTGGCCGAGGACTGTGCGGTCCCCACCCGCTCTCCCCTCCTCCCCATCAGGATCCCGTTGAACGGAGAGGAACCTCTTGACCTTCATCGGTCGCCCGGTTGACCCATTTATCCACCATCAACTAAAATAATATTTACTTTTATCCTCGCCACTTTTCTCCTCCATACCAGGCCTGTTCTTTCTCTCTGTATTAATTCTAACGTTCGTACAAAACACAAATATTACACTCCGTTCGCCTTCCCCTCCATTAGATATATGGCAGCGTTTAAAAATATTTTTTGTTCCCATAAAAAAGGGTTCCGACATCTGCCTATCAGCCTGTTTCCGGGATCCTAAACCCATAAAACCTTCGGCTAGTATAGACATTGTGTTCCCTCAACAGAAGCAAAATCCTTCAAAATTCAGTTGGCGTACGGAATACCGTTAATGACCAGTTATGCTATACTGTAAAAACAATTTGTTATTGATCTGTAAGGTATTTATGTGTGCTTATATATACGTATATAAACACACACACATATTTAAATACATATAGTCCAGAAATAAGAACATAATCCCACTCAACAGACAGATAAAAAAAATATAATTATAATAATAATAGAATTTAAAAAAATAAATATAATAATTCTTATAACATAATAATAATTATTATAATAACAGGCAATAAAATAAAAATGGAACAGAATTAAAAGTAAGATGGAATAAATAACTTAAATGAAAAAAATGAAATAAATGAAATAAACAATTAAAACCAGCATCAAGTATAAAAAACCACAATGATATAAAATATCGTTCATATGAATCCCTATCCAATCCCACACACCCCTAAAATTATCCTCGCAGGTTGAAAAGGTAATGGCCCAGAGATCTATTATTAAATACGACATTGAGTCCTGGCCCCCATTCCCTGAGCGACAATGCTATTAGTCCAGTCAATATGCATATTGCAAAGTGAATGAAATCTGCGATGTGAAATTTGTGATTTCATAGCTTCGTTAGGAGTAGTTATAAGGTAAACATACTGGGTGAGCTTACGGTGGGGAGAGGGGAGAAGGTCCCATTTTTGGGTTTTTCAATTATATCTCAAAGATTTGCTTCAAGTGCCAGAAACTTATATACGAAATTAAAGTAAGTTTAATGCTCTACAATTTTGATTCTGACATTTTTTCTGAGAAAGGATCGTGAAAGGCACTAGAAGCAAACGTTAGACAAAAATTGGGGTAATTTTTTTTTTCCTCGTAAATTATCGATTTTCATTGACGTATATCTCGAAATTTGTTTGAAATTCAACAAATATGTTTATAATCAATGTTATAGGAAATTTAATTAGCTTTAATCTTGATTTGAAACATATTTTTCTAGAGTCCACTGTTTTCGAGATATAATAAAAAAATCCAAAAATGGGCTCTTCTCCTCTCTTCTATCTAAATAATGATTTCATGAATCTATTGTTATTGTCTGTATTTCTGTTGTTATATCTATTGTACCTATCGTATATCTATTGTTACTGACTGAATTTCTTTTATCTACTTTTAATTTTCTTCTTCTTGTGCCTGTTTGACTGCTGTGAAAGGTTCTAGATCTTGTAGAGGTGGAATGGACAGATTAGTTGTGGAGTAGCCGAAGGGTAGGGGGGAGGGTAGGGCAGGTACCGTAGAACAGGTTGTCGGCTGAGAAGGCTGCCACGCTTTGTACAGAGAAGCAGGTGTTTCAAGGTCTGATACCATATTCCTTGGTGAAAAGCGGGTAGCGGATCCTTCGGAATCTGGCATACATGAAAGTACATTGAAGAAATAAAATAAATTAGTTATTCTGGTTATGTGCAAGTACAAAATATATATTTCCATCCGAATAGGTAGTTTTTAGTTTCAGGTTTTGATTCGGATTGCCCGTATCTATTTTATTTATCTCTTAAATATGTCATTATTTATCTAAAGCTTGAGTCTTATATAATCCAATTAATGCAATTGAATTCTATATCTCATGCAGTCTATTTTGCACTATTTTCTAATTAGTGATGCTGCTGATCTGATAACATCGTACGATCTTATTTTTTGAAAGGAGCATAGAAATAGTTATTTTTTTGTTTATTTTAAATAGTCTTTGTTGAGCTAGGCTGCCTACTAGTTTACTGTTAAAAACGTTTATTCTTCCTATCCTATACATATGCAAACCTTTAAGTCTGAGAAGGAACGCTTTAAAGTTTTCCAAAATATTTGATGTTTGCCCGCCAGAGACGATCTGATTTTTTATACGGCAGTAATTGGAACCTTCGGCTTGTTAACAAATGTGACGCTCCTGGGAGGATTTGTATGTCTGACCTAGTACTTATATTGTCACATTTTGAAATGCTTCTCGAACTGTTTGATACAGTCCTTATGGCGGATGTTTTTCCGTTCATTAGATATATTTTTCACTTCTATTCAAGATGTTTTCGCTCGTGGCAAATGAGCTGCCAATTCGAAGCGGGTTCAGTTCTCAAAGGAAGACGTATGTTGTGATTCCCTGAAGCTCCCTGACACATTCTAATGATCACTGATTCCAGCAACAATGGCAGCCCAACCAAACAACTTCTCTTTGATGTTAAAATTTGTTGTTATTTTTTCTCCCAAGGATGTCTCCATATTTATCAATAATTTTCTCGATAAAGAAATTCTTTGATTCTATAGCACTATAGCCAGAAATAACGGATACATTTAACTTTCTTGCATAATTAACTATAGAATGAATTATGGCAAATTCAAGAATATCCTATTTTTCTCGATTTGGTGGAGGAAAATTATAAGAACTTTAGGGATGGTCATAATTTCATTAATTTAATTCTATTAATTTAATCATTAACTTAATTTAGTTTTATAAATATTAATTTTTCTATCTGTTGTTTTGTTCTTACGATGATCTAGGACTGATAACGAAAAATTATTAAATACAGTGGAAACTCGTTATTTCGTCACTCGATAGTTCGTCTTATTCTGTAATTCGTGAGGTGTTTTTTTTTATTTTAGTTTATTTTTTTTAAAATGACAACTATAAATAACAAAATTAAATACGTATGTAATGCATTTTTCCCCTTACTACTTATATAATCTTTAAACTGACTTCAATCTTTGTTACCAAAAAATACGCCCATATTTATAGATTTTGTAAATTATTTAATAGAAAAAAAACAAAAACAGATATCTGATTTTTTTAAGAACTTTATATGTTATGAAAGAGTCCCTGTTTTTACATTCACGATAGGTATATATTGAATAAATATAGTATGTATGTCTGTTTTTTTTCTATTTTATACATGTATGTACGTTTTTGTATATAACTTCATTTTTTAAAAATGGCTGTGTTTTTGTGTTTTTTGCCATTTTCACTCAAGTCCAATGTTTATAATCTTCATATGGTAATTTTTATATTCAATAAATTGCAAACAAATTACAATTATATACTTTCAAAGGATTTTTTTGTTACTTTACCAGCAAAATTTTGTAATTCGTCATTTCAGTTACTTTGTCACCCTCCTTCCCCCATTCATGATGAAGTATCGAGTTTCTACTGTACTCTTTTGAACGTTATGCACTACATGATTGTTTTGTGAACAGATAAGCCAATCCCTAATACAAAGTAATCTGTAAACAAACAAAACTGAAATTACATTTGCTACTGCCCAATACATTCTTGCCAAATCACTCAAGACCCTGCATGGGTTTTAGTAGTTCAAGTTTTTCATTTTATTTCATTTTTTTAATTTTTGAAGAAAAGATTGATTTTTCAGATCAATTATTATATATTTTTAATGAAACAATTAATTGATGAATATTTTTTTAACATTTTAAATTAATCCAATTCATCTCGTATCCAATCCTTACAATCCAAAATCCTTCGAAAAATCCTCAATGCTCCTTACTTTGTGACCAATAAACGTATCCATAAAGACCTTAATGTACCTTATGTTGCTGATTTAGCCCAGACCAGATACCTATCCTTCCATAGTAAACTCCATTAACCACTCTAATCCACTAGTCTCCCAACTTGCTTCTTCCTCCATCCCTGATAATCCTCCGAGGCGTCTGAAAAGAAGATGGCCTAGAGACCTTTTAGTTTAGATTTTATTGAAGTGCTACTAGTGAGTAATTCTTCACAAGTTATTCACATGTCATTTGTATTCACTATCAACACATTTACTTGATGTATATTATTTTGTACATTTGTAAATATCATTAGTTGAAAAAAAAAAATTAACATTTTTCAAAATCGATCAAAGTATTTACTAATACTTTCCATAGGATTAAGAATATGAGGAGGCAAATACCTAAATGAAATTTTTAGCCGAGAAAACGAGAAAATCAATTGGGTGAACTTTTTGTCTGCTAGTATATTTGTAGAAGAACTGTGATGGATTTTTAGTTCATAAATCGTAGCAGACGTACATAATATTTCTTAAAATAGTTTCACTAAAAAAAAAAAAAAAAAAAATTAACTAAATTTCACTGTAGATTTTCTTATTGTTAGTGACAGTCATATTCATTCACTGCGTCTATTTTCTACAATTTATATAATCATTTAGAAAAAAAAAAAAAAAAAAAAAAAAAAAAAAAAAAAAAAAAAATTTCTTTTATGTAAAATAGCAATGGACTTGTCTTTTTTAATTTATTATATTTAAAACATTGGTTGGATAAATAATATTGTTTTTAATTTATACGAATTTTATTTCCGTACAATTTAATTCATCATAATAACATTTAAAAATAAAATTTTATATTTTGATAGGAATCTTCTCACTCTAGTAACTCAATGAAGCCGCTTTGAGTTGATTTAACTTGTTTTTTGTTGTATCTAAAGTTTTGCAAACAGTTTGCTTGCTGATACCGGGATTATTTTATTAATTCCCTCCAGTGTTTAAATTCTTACTCTTACTTAACAATTACAACCCCTGTTAGATTTTATACTTACTGTATAAAAATAGCTATGTGTTTATAGAAAAGGAAAAGGAAAAAAGCGCAATGAATAGAGATGTGTTAATTTCATCTTAAAAACGTTTGATCATTTTTTATTATAATATTCTTTAATTCTTTTTCTATTTTAAAAAAAAGAATCAATCACAATAATAAAATATAATTATTATTGTTTTGATAGATGCTATTGTCTGTTGGGTTCTGTGTAGGGCCAACCAAACCAGATAAAGTGGATGGCACTTATCAACTATGATAGTGCAATCTGAAATATTATCTCATTTGTTCATGGAATCGGTTCTAATAATAATATATTTTAGAATAATTTCAGTTTTATTGACATTTCATGAAATGATCTCAGCCGTATCAATAAATGCCAATGTTTGCGAGCACATGTGATTCAAATCGATAAAAATAAGATATAAGTCTTATTTAATTTATTTTTTATTTTTTATTTTTTATTTTTATATTTACTACCGTATAGAATAAATGCATGCGTAAATTGCAAATGTTTCAATTTTTTTTTCAATGCAGCCGCTTATGTTCTGTTGAGAAATAATGAATTATAGAAATAATAGTATATATATATGTATATATATATATATATATATATATATATATATATATATATATATCTCTGTGTGTGTGTGTGTGTGTGTGTGTGTGTGTGTGTGTGTGTATATATACATATAATTCGAAAAACATGTACCATGTATTCTTGCTTTGATCTTAACTGTGATAATCCGGGAGTCTGACTAATCACAGGCGGCAAAATATATATTTTTTAAAATTTATTCATTGATATAGATATCAATGAATCTAATCAGAAGCACATCAATAAAAGTTCTACATCTTATGATCCAGAGGCCATCATTTTTTCAGACGACTCGTGAGGTAATCGGGAAGCGGGTTGAGAGATTAGTGAGTTTGAGTGGTTATGGAGTTTATTATGAGATAAAAAAATTTAAGCCATGAACCAGATATATATATATATATATATATATATATATATATATATATATATATAAATTTATTTTGATGGGATTTATATTGATCCTCCATTTTTGAACCATTCTTAAAGGTTTTTGATATATGACTGGAGTGTCTGGGTTAAATAGAAGTAAGAAGTATTTAAATAAATTACCTAAAAATTATAGATTTAAGAAAATTTTACTTAATAAGGTTTATATCCACTCCATGCGTCCATTACGTCTTGCATTTCATGTGGTATAGGTCTAATGTTATTTTGAATTAATTCTTGAAAGATATCTCCCATCTCATGCAAATCTATAATACATCATATTAAATTAAAATTTCGTAACATTAATTTTTTTTAAGATACTGCTTTTGTTTAATATAATAATACCTTATATTTTTAATAATTTCTTATACGTTTTATGTGCCCAAGTTAGAGTTTATGAGGTCCTAAAAAAATATGTAACTTATAGCCGAGAAAATGAAAAAATCGATTGGGTGGAATTTTAAGCCTGTCATTGCCTAGAAGACTGTTTATAATGAATAAACAAGAATTATTTCACTCATAAATAATTAAATTTATTTTCCCTCGAGAAGTACGTTCCACAATGCTGAGAATAATGGAACTACTGAGATTACGAAGTGGGTACCTGACCTGTCATTGGACTCCTCGGAGATTGACCCGGAGAGTGCTATGTCTCTCTGATCTCTCGAGGAATTGCCTCCGTTCTAGCACGTAATGTTGGGCGATACCCATCAATGAAAATGTTTATTTAACTGTGATTGGTTTCTTCGGGACATCGGAGGTGAAAAAATCTCGAAACTGGAAATAGAGATAATATCTTACAAATCTGTGACATCTATGTGCTCATGTACTGATAGAACACTTTTAAATCAATTATATGATGTAGTTTTCTTATGACAATATAATTTTTCTTGTTTGGGAAACTAAAATATAATTATCTCTCTCTCTCTCTCTCTCTCTCTCTCTCTCTCTCTCTATATATATATATATATATATATATATATATATATATATATATATATATGTATATATTTATATAATTCTGTAAGCCTAACTTAATGAACTTTATTATGTAAAGAAATCTACAATTAAACAATTCTTTTTTTTTCAGGTAAAGAATTGATACATTTTGTACATCCCTAATTAAAACAACTATAATAACGTAAGTAATAATGATAATAATGATGGTTGTAAGTAAAAATTTTTTGTCATAAATTTAAACGGTTGTTATATGTATTATTATAAATACTCGTTATATAAGTAATATGTATAATATAATATTTGTGATGCTGTGTGATAAAGATATCCATTTCTAAAGTGTTTTATGCAGTTGAACTGAAATTTATTTGGTTTCATAAGTATTCAAGTAAAATCGTACATTTTGGTAATCAAAAGTTCTGGTAGTTTTGATGTTTTTATATGTGGAATGCTGGAGTTATGTATAGATCAGGCATATTAGGACTTTGAGAGGAAAGTTTTGATTTTCTGACCCTGTATGTTTTTTGGGTCGCTGAACACAAATTTGAAGTTTGCGGTCAAACATTTTGCCCTGAACTTCTTGACCAGGTTTTGTCACATATCTCGAAAAGTAAGCGTTTGTCGAAAAGTAACTATTTGTCCAATCCAGAATTTCTATTTTCCATCTCAATTTGGATTAATTTATTATAAACTCACTTATATGATATTTTGATTAAATCTCGGAAACAACATACCAAAATCCCCATATTTTGCCAACACATAAACATTTAGCCTAGTGGTGTAGGTATTTCACGAGATTTAAGGAAAATTTCATTTACATGATATGATAGCACTTAAAGCAGTTTTGAGATGGAAAATAGAAAATTTGGATTGAACAAATAGTTTCGGAGTTAAAGTGAAAAATGGGTATTCTTCGGAACTTTATCAAAATTTCATGTACGAGGTCTCATAGTAAATTTAACCAGCTTTCAGATGAAAAAAAAAAAGAAGAAATTTTTGATCGGACTAATAGTTTTGGTGTTTTAACCAAAAGAGTACTGACAAACGTGGTTTCGCGGAGAAGTGCGACTGCAAGGCATTTTCATGGGTGTTTTGATTTTTTTACCCTCTATGTTTTTTGGGTCTCAGAACAGGAATCTGAAGATTGCGGGCAAATATTTTGCATTTTATGGTTTATTTTACTATATCTCGAAAAGTAAGCCTTTTTTTGGTAAATTCACTTTACATACAAACTAGACAAACTTCCTACATTTTTTAATTTGTAAAGTTTTTTTGTAAAACCAACCGTTTTGCCTCTAGAATGCGCCAAAATAATGACAAAATTGCCGGACTACGTATACATGAGCTACATATACATATATACATGAACTATATATATTGTACTTATGGGTTATATATACATAGCTAATTTTGTATTTCTTGCATTCCTGATTTTTTTTCAATGAGTTCAACATCATCGACGGCCAACAGTGTCGAAAATCGTGGAATTTCCACTGTCCGGCTATTTACCCCTATTTTGATGCGCTCTAGTGGCAAAACGGTTGGTCTTATAATAAAAAGCTTTACGATTTTAAAAATGTAGGAAATGTTTTCTACTTTAATTGTGTAAATAGTGACTTTTGCAAAAAAAAAAAACACTTTTGCCTGACCTTTGTCAGTGACTTTTGCCCATTAACATCAAATTCGTGTTCAGCAACAAAAAAAAGTGAAGGGTGAGATAATCAAAACTGTAGCAAAACATTCTTCTAAGCCCCCTTTGTTTTGCT
This sequence comes from Euschistus heros, assembly GCA_003667255.2. Lineage (NCBI taxonomy): Eukaryota > Metazoa > Arthropoda > Insecta > Hemiptera > Pentatomidae > Euschistus > Euschistus heros. The sequence goes on from RCWM02000061.1 coordinate 2,798,693, forward strand.
AATATGCCTGGCCTAGTACTAATATCTACGTTTTGGAACTCATAGCGCCGCTGCTCACTATAAGGGAATTTTCTCATATTAGGGAAGAGAAAATAAGAAAATACTGATATGTAAAACTGTTTACATGTTGAAACTGATGTTAACTTCTTTTGCATCTTCTTATATTTGAAAAGACGAAATAAGAAAATAACTAAACCTGTAGGAATTAGCAATCGATAAATGTTGTACTCAAAGTGAAGCATCATAAAATGTTTAAGAGTGATGCGTTTTTTTTTTTGTTTTTTTTTCATTTATTGATATTTGCAACTGTACAAAATATTATACAACAAATAAATGTTTTGACAGTGAATACAATGGCATGTAGATAACTTGTGAAGAACTACTCACTAGTAGCACATCAATAAAATCTACACTAAAAGGTCTCTAGGCCACCTTCTTTTCAGACGCCTCGGAGGATTATCAGGGATGGAGGGGAAAGCAAGTTGGGAGACTAGTGGATTGGAGTGGTTATGGAGCTTACTAGGGAAGGATAGGTATCTAGTTTGGGCTAAGTGAGAAACATATGGAACATTAAGATCCTTATGGATAACTTTATTGGTCACAAAGTAAGGAGCATTGAGGATTTTTCGAAGGATTTTGGATTGTAAGGATTAGATACGAGATGAATTGGATGGTTTAGTAGAGCCCCAAAGCTCAACTCCGTACGTCCAAATAGGTCTAATCACAGTCATGTAAATGAGTCTTTTGTAATTAAGTGGGAGCTTTGAACGTCTGTCTAGTAAATGTTGAAGTAGTCTGTAACGAAGGGCAGTTTCTAGTCGTTTTAGTCTTATATGTGTATTTGAATATTTATAATGGTATTTCATAAAAAAAAAAAAAAAAAAAAAATATCACGATATACGGATATATCGATATTTTTGTCTCTGATATATCGATTATTCACAGCTCAAAAAATCGTCGATAGTTTTCTTACGATACTTATGGTTAACTTATTCACTACGGCCAATGCATCTACATATAAATAGCTTGTTAAGAAATATCCAGTAACATTTTGAAATTATTGAGTTTTGCTTTTCTGTTAAGCATTTCGTTATAAAAAAAAGGCTATCAATGGTGCACCAAATATTTTGAGGAAACTCATAAAGTGAGGGAAATGGCTTGGTTTTTACACTAGTTTGGTTTAAAAAAATTAAATAAATAAAGGCATTCACACCTATTGATCAACGATTTGGGTTTTGAAAAATATGGTCTGGAATTTAAAACTTTAGAAAAGGATAGTTTATTTTGTTGTCATCTTATTGAAAATACTTTACACCCTTATATTTACGGCAAAAGTTTTTTTTTTTTTTTTTTTCGATACACACGGAACGATAAGATCGAAAGGTTATTGAATTGCCTTGTAGATTGATGACTGTTCTCATTTCATCTCTATGGCAACCTTTAGTAAGGGGGGGGGCTGAAATCGGTATCTCCTCCGCCATAATTTCATAAATAAAAACATGAGTCAGTCATGCAACAACCCATAAAGAACCAACGGAGCTGGCATTGGTACATGGGGCTGATTCTGAACCTTGAGGTATTCCTTTTGGTTTACGGTGTGGTCAACACTGCCATAACATTCTGTTATATCTGACTATCGTAAGACTTTTTTATGAGAACCACAAAGCTTTGTACATATAAGTCAATTAGAAAAAAAAATTAACGTTTATGTACGGTTATATTATTATTTTAATTAGAAGATTGGTTGGTTTTTAATGTTTATAGGCGTGAAACCGGTTGGTCATCAGCGTCTTTCAATAGATACTATGGCGTATAATAAATTAATGGAATCGAAACGAAAGCTTATGAAAATAGGTGCCGTAAACCGGAAACAGCTTATCGTCTCACACAAACCATATACAACAAAAGCGTACAATTTCCAAGGAAAAAAAAATTTCATCGTTATAAAACAGTTATCAAACCTGTCTCTACGGTCCAGAAACACTTATCCTGAATAGGTAAAACGATACTGACAACATTAGGAAAAAACAATGCAAAATCATACGGACAATTCTTGGTCCAAAATTCTCTTAGGAAGTGACCGAAAATTAACGCAGACTGAGTTTTTACGGACAAATCAAAATAATTAACACGAATCGTCTTACGAAAAGAATATTGGAATTTTATGAAAATAGGAGTAAAGCCACAACAGACACCGTCAAACGGATGGGCGAAAGTAGAAGGAACCTAAAGAAGGCAGGAATTACTCAAAAAGAGGTTCTGGACAGGGAAATTTTTGGACTCAAAATCCACAGTTGAAAAGTTGATAGAGAAGAAGCGCCAAAGAAAAAGACTGGGAGACCTTGGACAGATGAAAGAAAGGAGATCCATAGTAAGAGAAGGAAATACGGGCAGAGAGGAAGGCAAAGAAACGCATGTAGTACTTTGCGTAGTCCCGATTGGGCTCATTCGCACTTAAAAATAAATAATAATAACTTATTTTTAAACTAAAAAAAAAAAAGAAAAAAAGAAATTAGGATTGATGAATTATTTGCCATTTCAATTGAATATTTTTTTTATTTGTAGACTCTTGTATTTTTTTTTTTTTTTCGAATGTTAAAAATTCATCAGTTGTAAAAATATACAAAAATTTAAAAACATCATTACTTGAATTTTATAAAAACGTGTTTTGTTTTTTTCATTATAAAGAAAGCTTCTGAAGTCTATAAAAACATTCCTAAACTAGACATAAACAATTTCTATTAAAATAAATTACAATATTTCTTCCAATGAACAAACAGGTTAGAAAACTTACTTTTTAAAATTTTCATTTTTTACAATTTTAACTTTTAAATTTTAAATTTATATTTAATGAGACATATTGCCCCCTCTTGGTTGAATGACTGCTTCCACTAGTCTTGGCATACTTGTAAATAACGTAACGAATGATAAACATGGACTGAAGGAAATTCGAAAAAAAAATAATATAAAATTCCATCGTTTGTTATTAACAGGGAAAAACATTGACGTGTCTAATCCGTAATGTCTCACATTTAACAAATAATATTAATATGAATGTAAACCAAGTATGGATTAAGGTAAAAACCAGGAAAATCTCGAGTGTTGCAATACTTTTGACGGGGGGTTTATATTAAATCGTTTTTTTTTTAATGTTAGGCAAAATATCAAATAAGTTGATACTCACCTAAGGAAATAAAATGAAAAGGGCCTCTGAAAGATAGTAAGACCTGATGCAGACTGAATATGAAGATACGAATAGGTCAGGTAAAGATGTGTTGTCCTTTAAGTTTTTCCTACGATTGGTTGGTTTTTTCCCTTCCTACTGGAAACAAAATTTTGAACTGGGACTATTTTAAATATTTATCTGGCAATTTAAACAAAAATCAGGATTAGTTTTTAACGATTTTATTGTTTTTGATGATTCAAAAATATTTAATTTTAGACTATTTTCTATGTGATGCATTATTTTCACTTCCAAGCTTTTGTCGAATTTATGGTTATTTTCATTTAAATGGATATCGAGGTTGGAATTCTGCTTCTTATTATTGTACGCTCTTATATGTTCTTTTAATGTTTGCTTTACTGATCTTCCAGTTTTTCCCGTGCATTGAGCTCCAATGTCATTACATTTTCTTTATATACACCGCTTTTTATAAATGGGTCTATTTCGTTTTCAGGTAAAAGGAAATAATATGACAACCCATTCCGCACTAAATATAATTACAATTCTATTTATCAAACTATAATAATCATCCAAGTAAGGTTATTTAAAAATGGACAAATTATGTGATTATTGTTGTGTCTTAAAATATCAGCATGAAACAACGTTAATGCACTGCGCACGCGCAAAAGTGAAATCGCCAGTATTACATTCACCGCCATTATCATCGATGTCATCAGGTGATACAAGCCAAAACATGTCTTGGCAAACATAACCAGTACCATTCATGCTTTCCAATGAATTTATTCTCAATATCGATTCTTTTTTAAGAATCGACAATCGACCCATCCCAAATAAAAGTAAATTACAACTAATTCTACTGTACAAAAAGAAAAAAATTAATAAAAAAAATAAAATAAGATACTATATCACATGTAATGAGATAAAGAAGATTGATGTTTTTTGGTCACCTATTTCGAATGCCTGATGGTAGATTGACTGGTAAGATTTTCAGATATCTGTGGCGTAAGAAATCGACAACAAGCTGGGTCAATGAAGTAAAAAGGGATTTGAAAAAAAAAAAACAATATAAAAATACAGGAAATAAATAATAAAGAACACTTTCGGCGAAAAGTATTGAAAATGGAGGGATTTCAGGGCAGGAAAGTGACTGGTGCAAAATGGTCGGAGGACAGAAAGAGGAAACATGGTGAACGGATGAAGGCATACTGGAACAAAAGAAAAGAACAAGGAAGAAAGAATTGAAAATGGCACGTGGTCCTCTGTTGGCCTATTCAAAAAAAAAAAATAAAAATAAATAAGATACATACATAATATACATGGAATATATACTAGCACTCAGCTTGGAGAATCCCGAACCAAGTTTTTCACCTATTATAATTATTTTATTTTTTAAAAATTTTTTTTCTGATTTTAGAAACTAAAGTGCTATACAATAAGTTACAAAAAATCTGTATGGACTTTAAAAAAAAGTATTTACATAAATGAAATGAATTCCACAACTTTAATAACATATGTAATCGATAACAATGATCGATGTAAGTATATCAGTAACTTTAATCGATTTAAAATATAGAATAAAATACAAAGGCCTAGGTACAATCCTCTAAAATGATCGACCAGATGTTCTAAAGTTCCTCAGGGATTGCATGATCTTTAGTAGCATTTAGATAATCTAGAATTCAGAATTTGGTGCCTCTGGCCATGTTGCACACGGCACCTTAAAAATAAATAAATAAAATAAAATATAAAAAACTAATGCAGTTATTAATAAAATAAGCACTATGTATTTATTGAATATTTATAATCCCCTGTAATTGAGATATTTATTTTTAAAGTGTTTTATGCACTTTAACAGAAAGTTTTATCCATGTATTTTTCCTTTGATCTGCGAATAAAATACTCCGTTTTTTTTTTTTTTATTATTCTGAGTATTTTTGCTTCTCTGTTATAAAAATACACTATCAATAATGCCCCAAATAAAATAGGTTACAAGAATTTATGGAATCGAGATCCGACCCTCTAATAATAATAAGTAACCTCTTAATATAGAATATATAAAATAGAATAATTTAAAAAAATAAAATAAAATAAAAAAATAAGATAAATACATAATATGCATGTAATCAGTTGGAAAATCCTGAAGTAAGTCTCCCATTTTAAGAAAGGCAAGCCTCTTCCAATGAGATCTGAGCACTGCTCTCTTAGGGACCTAACATTTGTCAAAAACCATCGGAGAAAATGGTCTAGTAAGCTAATAGTAATAATGGCAAGCTATACTTACTTTTTTTTTTATAATTTTTAATTTTTAGGTACATTAAAACTACAAAAATATTTAATTTGATATGTAAAATAATTATCCTTTTTTTCTGATGCATTTTTAAGCAGTGAACTCAAATTTTTCGCCAATGTTTAGATTGTTCTACAAGCATTGAAAATGTTCATCTGTTGGTATAACCCTTCATGTAGTATTTTATGTATAATATTTTAACACATCTTTCTATAAAGATTCAAAGAGAAAAATAAACTTATTTTAGCACAGTAAAAAAAATAAATAAGAAACAATAATTGCAAAGGGAAACCTACGATTTGCAGCACCATAGAAAGTCAACGTCAATCAATTTTCTTTCTCGAAAAAGTATATTTATCAGACCAATCGTTGAAAAAACTCAGCCATTCATTTCTAGATTTTTCTTTTGTGCTCCATTTTTAGGAGAATTCAATCTAATCCTATGATTCAAAGCCCTTGGAACTGATGTTATGAATCCGAAATGATATGTACTTTTTTTTTGTCTTCGTTTCTTAGCGAATATTTGATATAAATCAGGATTGTACAAAGATAAATAAGTCATTTGTTATTAATTGGTGGCTTCGATCGCTTGTATAGTAAAGTTTGGGGTAGTCGATAAGAAAAACTTAATTCCTCTGGCTGAGAAAAAAGATAGGTTCGTATACTAACCACTAATTCACTGATTTCCTCAATTTATATTTTAGGATTAATATGTTCAAAGCTCCCAATTAGTTACAAAAGACTCATTTACATGACTGTGATTAGACCTGTATGGACGTACGGAGTTGAGCTTTTCGAGCTCTACTAAACCATCCAATTCATCCCGTATCAAATCCTTACAATCCAAAATCCTTCGAAAAATCCTCTATCCTCTATCCTCTATCCTCTATACTTTGTCACCAATAAACTTATCCAAAAAGATCTTAATGTTCCATATGCTGCTGATTTAGCCCAAACCAGATACCAATCCTTTCATAACCAACTCAAATCCACAAGAGCTCCATAACCACTCAAATCCATTAGTTTCTCGACTTGCTTCCCAGTCAATTCCTGATAATCCTCCGAGTCGTCTAAAAAGAAGATGGCCTAAAGATCTTGTTTTGTAAATTTTTTTTTAATGAAGTGCTACTGATGAGCAGTTATTTTCAAGTTTTGGCATGTTATTGTAAACGTTTTTAATACATTTACTTGATGTATATTTGTATATAAGAATCAAAATGATCATATTACTTAAATTAATAATTATCTTAAGTAAACAATTAATGAATATTCAAAATAAACCAAGTTGTGGGACTTCAAACGTAACTTTTTTCATCTAAACTAATATAGCTACTAAATGGTCGGTTCTAGTGACAATTGTTATATAACAAAAAATGTTCTCCATTAAATTTCTGATCGGCACTAAAAAAAACTATTGTCCTCCAGGAAAAGACATTTGCATTTCAAAATCTAACCGTTTTATTTTATTTATTTATTTTTTTTTCGTTTCTATAAATTATTGCATATTTTATTATCTTGTAACCATTTTAATTTCATGAATTCACCGATGGCCCTCCGATGCATTAGTGCCTCAAAGTTAGCACCTACCTTAATTGGGGTCCTTTCTATTTAATTTTAGGAGTTTGGGGATCCTTCTGGAAGTTCATAGTACACTGATTAGGAAGGAAACCCAAACCTTGAAGCCATTAAAATGTCCATATAAGAAGAACTAACAAAGGAAATATATTTTAAAAAACAATTATCATTCAAGAAATAAGTTATTCAACAGCAAATAGCTCTTCTTATATGCTAATTATAATATGTAGGTAAATTACGATTCAGGTAATGTTCAGAAAAAGTATTCGTGATAGGAATTCCTTTTTAAAAACAAGTAACTCATACCGGACTTAAAAGGTAAGAAACTACTCCTCGTTTCCGATTAGTCCAACGTTTACTAGACAAGCGTTCAAAGCTCCCAATAAATAACAAAAGACTTATATACATGACCTTAATTAGACCCATTAGTAGTACATACGGAGTTGAGCTTTGCGGCTTTGCGCCGATCCCAACGGAAGGAATGATCGGCCAGTGACTATTCTGCCAATTTCATAGTCGGAAGGACGGACTACTTCTCGAGAATCTATTTGGAATCAACATCTATTATAAACAATATATACCCTATCAACAGACATCTTTATTACCGTAACAAAATTTATTATGAAAATCTACTTATTTGGTTAGTTAATTTTAACGGTTTGAAAAGTTGATTCCATGTGAGAGAAGAAATTTCACGAGTAGTTTCTCAGAATCAAGGCCGATTTCCATGAGCTTTTCATTTTCAATTCGGTTCTGCTTTTCTCTCTTTAGAACAAATAGATAAAGCTCACCGGTATTCTTAGACGATCCATTTTTAATTCGTTATTTTTCATCCAAATAAATTAATGAGTGAAAAATAAACTTTATTCTTGGATTTACTGTCCCTCGAAAAATAATAATAATGTACGATTACTGGTACAATTTTCTGACCGTATTACTTAAAATTCAAAGCGTCAGTAATTTTATAAGTCACATATTGTCAACAAGAAAAAAAAAAGAAGAAAATAAACACATTTACACTCCTTTGTAATTATTGTATTATTATTTTTTTTTATAGTCCTGAATCTTTTACTGAAAACTCAGCCTCAATGAGGGTATAAGTAATATGGATGACTATGTGGAACCATTCACACAATATATACAATGAGAATAGATGAAGTGAATAGAAAAAAAAATTAAATAAGTAACATCGTAATGGATATATTTTGATATATACAAGTGAAGTGAAATAGTGATAAAAGAGCGTCTAAATATACTACAAAATAGTGTCTAACATACATTAAGGATATAAAAAAATATATATAGTAAGAACAAAAATACAATTTTTTTTTTTTTTTTTAACATTTATTTAGGGGAAGAATTACAATCTGCCTCAATGTGGGCAATAAGTAATATGGATGGCTTAATGGATCCATTCACACAATATGTACAATTTGAAAAGCAAAAACAAAGAAAGTGAACAATAGATAAAATTGAATAATAAATATAAATAAGTAAAGTCTCGTAATATGTAATAGTAAAAAAAAAAATTAAATAAACAAAGTACCTCAAACTATACAATACATAAAGTGAAAAAAATAAAAAATAAATAATCATAATAATAATAAGGTGGCCATTGCCAGGACTCCATGTCGAAATTTATAATAGATCACGAGGCCACTGCCTTTTTAACCTGCGAGGAGGATTATGGGGGTGAGTGGAGCTGGATAGGGATTGTGCTAGTGGATTAGGATGATGTGAAAGTTTTGATGAAATTTTGAAAATTTGACAGGTATGGATTCTAGGACAAAAGGTATATTAAGATCGTTATGTAAGGTTTTATTGGAGACATAGTGGGGGGCATTGGTTATGGTTCTCAGGAATTTTGATTGGAAGGATTGGATACGTTTGATGTTCGAGTATTTTGCTGTTCCCCAAATTTCTAGTCCGTAGGTCCAGATAGGCTTTAGGATTGTCTTGTAAATTAAAAGCTTGTTGTCTATTGTAAGTTTTGAAGTTTTGCATAGTATGGGGTAAAAAATACTATTAAAATAAAAGTTTAAAAATTGAATTATAATTATTTACAATATACACACATCCTAGGGATTTCTAGAGCAGACTTGTCCCTCCAATTGTAGAGGAACAAGCTCTTTGGAAATCCCAGTGTTGCTCTCTCAGCTGCGTCCCTGGTGTAAAAAAATGTGATTATTTAAAGTTTGACTATTGAAACATTCAATTGAACTTTAGCTTGAGATATTATATAATTTTATTTTATTATATAATCTTTGAAAAATAATCCTGATATTTAGAATTGAGTGTGATTTAATCTACAAATTCAGAAATTAGTGAATATCGGATTGGTTGTTTATTGGGACTTAACTTTCTTAAGTGGTCCAATTAGGGCAAGAATAAAAGGAGTATTTATCAGAGTTGTTAAAGGTTATAATTTAATTTTTAAAAATATCAATTTTTTATTTCCATCACTTTTTTTTTTTTTTTTTTTTTTTTGTTACAAAAGTACTTCTGCATAATTGCGGCATTTGTTTTCACTATAAGTATTTTAAATGTTATGGAATACTTCTCTTCAAATTAAGGTCTATTGTTCCTTAAAACTCTCGGAAATATCAAAGATCTGACTTTTTAAGTAATGAGCCTCTGGTCCAGACGAACTAAAATCTATTCATAAAGCATGTTTAGGTGAATTTTAATACAAATATATATATATATATATATATATATATATATATATATATATATATATATGTATATATATATTTTGAAAATTTATAACTTTCCAAAAAAAAAAAAAAATACTTCCAGTAAATATGGTAATAGCGTTCATAATAACTTGACAATTTCTTCTGATGCAACTACCCACTGGTAGCACTTCAATAAAAGTTCTATATGAGAAGGTCCCGAGGCCATCTTCTTTTCAGACGCCTCGGAGGGTTGTTGGGAATAGAATGGTTAGCAAGATGTGATACTAGTGGGTTTGTGTGGTTATAAAGTCTATTATGATAGCATAGGTATCTGGATTGGGCTAAATCAGCTACATATGGAACATTAAGGTCTTTATGGATAAGTTTGTTTTTGAAAACAGTAAGGAGCATTTAGGATTTTTCAAAGGATTTTTGATTACAAGGATTGGATGCGGGATGAATTATATGATTAAGTGGAGCCCCAGATTTCAACTCCGTATGTCCAAATAGGCCTAATTACTGTCATGTAAATGAGTCTTTTGTAATTTATCGGCATATTAGAGTGCTTGTCTAGTAAATGTTGAAGAAGTTAGGTAGCGGATCTGTTCAATACTGATCAGTGGAATATTCTTAATGGATACTATAGAGCAAGAAGTCGTAGGTTTACGACATAGATATAAATTTTAAAAATAAAGTTAAATAATTACTTACATTTTAATTCAAACCAATTCAATATGTTACACATTGCCTACATCAATGAGTGAATTTTTATTTTAATAGGATAATAATAGTTAAATAATAGTTATTAGTCAAGAATGACTGCACCTAGGCGCAGTGCTACAACCAACATCCTATTAGTTGAAGCCACCCAACTATTACTCAATGACTGACTGTGGTATCTTAACAATAACGTAGCAGTTCTAAAATTTAAACAAATACCAATTGGTTTAAATTTTTTTTAATGTTATTTATTTAAAGGTACAACTATAAAAAAATACATCTACTAAACATAAAGATAATAGTCATAATAATGGATCAATAATATCAATTATATATAAAGTTAAGTTGGTAAATATAAAAAATTAAACAATCCAATGCAGGTTCATTATTTTTTATTAATAAAGCATCTGGAAATATATTCAATTTCTCGTATTATATATTATTGATAAATTGAAATCTCTACGCATGTCACAGCGTATATTAATCATTTACTTATTATTGTTAATATTGGGATTCGAATTAATAATTACACTTAAATAACTAATAACTAAATATATATATCTTCAAATCTCCATTCCCTTACTCTTAATTTTGTGTATGTTGAAATTGAGCGTGAAATTTCCAGTTAGATAAGTCGGTCTTCTAAATTCGTCGAGATCACGATTTTTGAAAAAATATTGTAAGTTTATAGTTAAGAGTTGATAATAATATAATTCTACAAGATTATTTATTTTTAATTTTTAAAATTACTCCACTATTGCCTGTTGAACAGATCCGCTACCTAGGACCCCACTTGGACAAACGTCTAAATTAGAATCCACATACAAGACTAAAACGACAAGAAACTGCCCGTCGTTACAGACTACTTCTACATTTACTAGGCTAACGTTTAAAGCTCCAAATTAATTACAAAAGACTCATTTACCTTACCGTGATTAGACCTATTTGGACATACGGAGTATAGCTTTGGGGCTCTACTAAACCATTTAATTCATATCGTATCCAATCCTTACAACCTCAAAAAACAATCCTTACAGAATCCTTCGATAAATCCTCAATGCTCCTTAATTCGTGACCAATAAACTTATCCATAAAGATCTTAATGTTCCATTTGTTGCTGACTTAGCCCAAACCAGATACCTATCCTTCCATAGTAAGCTCCATAACCACTCCAATCCAATAGTCTCCCAACTTGTTTCCCCCTCCATCCCTGATAATTCTCCGAGGCGTCTGAAAAGAAGATGGCCTAGAGACCTTTTAGTGTAGATTTTATTGAAGTGCTACTAGTGAGTAGTTCTTCACAAGTTATTTACATGCCATTGTATTCACTGTCAACACATTTACTTTATTTTGTACACATTTTTATTATTTTGTACAGTTGTAAATATCAATAAATGAAAAAAAACAAAACATTTTTTAAATATTTATTTTTTAATATTTACAACTATATAAAATATGAAATATTTACTTGGTTGTTAAAAGGTTCTTGTGAACACCGTTCCATTCCATCTCTTATAAGTGATCATCTAAGTAGTTTTTTGTTCCAACTATTTATGTCGGTTAAAGAATGAAAGAATAAGTTCGTAATTGTTTTGTTTTGTTTTTTTTACTTTGTTCCTATTATGGAAAATTATCAGTTCCATAAAATTTTGAAATTCCTAAACATTTACGTAATTTCACATACAATGATAATTATGCAGTTTTATAAAATATAACTTATATATGTTATTAAAAAACAATTAACAATAGTTCTATAATAGAAGGTCTTTTGAATTTTCCTTTCAGATGCCTCGGACGATTATCGAGAATTGGTTGTAAAGCAAGTTGGAAAACTAATGGGGTTATGGTGTTTACTATGAAAGGTAGGGTATCTGGTTTGGGCCAAATCAGCAACATATGGAACATTAAGATTCTTATGGATAAGTTTATTGGTGACGTAGTAAGGAGCATTATGCTATTACGCTTCTCTTGTAAATGTTGGAGTAGTCGGAAACGACGAGCAGTTTCTTGTCTTTTCGTTTGGTATGTAAGATTTAGTGATGTATCGGTACATTTACATACCAACGATACCGATTTCAAAAAATCGATTTCCGCAAACCATACCTCAGTTTAAATATAAATTGCTGCTATATAAAATAATCTATATGAAAGCTAAAAATAATATTATACGTTAATTATAGATCAATATATCTAATAAATAAATTCCTTAGAATCGACTTTAGATCATCGATTCTCGAAACCGATCCTTTATCGAGAATCGGTGGATTCGATATTTGGAATCGTTAGATTCCTAGTTAGATAAGATTGAATAAAATTTTTCCAATGATATATCTGGGGACGTTGTTGGAAAGCTCAAAAAAATGGCGTTGGAATATGATTATTATTGTTTGAATATATTGTTTTAACATTCTCACAATGTAATCTCATTACATCTCATTTCGAATGTATAAGATTTTAATAAAATTTAGTTGCCTGTGAAAGTGTTAGTTAAATGGATTGCCACGCCGAAGGGGTCAACTACTTTCGAAGATCATATTTTCTAATTCCCATTGCCCTGTTTCGTACTAGGATTCATTTATCTCTGCTTCAAATCCGCCCTGCTTTTACTCTGAATAGTACATAGTGACCATAAATTCGTGATTGAACCGTAAAACATTACTGGAATACGGATACGGTTAATAGAAAGTAGGGAACGTTACCTTTCAGATGCGTTATGGATCCGATCCTATTAATATTTATACTATATTTTGTCTACAATATTGTTCTCTATGCATCGGATACAAACATAAAAATAAAAATATGATTTGGAGAAAGTTTCTATCCGGTACCGTTGTGGGTCATGATAATGTATTCGCATATCTTCCAAACTGAATACAGTACTTCTTCAGTCCTCTGCATCACAAGATTGAAATGAACCAGGCGTGTTTATGGTATCTATGTCATATTATCATAAATCGTAAGCGGTATTTTGGGCGGGAACCGTGGAATACTAAAGAATACTGCTACCTTAAAATACTTATTTAGTATTATTAACGCGAAGATAAACCATCATCTTCTGGGGGAGGGGGTTGTAGACCAATTTATAAAATTAATGTAAAAGGTAAAGAATCACCTTAATGGTCTCAAAAATGTATAATTAGTACAAGGAAAATTAGCATCGAATCCTTCAAATTAACAATTTCTGACAGCTGGAAATAGTTCACCGTCCTTAGCTTATGTGGTAGAAAGTCTTACTCGAAATGACGTGGGATTTGGACAGGGGAATTAGCTGTTTGATCAAATAACTCGGAAACCGTTACTTTTAGCACATTTTGTGTTCTATACATTATTAAAGCAAATACGATTTGTAACAAATTAAGGTCTATTCATTTTGTTTCTCAGATCAATAGTTTTAGAGTACCAATATCCAAAAGGGTACCAACAACATGATTTCACAGAGAAGTGTAACTATTCATCTTTAACCATTGATCTGAGCAAAAAAATAAATGAAACAAAAAACAAAATTAATTAAAAATTTGATTTGCTTTAATAATGTATAGAACAGTTATTTGATCAAACGTCTAAAAACATACAATTTTTATTGACAAGTCACTAAAATGTTTTATGATTTTTATTTTAGTTTTGCGACATATATTTATTGAGTTGTCCAAATAATGATGCAGGCTTTCTTATTACCTTTAAGTTACCCTTCTGTATAGTATACTGTATATGTTTAAGAAATTACTGAATTCGATATGTTAATTAATATATTTTATTTTTCTTATTTGCAGGTAAGAAATCGAATCACATTCCTTGCATAAATTGACTATAAAAGTAAGTCATATCTGTGTTTTAAAGAAGAGAAAGATAAATGTTTCTAGATATTAACTTTTAAGTGACAATCGGATTACGTGACTTAGTGTATGCACTGTTCAACAATGGTTAAAACATTTCGTGATGTAGACTTCTTCCCTGGATCACAATCTTTTGCGAGCTTTATTGGATGAAAATCTCAGAATCATTAGATGAGGTTTTACTATTGCTTGAACTTAGTTACGAGTTTCAGCTTCAGCCCCCCTTCTCTCCAGACCTCTGACCTACCAACTAGCATTTTTTTAAAAGGAACAGTACCACTTTTTAAACGATAAAACATTTACGGAACAAAAGTCGATAGAAATCAGAAATGGTTATTGATAATTCTATTTAGAGAAGCAAACTCGTTGGAAGAAATGTATTTAGAGAAATAGAGCGTATTTTGATAAATAATAACATTTTCTAATAATTTGTTTTATATGTTTTAGTGCACATATCAGACATCCATTAAAGAAATGACAAGAAACTGCTCGTCGTCTTTGACTATTCCAACATTTACTAGACAGGCATTCAAAGTACCTAATAAATTACAAAAGACATGATGGCAGTAACTAGACCCATTTGGATAAACGGAGTTGAGCTTTGGAGCTCCACTTAACATTCCAATTCTTCTCGTATCCAATCCTTTCAGTCCAAAATCCTCAATGCTCCTTACGTCCTAAACAAACTTATCCCTAAAAATCTTAATGTTCCATATGTTGCTGGTTTGGGCCAAACCAGATACCTATTCTCTCATAGTAAACTCCATACCCATTCGAATCCACCAGTCTCCCAACTTGCCCCACACTCCATACCAGATAATCCTCCGAGGCGCTTGAAAAGAAGCCACAATCTTTTCTTAAATGTCTTCCTAATTGAGAACTATTGAAGTGCTACTTGTGAGTAGTTCTTCACTTGTTATAGTAATCATTTTCCTTAAATTTACTTGTATGTATTATGTATTTCTTTAATGGTTTTTTCACCTGTACCAGTAATTTTTAACATTGCTAAAATTGCACTTTGCAGTTTTACTAAAACTGTTGCAGAATGTCACTAGCCACATATCCTTCGATTTCTAAACTTCAGTGGAATCCAAACTTCATGCCACATATTTATAGCTTTTTTTGATAGCAATTTAATGGAATTAAGTGAACTTTATTATCGATTTCTAGCTCTATATAATACCGTATCTTTGTAACCTCTCTTGAATGAAACTCGCCACCTATTAGTCAATTCTTAAACTCACTGTGCACCACATATTTATTGATTTTTTAACATCAATTTAATGAGAAATATATAAATTTTATCATTGCTAAACCTTCCTTGAACTATGATCATAATGTAGTTAAAATGTGGTACAGATTGGTTCTGTAGTTTTCGCGGTTTGTGACCACAAACGAAAAATGGCTTTTATATAATATAAATTATATAATAGTTTAGATAAATTCGTAAATATCAATAAATAGTTAGGATAAGAAAAAAAAATTGTTTTAGTTTAAAAACTTCCTGCATTGATTTCCGACCATCTTTACAGCACTAATATTGAAAATAGTATTTTATTAAAAATAGTCATTACGTATATTTAACTTCATGCTTATAGTTGTGTACCTACGAATAATTTAGGATCTGCCTATAAATAATTATTCTTGTCCAGTTGAGATTTTCGAGTTGTATTTTTACTCCTTACTTTTCCTCTATTCTTTTTTATTTATTTATTTATTTTTTATATGAGCTTCATTAATGTCAATAAGAACTATAAGAGAGAAGCAGGTCGACCGTTTCTATATAATCCTTAAAGTAAAAAATAAACATAAAAAAAACACACACCAGCTACTCCAAGAAGCTACCGTTATTTCCACGGGGAAAGCCGACCCTTAGGCAGTCCTGTACTGCTATTGCTTGCTGTACTGAGGCAAAGAAAAAAGGAAATAGCTCTACCCGGTATAGAATTTTCCTCAGGAAAAGTTCAACCGTACTTGAATTGCGCAATCGCCGTCCGTGTTATTTTACCAGATGCTTTAAAATTAATTTCTTCTTCTGCAACGTTGCGATAGGAAAGAAATAAAAAAAAAAAATAAATAAAAAAATAATGTTTATTCTTGGACGTTGTCCCCTAAGAATAACAAACATGTATAATAAGGTACTACAATAGCCTGGCTAATTTCATACAAATATTTCATACAAAGCTGTTAAAATGTGAAGAACATGAGACATGTAAATGCAGTTAATAGTAGATAAAATAACATAAAGAACTTTCAGTAAATATACTAACATAAGAAGAAGAAGTAAAATAAAATAAAAATTGCCACCTGTGATTTGTGTTTATCATGAAACGTGCATTGTCTTATGACTTCTTGGCGACACCAGACCCCCGGATAATCTCACAAGGGGACGTTTTGAGTTGTAACTCACAGATTTGAATACCGATTTTTGTGTAATTAGTAGAGACCTATAATAGTGCAAAACTAGATTTATAGTCGCCAATGAGCATTAGGAGCCGAGAAAAAAAAAAATATGAAAATCACGTTTTATTATTTTTCTCAGCTCTCAGTCAAGATAGAGTAATGATTCTTTCACTTTAAATAATAGTTTTGTATGCTATTTGAAATAAAGATACTTTCGTTATGCTCAAGAGACGATCCGGCTTAAGGGTGCTCAAAGACTCCAAACAAAATGTTCAAATTCCAAGGAAATCCGCTTTAAATCAGTGGAAACTTTTTTTAATGAACAACTGGCCTAAAATCTCGATTTAACGCACCATAAGAACCCTATATCAGAAATAGAGTTTTTTAATTATTTAACCCTTATATAAGAAATTTTATTAAGATTAAAAAATATTGAATTTTTACAACTTTCAAGGAGGTTAAAATTTTGAAGTTGAGATTTCATCAACACATTCTAACGGCCATAACAACTACTTATGTTCAACCACAAGAATCAGCATACATTCTGCTTTTATCCATGCATAAAACATTGGGTTTAATCCAGATTTTAGTGGACAAAGACTGATGTGAATGAAAGAATCCTGCGACCTCCGATTTTGGCTAAACTATGCAGTTTTACGGCTTCTAGATGACTTTAAAATTTTATTCGGTGGCGAAATATGTGAGATACTACATTCTAAAATCCCACAAAATTTTAATGGTAAAATATAATTATTTTATGATTTCGACAAAATTTATTTTCTACATGTTTTTTTGGTATGAGGAATCTGAAAATGATATCAGTTTGCAGTTTAAAAATTTTCCTCACCCTTATTTTTATTTCAAATTGCATTGAAACCCTAAGATTGATGAATAATCTAAAATTAATATCAGGTTTTGGTTTTAAAAAAAAACACCCCTTACCTATATATTTTTTTAAAATGGTCTTATTTGAAATTTATTGTGTAAAAATTTAAATAATAATAGAAATTGTTCATTTTAAAACGTCTAATTTGTATAATATAAATGAGGAACTTTGTATAAATAAATAAATAAATAAATAAATGAGGAAATTTGTATAATATAAAACTGGAAACCGCAATACGGAAAAGAAGGCTGAAATTCAATGGCCATATGATAAGAATGGATCACTCAAGGCTCAATAAGCAAATATTTGAGAAAATAATCAAAATGAAAAGCCTGGGAGGTTATGCTAAACAAATAAAAGAAGAACTCCAGGAACTTAAAATTAGCAATAGAGATTGCATGGACAGAGAAAAATTCAGAAGGCAAATTGATAGTTTGAAGGTCCTTAGTGATAAGAAAAAGCATACCGGAGGAAAATGGACTGAAGAGAGGAGGGCACTTCACTCGGAGAGAATGAAGGAAGTATGGAGAAGGAGGAAAGGAGTCAGGGACAAATGATATTTGCGTGGTCCATAGCTGGCCTGTTCGCGAGAAAAAAAAAAAAAAAAAAAAAAAAAAAAAAAAGAGGAACATTTTTAAACTATAGCATGCAAAACAATAATTTAACGTGAAAGAATCATTTCTCTATCTTGACTGAGAGCTGAGATAAATAAAACGTGATTTTCATATTTTTTTTTTCTCGGCTCCCAATGCTGATTGGCGGCTATAACTCTGGTTTTGCACTATTATAGATCCCTACTACCCTCACAAAAATCGGCATTTAAATCTGTGTTACAACTCAAAACGTTCCCTTGTCAGTTTAGATCAATGATCAAAGCTAAGATACATGGTACATGTTTTTCGAATAGGTGTTTATTCACATTAGTGTGTACAATCATTTAATAATAATAATAATAATATTATGATATAATTGTTAATAATAATTTAAATATTCTTTTATGCGTTAAAAGTCAGAAAGGCTAAAACAAAACGCTGCTCTATACCTCCTAAACAACAACATTTAGAGCAATCTTCTTAATTACAATGTCATTCGTCAAATCTTAAATAATAAATAAATAAAAATCACAATTTCTGCCACTTTTTGAAGGAAATCCGAAAAATTTATCTTAGTCCACATTAATGATACAGAGCTCATTTTCTGCTCACATTATAGACTATTTAGTTTCGTTGGAAAAAGTTTGTATGAAATAAACATGAATATTATGTATAAGGTATTTTTAGTAACATATCCTTTTTTCTTAATGATAACTAAGCTTTGGTTTGAAAACGAGTATTTCCAGTGAACCGACTTGATAAAATAATTCGGATCAATCAAAACCGCTTTAATCGAGTTTTGCGGTTTAGTTCGTTTATGATTCTTGAACTGTATTTTTGAAGTTTTCTTTGACTTCTTCAGGGTTCGGTTGCTATTAGGACGAGACCGTAGGGGACACAAAAACCTAAAGAAAAAAAAAGTTGGGGTCGAAGAGGTCTTGTTAGATACGTCCCGATATATCCGATACTGGTTATAATCATTCTATGCGATATTTGTATCGATAAACTTAATTATCGGTTCCATAAATTTGATGTTTCATCGCTGTCATAAGAAAAATATTTATATCTTTTTGTTAATTGCGAAACTGACATTGGTTTCATTAGTGCTCAATATACATTAATTATAAATAATATGAGGTTAAACTATCATACTTAAAGGATTTTAATATTTATAATAATATACGTATGTATTATGTTGTAGAAAATAATTAGCCTAACAAATAAGTTCATGTTTCTTATGAAGATATTTCATACTAACAAGGTGGTGATTTAACTTGGGTATTAGGGACCTACAATAGTGCAAAACTAGAGTTATAGCCAAGAAAAAAAAATAAAGTATCACGTTTTATTTTTTTTCTCAGCTCTCAGTCAAAATAGAGAAATGATTCTTCACGTTAAATTGAAGTTTTGGGTGTTATTTGAAATAAAAATACTCTCGTTAGGCTCAAGACACGACCTGTCTTTTGGGTGCTCGAAAACTCCAACAAAATGACAAAATTCTAATGTAATCCGTGGAAACATTTTTTAATGAAAAACTGAACTCATATCTCGATTTAAGGCACCGAAAAACCCTTATAAGTAAAATTTTATCAAAATCAAAAGATATTAATTTCTAACCCCTTTCAATCAATAAGTGAAATAATTTAATTTAATAAATATAAATCATGCATTAATTTTACCTTGTAAAACCATGGGCTGTTGGCTTTATCCAAAGGGATATTACTCAATGTTATATACTCTAGTGGCAAATAAAAATTATTTAAAGTAATTCCACGGCTAACATATACTATGTATTAAATGAATTCACCTACCATTTCTCATTGAATCCATGGCCAATAAACGGTAAAGTGAAGGCGGGTCAAATTGAAAATCTATACAATCCAATTCATTGTAGCGTACTTCGTTATGCTTTCTCAACCGTGACTGAACGTATGAAACATTAAAATGTATACCTACCTAATAAGGTCTCACAATCAACAAAATAATATTCCAGAAGTCTTAATTTGCAATTTCTGACAGAGGGTTCTTATAGAAAATCTTAACATTCCTGCTAGTTTGAAGCCGATTCTGGTCCTAACTGCCTTATAATGAAAACTCAATTGGCCTTTACCAGAGAAGGTACTTGGGATCAGTACTTTCGTAAGAATATACTTTTACTGGACAACGGTTGCGAAAGGAGACGATTTGAAAGAAATCACGCCTTACAGTCAGAATTTCTCCCCAATTAATGGTTCCTACCCTAAAGAGGCTGAGTGTGCCCAAAGACGATCTTCTGTCAGTACTTCAGACCATGAAGATATTTGGCAGTATATTTCCCCAAATCAGACCACCCTTGCACAGAACCTTGACTAGGTTACATTCTAGAAAACAACTTCCCAATACCTGATTAAGATACACGACCAAGGTAATAAAAAAATTATTCTTTTAGTTACGTTCCATAAAATAAATAGAACAGGAAAACAAATATTATATTCCTTCTTTCGTGATTTAGAACGTAAAAAAAATATATTGATTTTGTTTTAATATAAATGCCGTCCTGTACTTCGTTTTAAACCTTCATTAGCCTGCTTTTCCTCAGTACTTGAACCGTTCTTCCTTAAATTTATTTTCCTCTTTTCAAGAGATCTTCCTAATTGTAAGCCTCTTAATTGCTAAATAATAATCTTCATTATTTTCTCAAGTGAGTTGTTTTCAGTGGCCCTCTCTACCTAAAGAGGAAGCTGCTCTTATTTTCTTTGCATTACACTATTATTTAATTATAAAATTATAATTCACATTAAATTATAATTCACATTAAATAATAATAATTCTGATATATATATTGTATGGTATTTTGAAACCATTGAAAAAGAAAATCACGAAAAATGAGATTTTTAAAAATTAATTTAAATATATACAACGCCAAAATATTTTGTCCTCGAGTTCAAAACTAACTAAAAACATCATAAATGATTTTGTATTGTAATTATTAAGAAAATAATAATTAATATACGGTAAATTCTTGAAGTTAGCATTCCGTTTTCGCAACGTTGGTCGTAAATGTGTTAAATCGAGTTTTCAGCACAAATATGTTTTTCAGGCTATACTGTTTTGTTTTTTTGGTAAGACATTCACATAAATCTTCACTTTTTCGGACCGGTTAAAATTATATGCAAAAGCCAAAGAAAAAAAATGAATAAATATAAATTCTAATGAGATTAAAAAAAAAAAACAAAAAAAAAAAAAAAAAAAAAAAAAAAAAAAAAAAAAAGCCGGAATTGGCTCAGAAAAAAGGACATTTTATTTTACACCTGGTGTTAAAAATAATTTAAATAACTGACTGGAACTATTAACAGAGGATTGCTGTCAATATTATTGTAAAATAAACATTTTCATTTAGAAAACTCTGTTTTGAAGTGAATAAGTTTTTAAATTTGCTACCATACGGTGGTAGCTTTACCATTCGATAGCTAAAGGGTCAAAGAATTTATTTTATAAAGAACAGTGACACATCGTGCGCGGTGTAGGGGAAAGTGCCGAAATTTTTAGGTTATTTTTCTGCGTATCGATATTTGCAATGAGTATAACTTTTGACTGGGATAAGCTACAATACGTTGGTCGTTTAAGTTTTAATCGTTAGCTGTCTCAAAACACTGACATTTTGGAAATTTATTTGGAAATGAAATATGCAAAACCTGGTGATGTTTGTCTTGTTAACGTAAAAGCCAATGGCATCTTCAAATTCGTACTCGGGTGTGTGTATATCCACCAGGGCAAAGCGTTGGGAGAAATTAAACTCTTTATGTTACGATCGTTGTTAAAATATTCCAAAAACATCGCTAAAATTATATCCGATTGTGAGCCTGATCTTACTACACCAGTTATGATAGTTGGAGTCTTTGATGTTAATGTCTCACAAAGCCGTTCATTGCGTGTTCAGCGAGTTCAATTAGTCCTATATTGAAACTTCTCCAGCAGCGTTAAATAATACCTAATAATACCAATACCTGTATTGATTTAACGTTTACCAGAAATCTCGATGTATCTTGTATGCCATTTGTGTCGTACTTTTCGTATCACAGACCTATCATTAATAAAGTTATATTTTTACACAATAATTATTTGTTTCCTTGCTTTTATCCTAAATGCATAAATAGAAATATTTTATTTAAAAAATATAACTCGTACATAAGCGTATTCACGTACAACACACAGCCCTGTCCCTGACACAGCCACACACCTTCTTTTTTTTTTAAAGATTTTATTTGAGCTACCTTTCGGCATTGTTTATTTCATGTAAAATATAGCTTGGGTAAAGTAAACCAAATGGGGTCACTTTAACCCAATTTTTAATAATTTATTATATCCGTATAAATTGGAAAGTTTGAAAACGGCATACATTTTTGGGATTGGGCATAAATTCATCCATGTTTAAATTATTTTATCACCGAAGAATTACATCCAATTGATTTTTTTCTATGTTATTTGCTAAATGTTTCATTATTTTTTAGGGGTTTTCCTCTCCATATTCTTTAAACAGGGCATATGAAGCATATTGGGATAATTGAAAAGTTAATTAAATAAACGCAAGAATTAATTTTTAAAAAATACTTAATTAAAAAAATTACCCTTGCGGGGTATAGGTCTGATAAGATTTAGAATGAATTCATTAGAGATTTGCCCCATCTTATGTAAAACTGTAATGAACAATTTAAAATTTCGTAACATTAATTTTTTTTTAATCTGCTTGAAGTGTTAAGGGTAAAATCTAAAAAGAATGAAATTTTTAGTCGAGAAAATCAAAAAAATTAAATGCGTGGAATATTTTGCCATACTGTATATTTTATTAGAGACTTTCGTTTAGTATGAAATTGACCAAAAACGTTTAGTCAATTGTAAGTTACTGTTCTAGTATTACAGGAAATTAGAAGATTTGAAGAAAAATATATTGGAAATGTCTGAATATCACTGATCGGTATAGTCTGCTGGAATGTCAAACTTCCCAGGGCATATTCTATTTTTCTTTTTTCTTCTTTTCTTTTTTTTTTTTTTGCTCCTAAGTACCACAAGGTCTTGTGATTCTGGTTCAACTACTAATGGTGATGACCCTAGAGCCTTAATGTCTGCTACATCTACTTTCGATTATTTTAAAACGACCTCCTATGGTTCTGTACATTTTCTCGTTGAACTTACAAGGGGAGGACGCACTCTGTCTCTCACGGATATTGTTGGCAATTTTTTTTGGAGCTTCCTGGTCAAAAAATATTCGACACGTATTTTACCGTTCCGACTTATAGGCCCTAGAAGCCAAGACAAAAGATGAAATCGGCATGCTTTTTGCACGAACTGAGTGAAAATTTAAAGAAAAACACAGCCGCTACATAGATATTACTTTAGGTTAATTAAATATAAAAACAATTATTAGATCTTCAAGTAAACTACCTTAATAGATTTTTTTCTCACAAAAAATTATATCAGTTTCTAATTCAGCACCTTGAAAAAATTGAAAAACGTTTATTCAATAAAAAACAAAAAATATAGTTTTTTCACCCTCTTCAAGAGAGATGAAATTTTTATACCGATTGTTAGTAACTTTTCTTTAAATCGCCATTACTTTTTTCTCGTCCGCTTCCGATTTACCACAAAAGACTCATTAACATGACAGTTATCTATTTGGACATATAGAGTTGAGCTTCGGGGCTCTACTAAACCATCCAATTCATCTCGTATCCAATCCTTGCATTCCAAAATCATACGAAAAATTCTCAATGCTCATTACTTCGCCACCAATAAACTTATCCATGAAGATCTTAATGTTCCATATGTAGCCCAAACCAGATACATATCTTTTCATAATAAGCTCTATAACCATTCAAGTCCACTGGTCTCTCAACTTGCTTCTTACTCCATTCCCGATAATCCTCCGAGGCGTCTAAAAAGAAGATGGCCAAGGGACGTTCTACATAAAGTTCTTATTGAAGTGTTCTAGTGAGTAATTCTTCAGAAGTTAGTTACATGTCATTGTTATCATTTTGATCAGGTTTACTTGTTGCATATTGTGTACAGTTTTTTCTTGAGAGATATCATTTATAAAGCAAGCAGTGCTGCCCGTTTCAAATGGGTTGCTAAATACACAGCATACTTTATCAATCTAAGTCAGACATCTATTATCCCCCTTTTTAAATTAATAAAATAAGCCCCCCCCCAAAAAAAAAACAACAAAATAAACCCGTAATAGTCATTTTTTAAAAAAAATATAAATACCTAAACGTTTAAATGATAGTTAAAAATAATATTAAATAGACAACATAAAATCTTATAGATAAGTATATGAAATTAACTTTACAAAATGAATATAGAAATATGTATATTAAATAACAATAACTATATAACGATACAAGTAGGACAATCATGCAATATACTTATGCAAATACATTTCTTCCCCTTCTTTTGCTTTACGTTTTCAAAACCATTGCTTACCGTTTGACCAGGCATATGTTAAAGGTTATGAGTTTTTAATTTTCTATGCGGATGGAATTCCGTATTTGTAGGTTCTTTTGAATGCTGAATAAGAATATGACGTCATTTTTTGTGTAAAGGTAGTTTACTTAAAGATCTGATTAATTTTTTTTTTAAGAATTTAACTAACCTAAATCACAATCAATGAAGCGGCTGTATTTTTAATAAATGTGTACTCAAAAGTAAAAATTTGAAAGCTAGAATCATGTCGATATAATTTTTTATAACTCGAAATATAAAATAAATTAGTTTAGTGCTGTTCTTGTCTCGGGTTCTAGGGCCCATTAGTCGGAACGGCAAAATACGTGTCTAATATTTTTTGGCTAGGAACCTCCAAAAAAATTGCCAACAATATCCGTGAGAGACTGAGAGTGCCCTCCCCTTGTTAGTTGACTTAATTTCTTTGGTCTTAACTGCAGCTGTTACTAAAACATAAGAAAAGAGTATTATTTCAAGGTTATTACTTAATTAGTTAATGTACTTTCTTTTTTTTTTTTAATTGTTATTAGAATTTTCTCTGATTTTAGCTAAGATTCATACAGCCAATTCAACTTACCATATCTAGACTAATAGCGATTGTTGAAACATAGCAATAATAATTTTAACGATAAAGAAATCTACTGCTAATGATGCTTTAATAATGAGCTATAATTTATCGATGCAATTACCTTGATAATTTTCAAGAAATCAAATTTATTTGAATATTTTATTTGTGGAAGAAATTTTATAGTGTCTGAAGTTGAATTTAAATCGATAATTTGCCCATAACATTGTTTTGAGTAAACTACTATTAAAATTTTTATGCAATCGACCGTTTAGTTTTTGTTACTTTATTACATAAATATGCCTCTGGATTATAAAGCTTTACTTTTCTAAAGTATATAAATTATGTTTAAATAATATAAAATTCTCGCATGGAGCTGTGGTTAGCATATTGATAGATGTTATCAGTTTTAAAGAATATTTTATTTTTTTTTTATTATGTATCATATGGATTAAATGAGATATTAAAAATGAGCAGAAATATAATGTTTTTTGTTTAATTTATATAAATTAAAGTGTAATACAAAAAAATAATAATAATTTTTTTTTTTGTCTTAAAAGATCCTTTATGGTTAATTTCTATTTCATACTGGAAATAACAATAAATAAATTAATTGATTAATTAATGTAATGCATTTGGAATTCTAGCTAGGAGTGCAGTAAACATGATGATAGTGGTTATCGGTTGTAAAGAATGTTATCAATTTGTATAGCATATACACTAAATAAAATGTAAAAATACAACAGAACATATAGCAAAACAAGAAAAATAAAATTGATTTTTTTTTTTTTTAATTTTAAACTTTAAGTTATAAGTCGCCACCATGTTGAAGTTCTTGTACATCTGTCCTGTCTCCTTCACACATTACTCTATAGCTAAGTGCGGTATGGATGCAACTGTATGAACTGATGCAATAGACTTGACCAAAGTCGTAAAACGAACATGATTTATATTTACCTCATTGAAAAATGCAAACTACAATATTCGATTTAGATGAAATTTGACCACATCCGGAATATGGCTATTACCTTCATCATACTTCATAATACATAAAAACTCGTTTTTAAAGATCATATTAAAAAAAAAAAGGTATTTAAATCTTCTGCAGTTAATGGACAAGGGATAAGAAGCACACAAACCTGTCTTCTAAGCATTTCTTATATTTCGTAAACTCAGCAAAATCATT
The DNA here is from genome assembly GCA_003667255.2 of Euschistus heros. Classification (NCBI taxonomy): domain Eukaryota; kingdom Metazoa; phylum Arthropoda; class Insecta; order Hemiptera; family Pentatomidae; genus Euschistus; species Euschistus heros. The sequence continues at coordinate 2,825,080 of RCWM02000061.1, forward strand.
GTTTATAAATGGTCTCAATGTGCATTGACAGGTCGGGTTCGGCTTTTAAATTATCAGTTGGCATTTTAAAGTTGGTTTTGAGAATTTATACTTATTTTTCCATATTTTATCGAAAATTATATTTACGCTAAACTCACTTATCCGTGCACAAATTTCTAGAAGGAGAAAACAAAAATAATCAAAATTACTTTGTTATGAGAAATATTTGCTAGTAAGTCTAAAGTTTAGAATTATAGATCGTACGGTAAAAACTATGTTTGTCTTCTTGAAAGCTGAAGAACATTTCAAACTGTTTACATTGATTAAACAAATGATTAATACATTACAGTAGATAATACGTCGATTATGCGGACGTCAATTAACCAGAACGTGAATTTGAAATTTAAATAAGGGTTGGCTAGACTTAATAATTTATTGTATGATTTTATGCAAGAAAAAAATTTCTGTTCCTGACAGTTAAAATATTAAAACCTTAATTTTATTATAAATGTATAATGTATCAAACCTCCCAATTCATTACAAAAGACTTATTTACATGACTGTTGTTAGACCTATTTGGACGTACGGAGTTGAGCTTTGGGGCTCCAATTCATCCAATTCATCTCGTATCCAATCCTTACAATACAAAATGCTTCGAAAAATCCTTAATGCTCCTTACTTTGTCTCCAATAAGCTTATCCATAAAGACCTTAATGTTCCATATGTTTCTGAGTTAGCCCAAACCAGATACCTATCCTTTTATAGTAAGCTGCATAACCACTCAAATCCATTAGTTTCTCAACTTGCTTTCCACTCCATTCCCGATAATCCTCCGAGGCCTCTGAAAAGAAGATGAGATCTTCTATTGTAGAATTTTTATTGAAGTGCTACTGACGAGTAGTTCTTTTCAAGTTATAACATGTCGTTATAATCGTTATCAGTTCATTTACTTGATTTACATATTTGTATAGTTGTAAATTTCAATAAATTGATATATATATATATATAAAATGTAATTTTCTTAGAAACTAAGCTGTTTTAATATTTTATAATCTTATTTCCGAATATTTTAATTGTAATTTACTGTTTTTGTAGCTCAGATTCTGAACTAGAGTCCGTTTAATTAATTTGATAGGTCTATGAGTAATGGTTTTCCGTTTTCCTAGATAAGATTTTCCTGGGAATTCTTCGATTCCTTCTACTTCCTCAACTTGGTTTTTTCAGTTTGAACGTTCTGTGTGACACATCAGAGTTTGGTTTAACACTAAATTAATCATCAAAGTGCGAAGTTCAAATTTATTTCGTGTTTAATAATTCAGTGTCTTGCGAAACTAGTTTTGAATATGTCAAAAAAAAGCCGTGTTGTTACTTTCCTTTAGGGCAAAGTAATGATCATTGATGAGCTTAAAAAAAAAAAAGAAAAAAAAAAAGCGAAAATTTAACTGCCCTAACCGACGAATTTAAAATTAGAAGAATTGACCATGTTCAAGTTGAAAAAAAAATCCGAACTCTATTATTAATTTTACTTCAATTATAGATAGTGAAGGTGGACAAAGCGCCGAAAATAGATGAAGAAACCATATTACAATAAAATGTATACTTGCATGTGTCTTAATGATTGCGTTTAACCTTTAAATAAAAACATATTATTTATATCTTATGTTTTTATTTTTTCTTACTTCTAATTTTACTTTGTGCATAAGACTTGGCCTTAGCATTGATTGGCCTGAGTCCGAATAACCGACGCTTTGCTATATTTGTGTTTTCATACTGTCTTATTTTATAAGACTTAGTTGTTCAGAAATTCTTAATATTTATTATACACTTTTTTTTTTTTTTTTTTTGTTATTGACAATTTATTTGTTGAAATCTGCTACTGTATAACAAAATACGTAGTTAAATTTTCTGAATTAACGAATATAATGGCAAGAGAAAAAACATTTCTGATTTATATAGTTTTAAGCGTAAGGGGTCGTTCTAGAATTAGGCCAAGATATTGCATTAAAAATGAAAAGTAGTCATTCCACTATTGGATAGTTTAGGTAGTTTTCATCTCATAGTAAAAATACCTATAGCAACTAGATATATTCGTTTGTCCGGAAATTAATGCAGGATTTCATGTTTAAACCAAAACTTGATATTATTTTTAAACAGATTGTTTAGCAGGTTTTGGTTGTGGTAAACAGATAGTATACAGAACTACAATTTTACGTGAAAAAGTTATTTCTCCATCTTGACTGAGATCTGAGAAAAAAAATAAAACGTGATTTCCATATTGGTTTTTATTTTTACTTTTTTCTTGGCTCATTGGCGGCTATAACTCTAGTTTTGCACTATTATAGTCAAAACCTCTTCTTGTAATTTGAAACCAAGATATCACACAGTATCAGATCTGAGTAAAGGGATCTTACTTAACAGGACTTTTGGGCCGAAACTACGGCGTAGAGTAAACGTAATGTATCAGGTTTTGGTTGTGGTAAAGAGATAAATTATCACTTTAACAATAATATCAGGTTTTGGTTTAAACATTAAATCCTGCATAAATTTCTGGACAACCCAATATTATAAGTTGAAAATTTCATTTCATTCATGCCCAAAAAATAGTCCGAGATATTAGTACATAAATTATAAATCGTTAAATTAATTCTTTGATATTTGTTGATTTCCCCGTACTCGAGCCAATTGTTTCGTTTCCTTTCCACTTATTCGGTTGTTTCTCACTTTCGTTGTTCGAGTCGACTTCTTGGGTGACTTGGGGGAAAAAAACCCTGGCCTCCCATCATCCCCCTCCCAGTGGTAATGGCTCTTCAAAACAATGAAACGGAGGATTACCTTCCTACCTGACCTGTCCCCTCGATGGGCCTCCATCACCCCCAACGAAATAGAATCTTCTCAGGTACTAAGAAACATGACATTTTCACTTCACGTGTACGTTGTCAAGTGCCCTTATACACTCATTATATTTGCCATAAAACATCACAATTTTGCTGAAATTATTTAATGTTTACCATAATGTTGTTGAAGAGATTTATTTTTGATTGTTGGAATGGATACACAAAATATCGACATTTTATTTCTGATAATCCGATATTATAACAGTGGAACCTCGAATTATCGAGGATTTCGATATATCGAGGTAAGAGGTTGTAACTATAAAAAATATGTACATATTTTATTAAAATAATAATAACGAAAGAATAATTATGAAATTAGTTAAAACTTTAAGCGGACATTTGGAAAAAATCTGATACAGTTTGTATTCCAAACTTGTTTGCATTATCGCACTCTCTGTCAACCCCGGCATTCATGGCTTGAATAATTATCAATTTTTCTTCATACGAAAGAATTTTACGTTGTACCATTTTCAAGAATAAAAAAAATAATGAGGAACAAAAGAAAACAAAACGTATCGCACAAGTGTTTTACCAGAAACTGAAACAAACCGGAAACAAATGTCAGGATGGGAGTTACAGTCCTTCGTAGAATCTTTGATCAGTCTAAACTCAACTTATTTAACAAATCAACTTCAATATGTAGAGGTTTTTCCGATAAAAACTTCCTTTTTTAGAGATGCGGTGTAAACTAAGGAATCTTCGAAAATTCGATGTATCAAGGTCTTCTTAACCAATCCTTCGATATGTAGAGGTAAAAATAACATAGGAATGATAGGCAGATTTAAGGGGAATAGATAAACTTCGATATATCTATACGTACGATATGTATCATTTTCTCTGTATCATAAATATACAACAAACAACTATATATATGTTTAAAAAAAAATAACAAAACCTTACAAAATTGGTTTAAATATAGGAATGTGTTTAATATTTTTAAAACTTTTCCAATTTTATGTAGATTGGCTAGAAAATATGTTCCACTTCAGTGTCAGCAGAGCGATTATTTTGTAGAGCAGGGCAAACCTTCATCCATAATGAATAAGATAAGTGGAATAATTTTGGGATACTTTTTCTACAATCCATGGATGACGATTTTTGATATCATAATATTGATATCCGAATAAATATGTTTACCTGCTACATACTGATTAATTCATTATAACATACTTTTAAGTCTTAAACAGTTGAAATAATTGTGTTACTATTTATGGATAAGTATATTTTTTTTTTTGCATAATAAGGAGCGTTGAGGATTTTAGGATGGATTTTGGATTTGCAAGGGTAAATTAACTTTTTTAGTTTTTTTTAATTAATGTAGACAGGTAAATTTAATTCTTCTATTACTAATTGTTTGATAGTTGACTATTCCTAAGTAGTCTAGCATAGTAAACATCCGATTTACGGAATTTTATCACACTTCAACAGCAGATATCCTGGTTCAACAGATTATTGAAAAAATGGCTGATTTGGCATTTTATATAAATGAAATAATGAGTTAATAAACAATGTATTTGGATATTAATTTTTCCTTAAAAAAAAAAAATAAATAAAAAACAACAACTAACTTTTAAGGCATTGTATGTTTCGCCTCCAGTTTAATTGTAGACTTTGAAAGCTTTATATTTTGTCCTGGTTTGAAATAAAAAAAAAAAAATGAATTAAAAAAGAATGCTCGTAAAAAATCTACTGTAGTAGGCTTTCTTGTTTTAAGAATTTTATTAATTGACCCTTTGGAACATATAAGTTAATAAAGCTGTAAAGAAAAAAATTAAATGTATTTTTTTCTATTGTTAGCATTTTTTAAATGAACTAAAAAATAAAAATGAAATCAAAGATTAAGTACTGTTTGCCCAGAGTAAAATCTGTTGAGCAAGTGTAGGTTTGTTGGGAGCAAGTGATCACCTTTCACATTTCAATAACAAGACCTCCCCCCTGGAACGGGATCCCAACCAGTCGGTGAAAGCAAACCTCGAAAGTCACTTCTATTCACCCGAGGCCGGATTAAAGAATCAAATCCAGGTTATTTATTTGTCAATTTTTGTAACCGTTACTCAGTAACGGAGGATAGAAGAAAAAAAAAACAACTATTGAAATAGTAATTTAATGTATTGTATGACTACTTTTGACAATAACTTATAGAATTAATTTAGTCCAGCCTCTAGAAGTAAAAAGTCATAGAAAACCCTCCCAAAATTAAGTTTTTTCTTGACTGACTTTCATGTTGTTTTTTTTTGGGTGCCTAATCCGCTTTTAAACTTTTCCATTTCGAAAAATATAGAATATTTTTATACCCTGAAACAGCCAAAAAGTTCTACCCAATTGATTTTTTTTTTTTTTTTTTTTTTTCTCCGATAAAATTTTCATTCTTTAGTTTTTATGTCCCCATAAAATTTAACCATGAGTTATGAAACGTATTAGGATTATAGTCCAGTTAAGAAACATATTGTAGAGTTCATGAAATATGCGATTATTTTTTACCTCAGAGCGTCGTTAGGAGTAAATATAGAAAAATATGTTTCAAATAAAAATTTAATCTAATTATATTTTCTATAAAATTGTTTATATACATATTTATTGAACTTCCGACAGTTATACGTTGATATAGATATACGTCATTGATAATCGATAACTTTTGCAAAAAAAATAATTTTATAACAGCAAACAGAATTTAAAAAAAAATACCTTGTAATTTTAAATTTACGAAATTGTTATTTAATTATATCCAATCTTTTTTGCGTTCATTACGACTAGCATTCAATGGGGTGCAGGTCTAGTGTGGTTTTGAATTAATTCTTAGAAGGATGTGCCCCAGCTAATGCAAAAATTTAATACACCATATTAATTTAAATTTTGTAATTTCAATTTTTTACTGAAATACTGTTTACTTATTTTTTAAATAATCCTTATACTGGTTGATGTATATCATATAAAGAAAAAGGAAATATTTAGCCGAGAAAATGAAAAAAAAAATTGGTGAAATTTTTGAAATATATAAATTTAAATACTTTATTCAATATATTTTTGAGGTGTGCTTAATCCGAATATCTTTACTTGCCATCTCAAAAAAGTAAAACTTCGAAATAGCCTTAATATGTACTAATTTTTCATAAAAAAAAGAAAAATTTCTATCAAAATAAATAAATTAAAAATACCATAGATTAATCGGTTAAACTTGATAGTTAACATTCATTTTAATTGAAAACATTCGTTAGTTTGACAAATAAAATTATTAGAAATAGCGTCTAGATATTTATTGTTGTTAATTGTTTATTACTTCATTTATGGATAAACATATGTGATTTAGTTCATATCCTTTGAACTGGAAATAAAAGGCAAGTTTTATTTCACATTTTTTACCATCCGAAGCAATACCAGCCAAAAAGAAATCTCTAAAAATATCTCCAATTTTTAAATGACCAAAGCTAATTGGTGTTTTAAAAGTGGTCGACTTTTTTTTTTTATGTGTTTATTGTATTTTTATAAACAAGCATTTTTTATTCTTTAAATTATTTTTGAGGGTAAACAAACAACTGATTTAATTTGATATTATGGTTTCTGATTATTTGACATTTGTTTGTTTTTTTAAATAACCGTGTATATTACGAATGTCGGAAGCTAAACAACCATAAGATGGAGGTTTTAAAATTACTCTTTAAAATGAAGGAATTTCCATTCCCTCGACAGCGTTTCGGTTTACCACTTCTTTAGCGCGTTCTTTTTGCGGAGTCATCAGGGGTTCAGCGTTCTCAGTTATGGATTCTTTAGTTGTTTTGCTTTGTCGATCTTTCATTCCTTCCGACTATTTCCTTGAATTTTTTTTTCTTCAACCTCCCTTTACCTGATGAGACCATGATTTTTAAGAATTATTGTGATTGGTAAATAGTAAATAGTCACTGCGTAGGGATTGTGCTAATTACAATAGAAACACGCGTTCGTTTCACAGGAGTATAAAAAAATTTCGTTTGCAAAAGATCTCGATAGAAAGCCTCTCCTTGTAAGAGTGATTGAATAGTTTCTCGATGAAAGATTATGAAGTTTGGTCTGGAATATGACTGAGATTCTAGTAGTAGCATATGTAGGTGTCACCATATTGAGGCAGTTTATGAAAATTCAGCTTCTTTTGGTAGCCATGACCTTATGACGACATCTAAGACAGTGTTTGTTCTTGTTTATTAAATTTCATAATTTTTTTGAGTTAAAGGTTTCCGTAGGTAGCTATGAGATTTATAATGCAAAAAGTGTATACGTCAACTATTTCTCTTTGAAATTATGGCCAATAAAAGGGTAAATGAAGGTGAATCATATTTTCTCTCTCCTAAATTCCGACGGCAATACTTTCTGGATACTTTCCTATTCCAATGTCTAAAAACCAAAAACCTTCCTACATTCTTGATCTATTAACTCTGCGTTCTTCTGTTCACTTCCTAACAAATTTTTTTCCTGTAAAAAATGTATGCTGCAATTACTGAAGCATTTAATTTGTAAATAATAAACTAGACAATTGTACTTTTAACTGCATTATTTTTATTCTTAGGGGACAGTAAGTCCCAGAATAAAGTTTATTTTTTCAATTCATTTCATCATTTCATTAAGGGGTTAGGTACACATTTTTTTAAATGTTTTTTTGACTAACATGTATGATGTCAAGATGTTATGATGTTAAATTCATTGTTTAGGAAAAAATATGATTCCCCTTCACTTACCCTTTAATTGACCATAATTTCAAAGAGAAATAATTGGTGTATGAACTTTTTGTAAAATAAATCTCATAACAATTTACGAAACCCTTTGGCTCAAAAAAAAATTATAAATTTTCTTTAAATGCATCTATGCGGTAGGATCTACTACCGGTACTATCTTATTGCAACTTAAACATTTTTAAAATTATTTTTGTTTTGATTACAACAATTAGCTTGACTTTCTAAACTACATATAATTTAATGTAGTGCACATTAGTATTTAATAGCCAATGGTTTTTTCGATATTTGATGGAGTAATTTGATTGTAAATAGTAGAAATATCATAACTTTATCTCACAATTATTTCTTCTCAAAGATATGAATATCGAAATTTAAAATTCTGTCATAATCCTGTATATTCATTTTTGAAATAATGTGATTTATATGCCGACAAAAGATTTTCAGTAGCAGCCTCCGATGAAAAAAAAGTTGCGAATATGATGAACGTCCTCCTGGAATTGAAGAAATCCAGAATCGAACCGGACCATAAAATCGATTATAGCATTAAATTGAACATCCTTTTTTATTCCAGTTTCGAACATTTTTTTGACAAAGCTTTGCTGAGACTACCCACAGCGCTGTCTTCGCGAGCTATCGTCATAGTTGGCTTTGAGCGAAACTGTTAATTGAAAAAGAAATATTAATAGATTTTCGTTTTAGGTGACGATGGTTTGGGATGCAGTCATATTATTGTTGGTAATTGCTGCAACTGAAGTTGGTCATAATTTATTGTATTTCAATTGTATTAAAATATATATATATATATATATATATATATATATATATATATATATATATATATATATATATATATATATATTATTCATAAATCTAGATATAAAATTAAGCAAATATTAATAATGACATTTCATTGTCTCAATGGGAAATAACGTCATAGACGTGTTATCAATAACACTTCGTTATTAGTATTGTTTGATCTTTACCGCTCCCAGATCATTCACAGAATTTATTACTTTGGCAGTATTATTCACAGTATTGGTTACAGTATATGTTCCATATTTTTAGATCAAATCTCTGAAAAAAAGCTGGAGAAGGTAGTGAGTATAAAATTTATATGTCTTTATTTTATATCTTTATTATATATTTTTATTGTATGATAACATAAAACACTCGTTCGATTAGCAGCATAAAGTGACGCTAAATGAAATAAACAAACAAACATAAAACACCATTTCGGTATGGGTTCAAGTAACCCCCTGGGGAACTAGTATTCTCAAGTAATTTTTTAATTTAAGAAATGCCTAGCACTGATATGTAAAAACGAAACAGTAAAATGAAATAAAATGATCACCCTTTTTCTCTTTATAATCAAAACGTGTTTTGCACTGTAGAGATCCCTACATTTATTTTTTGTTTATTTCAATCAATATTTTATTGAGAAAGTACTACGATCCGCCTCTAAGATGCCCATGAGTAATTTAATTAAGACTTAATGGATTCATTCCCACTATACGTACAATAAGAAATAAATAAAAAGAGAAAAAGAAACTCATATAATACGATATATAAAGTGAAAAAAAATAAATAAATTAATAAATAAACTCAAACTATACAATATATAAAGTGAAAAAAATATGCAATTAAATTACAAAAAAAAACATATATATAAATATTATTATATAATAATAATAGTAAGTACGGCCGGAAGACAGAGTCAAGAGGACTGGGAGAACTTGATCGGAGGACAGAAGCAGAGAGCATGGGGAGAAAATGAAGATCATTTGGGCGCGTCGTAAGAAGAGAGGGACCACAAGAGCTTCACGTGATCTATCTTAGGTCCAGATCGTGCCTAATAATAATAATAGTAAAAATTAAAATTAAATTAAATTAAAAGTTAAAAATACATTCATAATTTATTTACAATATACACACATCTAAGGGATCCTCCAAGCAGACCTGTACCCCATCTTATGAAGTGACAAGTCAGGACCTGAGAGATCCCAGCGCTTCTCTCTCAGTTACGTCACTGGAGATGAAAGGAAATAAACAAGGTTTAAGTAGGGTTATTATCTTTTCAAAAGTCCTGTCGTTTTTTCAATAAGATTTGTTTGGTCTTGGAATTTTCAATTCGACCTTCTTAATTGTAAGCAATATAGTTACTGTCTTTGATTAATTATGGGATCACTTTTTATTCCAATCACTGCTAAACATTTTTAAAAAATGTATAAAAATGGTGAGTGTTCGGTCAATTTTATTATATGAACTTAAACTTGCCGTGAAGGCAACCGAGGTCGCTCGAAAAATATGATGCTCCGTGTTTGGTGACAAGGTGCTTTCAGAGCGTAAAGCAATTTTGGTTTTCCAAATTTTGTCAGGGCGATGGAAGGCTTCAAGATTCAATAATTAATTAATTCGCACCCACGTCAAACATGTTCGGAACTAGGTAAGCAGTTAAATATTTCACAAGCAACAGAGTTACCTAAATCAAATGGAATGTAATACAAATTATGGTTAAATGGGTACCTCGCGAGTTATCAGAGGCCACATACTGCAAAGTTGACTAGGAAATTGGATGGGAAACATTGTCCCAACCACTATATTCTCCCGACCTTTCACTTTTTTGTTTCAGTTCTGGACAGTTGTCTTCGGTAGAAATGTTTTGATAACTAGCAAAGCCTAGAATTGAAATTAAATCACTTTTTTACCAGCACAGATCAATTAAAAATAACTTTGAAAAACGGTATCTAGGATCATGATAACGATGGGATAAAGTTCTAAGCTGTAATGGGAATAATCTGAATGAATAAAGTTATTGTATAGTTACTGGTTCATTGAATTTTTGAATTGCCCTATAAAACCAAAGGACTTAAAGTGACCTGATTCAAACGGAATTTTGGATCGAAGTTTTGTTCTGCACAGAATTATGCCTTAACAAATCTATTCATTAATCATTCTAATTATTATAAATAATGGGACTTGGTAAAAGAAGCCTGAATGAGGCGGTTGTTCCTTCCTCTGGTGCTGCCAAGGGGATTGCACTCTGTGAAAGGGAGTGTCGTGTGTCTACTTCCGGTTAGTTGGTACACCGGGGCTCAGTTACAGGTTAATGTACAGCTGTCGAAATGGGTTGCCTTTCTATACCCTTCTAGTTAAAAGACCGAGGAATAGAGATTATTGAGCAATTTTATTCTTGGGACGATGTGGTAAGTGGCAGAAAGTTCTTGTAGTTCAGTAACCAGGTAATTTGTTGGGGAAAAAATATTGATTTTTTTTCATTTCAGTTTTATGCTTTTAGGGGGTTCTGAGCACCGTTCCGCAAGCTGGTCTCCACTAAACCTACCTGACCGGCGCTACACCGACCAGTTCGATCCTTACGATTCACTTTGAGTTTACATTTATCGATAGTTCATTCCCATAACCTCACATGTAAACAATCACTTCTACAGTTTCAACTTGGATTGTGTTGTTTAGTGTGTTATATTGATATTTATTCTTCTTAAATGTAAATAGGTAAAACAGAAGTTAACAACATGAGTTTCATAAAGGATTAAGTGTTTTATCAGTTCATGTTTTCTTAATTCCTCTTATATGATATGTAAAAGTGTCACGAAACTTAAGAAGATTAATTTGTACATGGATTTGGTGTTTTATATATTTATATTTGTTGTATAAATTTAAGTGATAACATTTCAGTATAAATATTTTGCGAATGGATTCTTTGTCATCCATATTACTTATCGCCCTAAAGTGAGACAGATTGTATTATTAATTCAATAATACATATCGATATAAAAATAAATTCGAGAAAGTATATCACAGGTTTCATATTTACTTATTTCCACTTCCCCTGAGAAAATATAGTAGAAACTAACATCATAACTTTCAACAAGGATTTTGTCTTTTATATATTGATAATTTGTTATTTACACTTCCCTGACATCAGAAAGCTTAAGAGTTAACATACTGGTGGTTGAGCATTATATTAATTCTGATTTAATATAATATTAATTCAAAATTGATTTAGTGTCTTATGTTTTGATTTTTTCTTATTTCCACTTCATTATTTTCTTATTTCTCATTTTAATATGGGAGGGTAAACAGAAGCTAATATTACTTTGAACAGGGATTTAAAGTTTCCTCGTAAATGAAGGAGAATAACCTTTCCCCTTGAAAAGTAGCGACTGAAACACCGAAATAAATCGGAATAAGGTTAGAATAGTTAAAAGGTATTCTGTCGCGTGTAGGAGCTGGAGACCGGCTTGCGGAACAGTACAGGGATCTGATAACGAATTTAATATTTGCCTAAGAAAATTCCAACATGTTCCGAAAAAAGTGCCTAAATGTCCTAAATCAATTTATAATTTACATGGACTTTAAAGACAGGAAAATGCTCGTCGATTCCGACTAATCCAACATCTTCCAGACAAGCATTCAAAGCTTCCATTAAATTACAAAAGACTTATTTACAAAACAGTTACTAGACCCATTTGTACATACGGAGTTGAGCTTTTGGGCTGCACTAAACTTTCCAATTTTTCTCGTATCCAATCCTTACAATCCAAAATCCTTCGTAAAATCCTCAATGCTCCTTACTATGTTACAAAGGAACTTATCCATAAAGATCTTAATGTTCCACATGTTGCTGATGTGGCCCAAACCAGATTCTTTCGACTGATTCCAATTCATTTAACTTTCACGTGACGCACCGCACTCCTGTGCTTAAATTGTGGATTCGACAAAAATATCATAATACATCGATTAAGAAATGTATTTAAAAGAATTTTTTTTTTTTTTTTACACTTGTAATAAAAAAACCAGAAAAAGTACGATTTTTTTGGAACTTAAGTCTTTATAGGCTAGCCAATTTCAATTCCGATTCAGCACCTTAAAAAAATAAATAAAAATAAATTTAAAATAAACTTTTTTTTTCTGGTTTCCCTTATTTTTTCCCTTGGTGACTGGACTGTTAATTCAATATCAAGGAATGCACAATTTTACCAATATACGGACTAACAAAAATACTATAACCGATAATTTAAAAATATTCTTTAAGTAATACCAAATTTATTTCTGTCTTTGCCTTTGATTCAGTCACTGAAAGGTCAGCTTTAATCATGGGTTAACAATTTTATCAATATCTTCTTTAAATACCAAAACGAGATCAGTAATGCTTCCTGTAAATATAATCAATTTTATCACCACGCTATGACAAATCAACAAGAAAAAACGGTTTTATTACGCATGCATTTTTTATCATTGCTAATTTTAGTTGTTTCATTATTTATTTTAAAAAAAAATATTCTTATGATTTCATTTGAACGGAAATTGAGAGAAAAATAGGTGCACAATTCTTCCTTTTTTTTTTTTTTTTATTAATCATGCAATGTACCGGTAAATAAATAGGTCCTGTAATTATAATAACAAAATTCGTTGTTTTTATTTAAGACACTTAAATTTATAGGAAAGATAGACTTCTACAAATTGACTTTTTTTTTTGCTTTGTTTATTTAATTTCGTTTTGTTTATTTGTTTATTTTATTTTATTTATTATTTTTTGTTCTTGCGCTTTTTTATTTTAAATTTTGTTAATTTCTTTTTTATTATTTAGGTAACTAATCATGCTGAATTTTGTACACCTGTGATCAATCATGTAGTATCTTTAAGTTAATAAAGGAACATATATCGGGTTGGCAAATAAGTCCATTCGGTTTTTCTGTTTATTTGTGTATCATTACGGTACATTTCTTATGAATTAACCCCTAAGGTGAATAGTTTGCTTTGTTTGTAATATGTTAACAGACGTTTATGCGAATTTTTGTTTACATTAGCTTAGTATTGTGATTGCTATCGCACTGAGAACATGGAAAAAAATAGCATTCATTATCGCCATATTTTGCTGTTATTTTAAAAAAGGTAACCGTGCTGCAGAAGCCCATCAAATAAAGCGCGGTGTTTATGGGGATGATTCCTTAACCGAACGCTTTGCCAAATTTCGTTCTGGAAATTTTGACATCAATGAAGCTCCACGGTCTGGTCGTCCACCAGAAATTGAAACGAGCTATTGCCATCAGGACTAACTATTGATTTAACTCTATTTCCACCAAGACAACACAAGGCCCCACACCTCGTTGGTCACTCGCAATAAATTACTAAGGCTTGAATGGGAGCTTTTGCCCCATCCTCCGTATTCACCAGACCTCGCTCTAAGTGACTACCGCTTATTCCGGCCTTTGCAGAACTCCAAGAATGGAAAGCAATTCCAAAACGAACAGGTCATCAAAAACCACTTGGATCAGTTTTTTTACAGTAAACCCCAGACGTTCTATGAACGTGGCATTATGCAATTGGTCGAAAGATGGGAACAAGTTATACTAAATAATTGTAGATTAAAATAAATTTTATGTCTATTATACATAGTTTCATTACACCCTCAAAAATCGAACGCCTATTTGCTAACCCAATAAAAGTATAAACAAACGGTCCTTAAAAGAAAAAATTACTGAATTTATAGTGTTCCAAAAATAGAATCAGTAAACAGTACCCCAGAATTAACGTATGGCAGTGATATATAACTTGCATATTACATTAATTATAGTATATTATAGTTATTATATATTAATAAATAATTATTTATTTTGGGGGCATTAATGACCTTTTTTCTTTATTAAATAATACTAAATTAATGAAACCCATATATATGAAACCTTTATATTGGTTGGATTCATATAATGGTTGAACCATGTATACAGGGAGGAAGAGAGCAGAACGCAGATGGTTATGGGAATGTATCGATGTATTCTGGATCGATAAAATATGTTAGGGATGTAGGGTTGAATGTTCCGCGCAATAATCGTTCCGTTTTAAACCTTATAATATATCTAGTCTTTCAGTTCATTACACTGGTCTATGTAAAAATTTTTCCTTAACTTGAAAACTATATATAGTATTTTAGTGCTATATCTATAGTATTTGATTCACTGGATCTAAATTTGGAACTTAAAATTGATAGTTAGCTTTGTCCATTTATGTCAAATTTAATATAATGGCGGATAGCTTCATAGATTAATCATATTTATGATGAAAGTTAAAGTTATTAGGGACTTCTAGTGGAAACATTGTTGTTACTTATTTGTTTGTTCTGCCCAAGTGAAAATTCTAAAATTTTCGTTATGCGACGTAATTGTGTTAATAGTGCAGACAATGTTGCTACATATATGGTAACGTGAATCTAAGTTGCTAAAGATGTCTAATAACTCAGCGTTTAGAAAGTATTTCGTTTCATTATTTTGGAATAATAATTAAAATTCAAGATAAATCCTGGGCACTACATTTCAGTTACAGTACTTCGACTAATTTGATTAGGAAGTATTTTGTAGGAACTACAGAATTACTTATATATATATATATATATATATATATATATATATATATATATATATATATATATATATATATATATTTTTTTTTTTTTTTTTTTTTTTCAAAAACTGCCCTCCCCGCTTTAATAGGTGCCAGGTTGAACTATTTGAAACTACACCATACAGTTCCACACCTAGCACGTATCTTAGTCGCGGTTCGTTGTGGTTTTCCTCAACGTTAATTTGACCACCTGGGATTTAGTCCATGGATGGTTTGGCACAGGTAAAGAAGAATAGGTCCTATGTGGCCTGCCGACCCTCAAAAGCAATAATCCATGAAGCTTGGCCGATTCGTCACTGTCCTTGAACCCTAGTTTTTGAGCTTCGGTCAGCCAAAATGGTACTCGGGATGGTTACCGATCTGTAGACAGGTATAAATTTATAGTTTTTACTTTTAATTGAAGTTTTAATCGTTGATCGAAAAAAATTTGTTTTGAATTACTTTTTAAGCTAGTTAAATTGCTCTGATAAGGTGTTGAAGATTACGTAAAAGCATAAACAGACATCCAGTTTTTAATTTTAACTTGTGTTTTGGTATGGATGGACAGACACTATTAAGAAACTCTTGTGGATAATGACTACATTATCAGTACTTACAACTAAAAGTCTATGAAACAGTTTTTTTTTTACACACAATATCAAAAAGCAAAGGATAACATTTTGATTTGGTTATATTTTTTATTTGGCAGAAATAATTTTATTGATTTCATCTGGTTGGATTTTAATCCTCCAAGGCGTCTTAAAAGAAGATGGCCTAGAGATCTTCTAGTGTAGAATGTTATTGAAATGCGACTGCAGACCTCACATTACACACAACTGTTACAGACGTTTAAAAAGTAACAACTACAGACTAATAAAACTGATAGAACACGGTAACGATAAACTTAAAACGATTTAACATTTTACGAAGTATATAATAAAGACGGACAGATTCAAAATTTAATACATTTATTTTGTGCATGTAAATCATTACTAAAGACTATGATTTAATATGATAAAAATTATAATTCTTAAACATGTAACATAAGCTAGAAGCCGGGCGAAATATGTTTTAAAAATTTAAGACACACGATCAAAACTCGATAGTCGAAGTAAAATTCTTGTTTACACAACTCCTGAAACTCAATAAGTCAATTTTTCTGAGGGAGGCTCTGTAAGTGAACATGAATAAACCAGTCTATCTCAACCCTATCTTTGCTTACCCTTAGTTCTGTTTCATTTCGGGGACAAGACATTTATTGCATTAATTGTTTTATTACTAGTTATGGCTGCTAGGGTTAGAAGCTGACGTCTTTGCTGCTTTGCACGTAATTCAACGTGTGATAGATCTTCGAACCCCTACATGTACAGAAGAAAGTTGCAGACAATTTTAAATTATGTAATTCACTACATATGTATATTATTATTTTTATTTGCATAAGTATATCCGTTTCTGCTAATTTTTTTTTCGAATAAATTATTTAAAACCTTATGTTGTTTTAAATTAACTACCCTTATACACACACACATATAGATTATAGGGAAAACTTGATAACTGGAAAAAAATATTTTTTGTGGACTCAAAGTCTCGAAAAATTGATAACTCCAAGAATATTTATTCACCCTTCAACTTCGACTTATCGAGTTTTGACTTTACTTACATTTTGACAAACTGATTAGTGGTGGACAGGGTATGTAAAGCTTGTTGGCTTTGTTTAGATAATTTATTTTTATTTAATTTTTTTCTTCTTTATTTTGTTATCATATTAATTTCTGTTTTTTTTGTATTTAAATAACTAGTTATGCTAAATTTTGTACTCTAATAATTATTCTTGTAGTTAGCCTATTATGCATGGGACATGTTAACACATTAAAAGTCCTTATATGGGGATACCATGTAAGGAAAATAATAAAAAGTAAAATAAATAAATGACATGCCAGCGAAAGTATGGGTTATATATCGATGCCCAAAGTGTGCCAGGGAATAGAAAAAAATTTAAATTTTCTCTGACATTTGAAATTCAAATATTAATGATTTGCGGTAGGATAAGAGGGTTTGATATTCAAATACCAAATGTATTAGCTGAAAAGGCTGTTGGAAGGTGGTTAACCTCTTCCCCCCTCTCCCTACCTGATTGCGCCAGGGCTTGTCTGGCCCTCTGCCTCTCATTGGGTCCCAACATATTGCTTCCTAAGGTCAAACTATGGACAGTATTTTTAAAAAAAGTTAATATTTAGAAAAAAAAAAACAAGATTAAACCGTACAATTTTGAACTAAAAAGTAAAAAACAATACTTCAATTACTTCCAAACAAAGGAAATTAAAGGAAAACCAACTAATTTATCGAAACTTACATACCTATTCTCAATTAACGATCAGTTATCTCTGGAGTCTGTGCCAGCCCAGAAGTGCAGTTAAATCCTGGCTTTGCAACAAACTTTCGAATGGCATGAGACAACAGTGTGGTAGTTGGTATTCGAATTTCGTTTGTTTTGGTTGGCACCGACTCCAAAAATAACTAATCTTTAATTGTGAAAGGTTTATCAGCATCGATTTTCCTTTAATGCTCTTTGTTTTGAAGTAATTAAAATATTATTTTTTAATTTTTAGTTCAAGATTGTACATGAAGGTTTAATCTTGAAGTCGGTTTTTTTTTCTTCTATTTTTAGCGGTGTGTGTACTTTTGTTTATATATTTAAATTATTTGTATTAATAATTTAGATTCAGTTACTATGGAGTAATATGTTCTTAATGGAAGTTTATGTGACAGTGATTTCTTATTAATATTTTTTTTTTCTTAAAAAGTGATTTCAATAAAATTTTTATGGGACCACTTCTGAGGCATGACCTCACGATCAAAAAAAGAATCATCAAAATCGAATCATAATTGACGGAATAATCGCGTAACAAATTTACAAAAAAAAAAAAAAAAAAAAAAAAAAATCTTCGAATTGAGAACTTGCTCCTTTTGAAAGTCGGTTAAAAAGTTTAGGATTGATAAATTTATTGCCAGTTTTATTTCAAATATTTAATCTGAAAAATAGTTTCGAATGTTAAATGTTCATCACCAGTTTTAAAACATACAATATTTTCAAATTATCAGCACTTATTCTGTTGTATCCTATTTTAGGCACTACTATCGACGAGGCGCTCCAGCCCTTTCTCGCTCCAAGATTCCAATTTATTTCGATGTTTTAGTCGCCACTTTTCGAGAGGAATGTTTATACTGATTCGTTTAACTACAAGCTCTAAATCCATGTTCAAACTGATATTAACTTCTGTAATACCTTCTCATATTAAAATGAGAAATATGGCAATAATTAAGTAGAAATAATAAAATACTAACACAGTTCCATAAATAAACCTATAGTGCTGGGGATAGGGGTGACCAATTCTCGATAGTCATTTCCAATCGATTGTCACTGTTGCATCGACTTGATACAATCGATCAATCGATTAACCATTGAACATTTATCAAATGTCATAATACGATGTACAATAACCATAACAATACGATAACCAGTTGGTACACCATATTAAAATTGAACAGAAAACCTTGTTTTGTTTTTTATTTTTCCAATTCAAAGAGGTATAATAACGAACAGCGTGCACACACAACGGATAATAAATGAACCTTAGTGTAAAATCGCTTATTCATTTATTTTAACTATTATTATGGTGTCAGCAATTAAATTATTTTATGGAAAATTAATCTTTATTGTTCGGCAACAAAAATTCAATTTAACGCTGAAAAAAAAATGAAAGTAAATAAGTAAAACAAAACAGAGGGAATTTAAAAGGGGAGGGGAGAGTTCTAGAACCAAAGATAGCATACTAATTTACTTACTCCTCGGCGCTTCAGTGATCCTTAGCCTCCTGGATTTTTCTTCTTCATCTATCATCTATCTTTGTCCTCCGCTTCCATTCTCCAATTTCTCATTCTTAATTTTGCGGCATCTTTTGCTACTTCATTTTCCCATCTGCTACGTGGTCTTCCCCTTTTTCTTTTTCCAGTCATTCTCATATCTAGCAGTTTCTATGGCATTCTATCTGCTGTCATTCTTCTGACATGGTCAGCCCACCTTAATTTCTTTACTTTAAAGAATTTTACAATATGTTCCATTCTTAACATGTTGTCTATTTCTTCATTCGTTTTTGTTTAAAATATTCCGCCTACTTGTGTTGCTCCGCATATTCGTCTTATTAACTTTCTTTCAAAAACTTTCAGTTTCTGGACGTCATTTCGGGCTAAACTCCATGTTTCAGGTCCATATGTAACTACAGGTCTTATTACTTGTATAGATTTAGTTTAGTTTTTCTAGAAAACAGTTTCGACTTCATTAACTTATAATTCTCATATCAATTTCACTGCTGATCTTATTTTCATTATTGACTGAAGAGCCTAGGTAGACGAAGCTAGGAACATTTCAAACTTGAAGTCGAGGGTTTCAATGTAGCGCACGTATTCTCTATTTGCTTCCGGAGACATTTTCAAGAATTTAGTTTTCTCTTCATTACTAATTTACCAATTTCTAAAAAAAAAAAATTGAACTTGTCATAAAATTATCAACACGTGTACCAGTTTTAAAATTCAGTTATTAATCATAATTCTTAGTACTGTAGAAATCCTCTACCGGAGATAATTCAATAAATTTCTAGTTCTGTAATTTACAAGAATTAAACAATTAAAATTAGAAAAGAATACCTATTTATGTGTGCGTATTTTGGAATTTTCAATAGTCCAATTCTCTTGTTTTTTTTGCTACTTTTGGTTCTGAGAATTTCAAATCATAAGAAAAGAATAATTTATTTTAAATAGCGTAAGTGTATGGTCTAGTGATTAATAATTCATAACGTAAGGAGATTTCTCTGCATTTAAATAAATAATTAGAAATATGTTGTAATAAAAATATGTCCCCCTCAAATCATTGGAACCGAAGCCGTCGACTTGATAAATTATCGATAGGCAAGTGTGTGCAAAAAAACTAGAACCACGATAAGGAGCTAGTTCTGAAAACCGATAGTCAACCCTATTAATTATATAGATTTATTGTTAATAGATAAAACCCTAGTCCATTTTCTTTTTGTTGAATTTCAAGTTTTCAGCACTGGAATACTTCCGTTGCTGATACGTTCTGATAGCTGAAGTATTTTTTACGAATTCATTCTTCTATTTTTTGCAATATATTTATTTCACAATAAACTTAGTTGTATATAAAGTTGTGTTTGTTTCTAAAGGCGTAGACTAAAGCTATTTCAATGAGCAGTTGTAACTACCGCGACAGGTCGCCGCCTCTCTTCCCAGCTGGGCCCACTTTCATTTCCAATTACCTCTCCAGCTTTCTTTTAGAGATTCATCCAACATTTTCCTCCTTTTCTAAATTAATTTTAAAGTATCCTGAGCCGATAAAAATAATTCATTCTTCTAAATTACTTATTATTTAAAAATTATTTATCGACATTTACAACTGTTTACAATATACAGTAAGTAAAAAAAGTCTGGGTATACCCATTATTAAAATTTTTATTCACGTTTTTTCGAAAATAACGTAGCTCAAATTTGAAATTTGGTTTATTTTGTAGTTCAAATAAATGTGCCTACTCATGCACATCGAACATTTTTTTGGAGTAGTTTTTGAATTATAGTAATTTAAAACTATATGCTAAAAAAAAAGTCTTTGAAAATATACGTAGACAGAATTCTACGATCGAAATGTCTTTGGTTTCATCTTCCTATCTGGTTTCAAATTCAACTTAAAAATCAAAACGTATTTAGAATTTTTTAACTTTTCAAATTTGGCACTTATATACATCAAAAGACAACTGAGACTCTCCTGTTCCAGCGATACCAATCATGTTTAATTGCGCAACAATTAATGGCGGTTTAAAGAAATGTTACCAATAATCGGTTTAAATATTTCATCACCCTTGAAGAGGGTTAAAAATGATATTTATTTGGTTTTATTGAATAAACGTTTTTCAATGTTTTTGAGGGTGCTGAATTATAATCTGATGTCAAAATCAATGAAGGTAGTTTGCTTGAAGATTAAATCTTATTTTTTTTTTTAAATTTAATTAACCTAAATCGAAATTTATGAAGCGGCTGTATTTTTATTTAAATTTGCTCTCAAAAATAAATAGTCCAGGTACACAAATTATTGAAATACCTACGCATATATATTTTTTTTAAATTAGGAAGCTTAATTTGGAAATTTTGGATGTAATTAAAATGATTGTGCTTACTCATACACATCAAATTTTTTTCCCCTTATTAGCGTAACTTCGGAGTTATAGTAATTTAATAACAAAATATATGCCGAAAATGTCGGTATAAACTATTCGTATACACAAAATATCCAATCAAAACTTGTTGAGGATTATTGACATTGTATTCTTCTGAGCTATTTTTAGTCTTTTAATATCTGATACCCTGCCAGAAAGTAAATTAAAAATTATATTTGTTCTCATTCAGGATATTTTCTCAGTAATCAGACAATTAGTGATCATTTTTGAAATAGGTAAAATAACTTCTGAAAATGAGACATTAAAAATTGATAAGGTATTAGTTGAATGAGAAGTTTTAGGGATGTAGATTATTGGGGTATGCAGTCATAGATACACACAATTAAAAATAATATTTTAATTTATAATACGACGTTTCGACTAGCATTGCAAGCATTCATCAGGGTTTCAGAGAGAGTGGTAATCAGGAACTGATTACCATTACACACTGAGCTCCATGCTGACCTACACACGAGAATTCTGGCCAAATCTCCTTCTTTCACAACCGTTGGCCTAGTAACAGTACATCCTACCTAAGTACTGAACCCAAGACCCTTCATGGGTTGTGAGTGGTACAGCTTTCTTTATTTATTTTTTATTTTTTTATTTAATTTTCTTTTATTTCTATATTTGTTGTACCTAGACTTTTTTTTTACTAACTGTGTACATCAAGTAAATGTGTGGAAAATTATTACAATTAGCGTTCTGAGGATTCCGAAGAAAGTCAAATGAAACAGTTCATCAGTCTCCTCAGCTTCATCTCGAGGTCACCAGACAGTCCTCCATTAACCAAGCAACCGTAAACAAAGCAAGGGGAAATAAGAGAGGACACTAGAAGTTGACGGGTATATTTGGGAAAGGAATCTCGAAATCAATGGAGTTGCTTAAGGATTATGATGGATTTTTTGGAAATTTGGGCGATATGGTTGTTCTAGGATAGGTGTAGATTGAAGTAACTCCTAATTTTAAATAGAGTTATAGAACTAAATGGGAAGGTTATTGAGGTTAAGCAATTGATAATAGGGAAGGACATTAAGGATGGGTTTTGAACCGATGAGGGTAGCTATAATTTTTTTTGGATTCAGGTATAACTTATTCTTCATTGCCCAGCGGTTGATGTTATGTTACAACAGCATGTAGGTAATACTTGTAATAGTAAATAAAGGAAATCACTTTTAAATTCAAATCAAACCTTTTTATTCATTTTTTTAAATACAATTATTAATTTATGTATTGTTTTTGTTTATATGTGCAAAATTATATTTTTGTTTTTTTTATTTTTTAGGTACCTTTCTTCTGTGAAGGATTTTTCAACAATAAGATTAAGGTAATTTTATATTTATTTTAAATTAAGTTTCTCTTAAAGTATTAAAACTAATAACATTTTTATCTCAAGATTGTTATATTATTTTTCTGTTGACATGTTAAAATTGTGTTATAGTTTTTCTTTTAATGTGTTAAAAATATAATGTTAACGTAGACACTATAATTAACCAACTCCCCCTAATTATTATGGCGCATTTGAGGTGGTTTGCTTGAAGTTGAAATAATTAAATTAATTTTTCTATAAAGTAATTAATTAATCATATAACAGCTCCAGTTGCCATGAACTATTTCTTAAGATATTTCTAAAAACAGGAAAACTTTAAATATATATATTTTATTAGTTTTGAGAAAGTTTCCATACTAAAAAAGCCCTGGATAAAAGTTACTGAGTCCAGATTTAAATACATCCAAAAGAATGCAGAGTGGTGCATTTAATTTGGAGCATAGTCAATGGATGTTATTAATTGTGTTAATTATTATTAATAATAAGTTAATTATTAGTATTTTCATTATTATTACTACAATGGAATGAGCTATTAAAAATTAAAAAAAAATATTAATTAGTATTTTTGATCTTTAAATAAGTTATTATTTTTCATACAATATATATATATTTTTATTATGGATATTTTGTGAAGAATACATACAATTTTTATTACAGTTTTTTTTACAAATAATTTGCATGTCATATATAATGAAAAAAGTGAAATATCTCAGGCAACTGGTGTAGAATTAAAATAAATATTTTTTCGTCTGTTAACAAAATAAGATAAAAATATTATATCGTTATAAATACTTTTAATCGAATTTAACCTTATATAGAATTTCTTTGAGGAGATACGGTAGATTAGTAGGCCAAGGCACTGGACTAATTCCAAGACCCGAGTTCGATTACGGCTGACGGAAATTTATTCTGTTAAATCAGAAGTATGGTTCATATGCTTCTGTAAAGTGGGTAAACCTGAATAGAGAAAAACCTGGAGGTTGAGATGGATTCTGGGCGTATCCCAACTTACTCCAATCGTTTTGTACAACCTTAAAAAAAAATTGCATTTGGTTGTTTTAAATAATTATATTAATCGTCTACTTATTTCAATTAATTTATATTAATATAAATTTGTTTTATGATTCAAAAATATTTTTCTAGTTTTTACATTCTTCATCCTCCGAAGCCATTTTATGCGTAGGTCATTGTGATAAACATATTAGTGTCAAAATTACAAAGCTCAACTATACTCAAGTGCAAGTATGATTTACGTAAGATAATCCAAGAATCCAGGAGATTCCAGCGCTTTCAACTATGCCAATAGTATCAAAAGCCACAGGAGGCTGATAGATAGTACTTTGGCCGCAGAAGGTAATGGCTCAAGCGGAAAAGCTGTATTAGGTTTCTAACAGTCGTAATAAAGGTCTCACGTCCACTCCTTTTTCGATCATTTAGAAGGATTATGTGACTGTAACGAGTAGAACAAATTAGGATAACGCCATTAGGGCGATTTCATTGTTAAGGTTTACCGCAAAGTTCTGAATACTCGTTTCCTGCTTGCAGTGATTTTTTTATTATATTCAAAGTTCACTA
Source organism: Euschistus heros (assembly GCA_003667255.2). Taxonomy (NCBI): domain Eukaryota; kingdom Metazoa; phylum Arthropoda; class Insecta; order Hemiptera; family Pentatomidae; genus Euschistus; species Euschistus heros. Next base: position 2,849,240 of record RCWM02000061.1, read on the forward strand.
GAATTTTTTTAATATTTTCATTTATTGATATTTACAACTGTTTAAAATAATATACATCAAGTAAATGTGTTAATAGTGAATACAATGGCATGTAAATATCTTGTGCAGAACTACTCAATAGTAGCACTTCAATAAAAATCTACACTAAAATCCGTGACTATCTATATCTCCCACTTAATCACAATTTCCCTTCGATCTCACCCAGAGAGACTAGTAGAATAATCAGAAACCTGAAAACAAAAAAAGCCCGAGGTGACGATGGAATTCCCTCTATAGCTATAAAACACCTCAGCAGAAAAGCCATTTTCCATGTAACAAAAATATATAACTCCATATTAAGGTACAGTTATTTCCCTAAGGCTTGGAAAACCTCAAAAACCATCGCGATTCCCAAACCAAACAAAGACCCCAAGCATTATTCAAGTTACAGACCTATAAGTTTATTAAATATAATTTCCAAAATATTTGAACGATTATTATTAATCCGTATCCACAATCACACCAGACAGAACAATCTAATTGCAAAAGAACAGTTCGGATTCAGGGCGCATCAGTCCACTGTTGACCAATTGGCTCGACTCACCGACTTCATAACGAAGGCATTTAACGAAAAAAAAAAAACATGTTGGGATGCTTATGCTAGATCTTGAAAAAGCATTTGACACCGTCTGGCACACCGGTCTCATTTATAAATTGATTATGTACAAATTACCTCCTTACCTTATTCACATTATCTATTCATTCCTCTCCAACAGACAGTTCTATACCCAAATAAACTCATCATCCTCCAAAATACATACCCTTCCTGCTGGTCTTTCACAAGGTTCCTGCTTATCCCCAACACTTTTTAACCTGTTCCTATCTGACTTACCAACGCACCCTAATGTAATAACATCCCTATACGCATTATATACAACCTCTTACCGAATCGACACAATAGAAAGTAGGTTACTATAAACTTTCAATAAAATCAATAAATACTGCCAAAGGTGGAAATTGAAGGTAAATACAAGTAAATCAGAAGCAATTATTTTCACTAAACGAAGGCCACTCATAAGCAAACATATTACTGTTACGGGCCACTGGGGGTATGACTAATCAAATCACAACTTAAATACTAAACACTAATTTATTTACTACTTAATAAATACAAATAGGTCCCTTAAGCTACTTAATCTAATAACAATTGTACTTAGGTCTAATAACACTAATATGTATATTACACAATACTTATCTTTACTATCTTAATACTAGATGTTACAATTATACATAAGAATCTATTACACTGACACACAGAGACTGTTACTACACTCACTGACACTGTTAATCACTGTCACTAACTCACTGACTGAACTGTCACTGACACTTGACTGATCGATCGTTACTTGATCACTGACACATGGATACTCCCTCAGGATATCACAGACTCCTGACTGACACTTGCCCGACCGATCACTCACTGACCACTGTCACCTCAATACTGACTGACTAGGCTGGAAGTCGGCCTATTTAAAGCTACGCCGAATATTCTAGAACTGGCCAGATTACAGATATAGGGCTTTCTGGTCCGCCTTGACCCTTCCAAGCCATTTGCCGCCCTTTTCGGCTACCTGCTCGCCCATGCCCACGGCACCACCAAGTCTAGGCCACCCTGGCGGCCTTTCCAGCTACCTGCACCCGCGCCACCCAGGGTACCCTCAACCTCACCGGACCGTAACATTACTTTAAACGGTGAAAACATCCCTTGGTCCAAATCTGTAAAATACCTTGGTTTAACGTTAGACAGATCCTTAACTTACACAGCCCACATAAACGATAAAGTAGACAAAGTAAAAAAAAAATCATATACAAGATGTTCCCTTACTTTCACAAAAAATCTAAATTGAGTCCAAAAAATAAACTTATATTATACAAAACAGTTATCCGATCCCAGATTACATATGCTTCACCTGTGTGGAGCCCAACTTGTACAACCAACTACCGCAAACTCGAAAGGATACAAAACTTGTGTATGAGGATAATCAATGATTACCCTCGCTATACAAAAATATCAACAATGCTGCACGATCTCAATCTTATCCCTATCCAACTTCACATCCACGATCAAACAAAAAATTACTTTGGTAAAACAACAATCTCGGAAATTCGGTACTTGCATACTTCGGGAAAACAAAAATACGAGAAATCGGTAGTTAAAATAAATCATCGCTAAAAAGATATACGCACAAAAGAACAAAACATATACTCCTCACTTAATCTAATTTATAGATTGTTATTATTATAATATTATTATTATTTTATAGTTGTGTTCAACATTTGTTATAATACATTATTTAGTTATTTTTTACTATTATATGAAGTAAGACATGTACTTATAAGCTATATTAATTGATTTTATTTATTTATCAATATTATATATTTTTATTTTTTTTGTGTAGGTTTTTTCTATTTTTCCTGCTGTTAAAAGATAAACTTTGAACTGTAAAGCCTATTTACAATTATAAAATTATATTATTCATGTAGAGGACTTATGCCGGAACATGAATACTTAATATGAATTGTAAATTGTAAAAATGTAAATAAAGTATTATTATCTATTATCTATCTACACTAAAAGGTCTCTAGGCCATCTTCTTTTCAAACCCCTCGGAGGATTATCAGGAATAGAGTGGGAAGCACGTTGGAATACTAGTGAGTTGGAATGGTTATGGAGCTTACTGTGGTAGGATAGTTGTCTGGTCTGGGCTAAATCAGCAGCATAAGGAACATGAAGATCTTTATGGAGAAGTTTATTGGTGACAAAGTAAGGAGCATTGAGGATTTTTCGAAGGATTTTGGATTTTAAGGATTGGATACGAGATGAATTGGATGGTTTAGTAGAGCCCCAGAGCTCAACCCCGTAGTCCAAATAGGTCCAATAACAGTCATGTAAATAACTCTTTTGTAATTGATTGGGAGCTTTTAACGTTTGTCAAGAAAATGTTGAAGTATTCTGTAACGACGAGCAGTTTCTTTTCGTTTTAGTCTTGTATGTGGATTCCAAGTAAGACGTTTGTCCAAGAGGAGTCCTAGGTAGCGGATCTGTTCAACAGGGATTATTGGAGTATTATTAAAGGATACTGTAGGACAGAAAGTCGTAAGTTTGCGACGAAGGGTAAAGTTTACTAGAATTAAATTTAAAAAATTATATTTTTAGTGATGATACTGAGTTGGCTCCCTCCATATTTCTTCTGTGAAGCAGTTTAAAATACTCTTAAGATTATTCTGAAGTGTAATTATATCGAAATGTGCCAAAAAAAAAAAAAAAAAAAAAAAAAAAAAAAAAAAAAAAAAAAAAAAAAAAAAAAAAAAAAAAAAATATATATATATATATATATATATATATATATATATATATATATTTATATATAATAACTAACATAAAACATAATATCCGATCATATTCATAACTGTTTTCTATTTTTTGTTTCTATTTTTATTGAAAATTAATTTGTTATAACATAATTTATCATTAAGTTTACTCAATTATGAATCTAATCAAATGACCGAAATTTGTTTAGAAATACCCATTGGAACACTCCAATGTAAGTTCAATATTATTATACAGAAGCCTCAGAGAATTATCGTGAATCTTAATGAAAAGCAAGTTGAGATAAAAGTTGATTAGGATCGCGTACTTTATTTAATTCTTTTTTTTTATTTTTATAAATAATAATAATAAAGAAGGAGAAAAGTTCTTTACTTATCCAGGGACCTTAACTCCCAATAGAATTGGCAAATAATTCATCAATCCTAATTAAAATGTTTTTAATTCATTTAATAGTGTTTATTATTATGATGTTGACTTTACAATGTTTTGATCCATCGGAATATGCTAATTTTATTAAAGCTAAAAATAACCCAGTTAACCGATTTGAGGTCGCGATTTAAGTATAAGTATTTTGGGAAAACAGATATCGGAGAGACTCGATTCGGAAATATTCGATGGTTTGGTGGAACCCCTAAACAATTTGTAGTAATTCGATATGTGGCAATGAGTCCAATCAATGAGCGCTGAAATGAGAGGTATAGAATGCATGAAATATGCGATTATTTTTGACTTTCTAGTTTCGTTAGGAGTAGTTAGTAAAACATACTGGGGAGAGCTAATGGTGAGGGGGGCAGGAGAGAAGTTGACTCTAGAAAAATGTGTTTCAAATAAAAATAAAAACTTTATAAATCTTCTATAAAATAATTTTTATAAATATTTGTCGAACTTCAAACGGTTTTCGAGATATACGTTATTGAAAATCGATAATTTTCGAAAAATAAAAATATATTTACCTCACTTTTTGACAAACATTTCCTTCTCGTGCATTTTACGATCGTTTCTCAGAAACATTGTCAGAATTGTAGGACACTAAATTTACTTTGATTTCATATATACTTTCCTTTTTTTACTTGAAGCAAACATTTGACCAAAAGTGAGGTAAAGAATTTTTCCTATCGAATATCTATTTTTAATAACGCATATCTCGAAAACCGTTGGAATTTCGACAAATATGTATATAATCAATTTTATAGGAAATTTAATTAGCTTTACTTTTGATATGTAATTTATTTTTCTAGAACTCACCGTTTTCGAGATATAATCGAACAGCCCAAAATTGGGATCCTCCCCCTCCTCCTCACCGTTAGCTCTTCCCCTAGGGGCAGGGAATTTTATTATGTTTACCTTCTAACCACTCCTAACAAAGCTATAAAGTAAAAAATTATTGCATATTTCATCCACTCTACAATGTCTTTATTGACTGGACTAATGTTGTACGACTGATTTTTCAGTATAACTCGGTATCTCAAATTAAATAAGTGAACATCAACGGCAATATTTCGGAATACTTTTATGGCTTTTTCAACCCCCAAAAATTATTATCTAACAAAGGCAACATAATTGAAAAAGTCACCACTCATTTATTCCCAACTGATATAGTCGCACAATAGTTGCACCTTAAATACATGTTATTACTCGTTGTATATAATATAATATATATGTATATTTCAAATTTTAACTACCCTCATCCGGAAAATTATTTAAAACATAACCAAAATGAGAATCATTAGCAAATTGAGAACAGCCAAAAATGACATATTAAAATTTTTTTTTTTTAAATAGTTTAATAATTAAATCTAATGTGAAAATTGCAACTTATACATCTTGCAGCTTGTTGAAACATGTGTTATTTGAGCGTCAAAGACACGATAACAGTCGAAAGAAGTATTTGAATAATTTCACAGTTCAAACAGTTGAATTTTGTTCATCAGAAAATATTTTGGACTTAAATAGCGTAGAAAAGATAAACAACGTTTTTCTATTTATTTTAAATGCTTGCCAAAAATAATTGGTCATTTTCACTTAAATGAACTAAACACAGGGAAATAAAATCAGGTTAACGAAATTACAAAAATCACGACACGAGATTTTGGTTCTGTTGCAGTTCCTGCTACTTTTGTGACCTTTCGTATTATAATCACTATTAATTATTATAACTTGTAAAAATGTTCTTCTTTTTGTATTTATTGTTTATTTATAATTATGATTTTTTTTTTTTTTTTTTGTAAAATATTGGTTAACTCAATTTTCGTATAGTTTGTACTTTAAAGCAATTAATATAAATAAAATAAATAAATAAATTTTTTAAAAATCTTGAATGAGGATTTCATGAGAAGTTCTTGCCTAGGTGAAATTCTTTAATAATAGTAAATGAGGAAAAAATGCAGTTTCTTTTTCTCTTGTCTTCACTTTATCTTACTCTCCATTTAACTTCTGCTCGGAGTTCAGTGATTTAATCAAGACTTTTAAAATTAAATCGTCTATTAGAAAGTAGTAAAATGAAATATTATAAGTTATCATTTATGTCATAATCCATCATTAGCAATTATGTTGATTGAGCAACATGAAGTTAATGGAAGTTAAGTAGTACTTAACAATTTTGTGCTTGAGACTTCACGGCGGAAGTGAAAACATATGATTTCCTGATTATAAACTATATGTATAATTATAAATAAATTTATGTTTTATGATGGATATTGGTTCGTGGGCCAGGACTATTGTAGGATTATGATTTAAAAATAAAACTATTTATTTTTAAATCTGTGTTCATAAAATATTATTTACAAAATATATAATTATATTAGTGAATTATTCATTGCGTTGATTTTTTCACTTATTAACTTTAACTTGCTATGAAACCTTGTGAAGCATTTTTTGATGAAATCGCCTATTGTCATATAAAGTCATTGTATGTAACTTGAATATTAAAATGCTGATGTTCTATTGTTTTGTTTGTTTTTGATCAGATGATGAATGTTTAATATATGAAGCTAGTCTTCGAATAAAACAAAATTCCAATCTGGAAATCCATCAATCCTGTTATAATTGTTTTCGATCATAGAATTCTAAAATACACCTAGTATCCTCGGATTTAATAAGATATAGAAGTGCAGAGGTGGAACTTCTGGGTTAAATGTTTCTTTATTTATCTGCAGAACTGCATGAAGGATTTTTCAAACATTATTCTCTCAACGTCCTTGATCTTTCCCTCAACTAGGATAACCGCACACTATCTTTGTTAGTAAACTATCCCGACTTCTATGATAGATAGGGGAATGCTAGGAATTCTGTTTATTTCGCAACACTTAACTACGTCACTAATGAGCAATGATATCAGCTTAGCTTTTAAATAAAATATGTCGATAGGGAATTGACATTTTTAAAAAAAGGAAAATATTTTTTTTTAAATTGATATTAATTTAGGTTCCATTCTTAAAGAAAGTTCTGTTAGGTAATTTTTAAATTAGTATCTAAAAATGTCAATATTTGTTTACTGACATTACCAGTCTTATAAAAACTATTATACTGACAAGGGGACGTTTTGAGTTGTAACTCACAGATTTGAATGCCGATTTTCGTTTGAGTAGGGACCTATAATAGTGCAAAAATAGAGTTATAGCCGCCAATGAGCATTGGAAGTCGAGAAAAAAAATAAATAGCTCTCAGTCAAGATAAAGAAATGATTCTTTCACGCTAAATCGTCGGTTTCTTTGTTATTTAAAATTCAAATAGTTTCGTAATGCTCAAGACACGACCCGGCTTTATGGTGCTAAAGAACTTTTAAAAAATGACAAAATTCCAATGAAATCCGCTGTAAATCAATGGAAAATGTTTTTCATGAAAAACCTACCAGAAAAAAACCCTTATTTGTGAAATTGTATCATAATCAATGGTATGTTCAACCGATTACAATAATAATAGCATCACAAGAATCAGCGTACATTCTGCTTTTTATCCATGCATATAACATTGGGTTTACTCCAGATTTTAGTGGACAAAAACTGATGTGAAAAAGCAGAATGTTCGCTGATTCTTGTGATGCTATTACTATTGTAATCGGTTCAACATACCAGTTTTTATGGCCGGTAGAAGTTGTTGATGAAATCTCAACTTCAAAATTTTAACGTCCTCGTAAGGGGTAAAAAATAATTATTTTTTGATTTTGATAAAATTTCACAAGGGTTTTTCCGGTGCGCTAAATCGAGATTTGAGATCAGTTTTTCATGGAAAACATTTTCCACAGATTTACAGCGGATTTCATTGGAATTTTGTCATTTTGTTTGGAGTTTTTGAGCATCCTAAAGCCGGGTTTTTTGAGCATTACGAAAATATTTCAATTATTGATAGAAACCTACGATTTAGCGTGAAAGAATCATTTCTTTATCTTGACTGAGAGCTGAGAAATAATATTTAAAAAAAAAAGATTAAAATTTTTTTTTCTTGGCTCCCAATGCTCATTGGTGGCTCTAACTCTAGTTTTGCACTATTATAGGTCCCTACTACCCACACCAAAATCGGCATTCAAATCTGTGTGCTACAACTCAAAACGTCCCCTTGTGAGTAACGTTATGATGTTTAAAATTTATTATTATTATATTGATTTTCATATGTTTTGATCCTTAAAAAACATTTTTTTAAATGTAGCGTAGACAAAAGGCACTCCACCAAATCTGCTAGACCAGTTCGATCCTTACAGTTACTTATCGATAGCTCTTTCCTATAACCTCTCATGTAAACAAACACTTCTACAGTTTCAATATGGATTGTGTTGTTTAGTGTGTTGTATTGATATTTAGTCTTCTTGATTGTAAAGAGGTGAAACAGAAGATAACTACATGAGTTTGATAATAGATTTAGTGTTGTATATAATTATGTTTTTTTATTTCCTAGTCCCTAATGTGTGTAAGTATTACAAAAGAAGATTAATTTCTACATGGATGTGGTGTTTTATGTATTTATATCAACTTATGTGAGAAATTTTCAGTTATATATATTTTGTGAATAGATTCTTTGTCGTTCATGTTACTTATTGCCCTAAAGTGAAACAGGTTGTATTATTAATTCATTAAAACACACACATCTAAAAAGTATGAGATCATCCTATAATGAATTCCTGAATAATGTGGACTTTCTGGATGAAAGAAAATTTAAAATTAACGATAGCTTTGTAAAATAACTATATAATATTTCAAAGAAGTTATTATAATGAACATATGAATGATTTGTATTGGTCAATATCTTTTGATTGCAGTCTATCGGATATGTTTTTTTATTTTTTATTTATAGAAAACATCAGCAAAGTATTATTCAACTATGGCTGGTCGCTGGTGTTATTATTACTCTCGAACTATATTGTATAATCGATTGTTATAATTATTATTTAAAAGATATTGTTTTTGTTTTTTTAAAGAAACGTTCAGTAGTGCGAACAAGAAAATGTTACCTGATTTTTACATTTACAAACTTTTTTTTTCTCTACATTTCTAAAAGTGTCTCTCGTTTTACCTTACACGGTTAGCTAAAAATACATTAAAAAAGTAATTTTGAAAGATTGAAATTTTGATTGGTAATAAACTTTGATAAGAAGGACCTACAATCACGTGGTAATTTAGCAAGATTATCGATTTTTTTTTTATCTTCTTCAATTATTGCAGTCATTACCGAAAAGAATTATGGTTCAATCTACGTTTTAGAAATTATGAATATCGTGTACCGTTACTTGGTACTACTTGGACCCTAGAGGACACGGATAGAAAATGTGAAAGCATTTTAAATTACTCCCATGTCTCTTGTCATAATTCACAATTTTTAATTTGTAGCTAACAGGACCTAATACACTTAATCATGCTATCATTCCCCCTGCCTTTTTATAGTTAGTGATAATGATCCGAAATTGGGGGCCGCAAAGTAGTTCAAAGTGACGGAAATGCAGAAAAACATAGATTTTATTTATTTGTCGCTAAAATTTGTTTGTTGTTTGTTTACTCTTACCATCCAATATTCCATATTAGGATAAACTAGGAAAAAAAAAAAATAAAGATCAAAAAAAAAGTTCAACGAAAGAGTATAGTTATATTTTATATTATATATTACATTTTATGTTATATATGGGATTTTGATAGTCAGTTCGATAATTGATTACAAAACAAAAGGTTCTTATTTCTGGATTAAATTATAAACTCAAATGATGTTTCTAAAATATAAATTACAATCATTAAAAGCCATCTTTCATTTCAATCAACCTATTTTTAAACGTTGAAATATAAATTAATAAAATGGCCGTCTACTCGGAGCTTTTGTATATATGTACCTCATACAATTGTAACCTTAAATTATTATTTCTATTGAAGGAAATATATTTAAATGAGACTATATTCAGAAGCTAATGAATGTAATAGACAAAAATCTTAAATTATTGACAGTGAGGGAACAGAAAAATTTGGCCTGACATGAATGTGGGAAAAGTTTTCCCGAAAGATGTAGTTTAATTTTACAAATTAATAACCAAGAAAGGAAGTATCCTAGATCCGATCCTCTACACGGTGTATACATCTGAGATCCCTGCGTATCCTCACCGTGTATTCTGATGACACTTGAGTGTTATTAGTAAAAAATGATACCTTCATTGTCTTCTAGACACTCGAATCCCATATCATAAACCTTCGAGAATGGTGTCTATATATATATATATATATATATATATATATATATATATATATATATATATATATATATATATATATATATATATATATATATATCAATTCATTGAAATTTACAACTATACAAATATGTACATCAAGTAAATGAGCTAATAACGATTGCAATGACATGTAAAAACTTTAAAAGAACTACTCATCAGTAGCACTTCAATAAAATTCTACACTAGAAGATCCCTAGGCCATCTTCTTTTCAGACGCCTCGGAGGATTATCGGGAATGGAGTGGGAAGCAAGTTGAGAAATTAATGGATTTGAGTGGTTATGGAGCTTACTATGAAAGGGTAGGTATCTGGTTTGGGCTAACTCAGCAACATATGGAACATTAAGGTCTTTATGGATGAGCTTATTGGTAACAAAGTAAGGGGCATTTAGGATTTCTCGAAGGATTTTGGATTGTAAGGATTGGATACGAGATGAATTGGATGGCTTAGTAGAGCCCCAGAGCTCAACTCCGTACGTCCAAATAGGTCCAATAACAGTCATGTAAATAAGTCTTTTGTAATGAATTGGAAGGTTTGATCGTTTGTCTAGTAAATGTTGAACTAGTCTGTAACGACAAGCAGTTTCTTGTCGCTTTAGTCTCGTGAGTATGGTGTCAAAAATGGAGAATCAAAATATTAAAATCCAAATAAATCCCATTGAATAACCTTCCCCCTTCGTCGTAAACCTACGACTTCCTATCCTACAGTATCCTTTAATGATGTTCTACTAATCCAGACTCAACATACAATACAATACTTGGAATCCATATACAAGAGTAAAACAACATGAAACTGCCCGCCGTTTTCGACTACTTCAATATTTACTTGACAAACGTTCAAACGTTCAAAATGTAATTTGACCAATGTGGACATATGGAGTTGAACTTTGGTGCTCTACTAAACCATCCAATTCATCTCGTATCCAATCCTTACAAATCAATACTTACGTTTCTGATCCAGCTCATACCAGATATCTATTCCATAATAGCAAACTCCACAACTATTCCAATCCATTAGTATCACAACTTGCTTTTTTCTCCATTCCTGATAACACTTCGAAGTGCCTCAAAAAGGTGATAGCCTCGGGACCTTTTAATATAGTACTTCATTATATAGAACCTTCATAAGTGCTGCCGAAGGGTTGGTTTAAGAAGAAGTGAGGTGTCATTTTTAGCATTATCATTACTATTACTTGATGCTCTATATTTTTATATTGTATACCGTCGTGAATTTCAAGAAATGGAAAAAAAAAAATGCCAATATTTATCAATTTTGGCCTCCTCCATTGAATAATATTCTCCGAGTTAATTGTATCTGATTTTAGTATAATCTTTCCATTCTAAGTTAGAAATGTGAAATACTATAGCATACTAATGACCCACCGCCGAGTTGAGAGTGCAATTTTGATCGTTTAATCAAATAGATCGTTGAAAGCGTCTCAATTTGGAGTTTGAGAACTTTCTTTTATAACTTCTCAACTCAATAATAGCCCGGGTTCTCAAATCTCCGTCCTAGTCTCTCAGTTCGCTCTCGGCCATGAATGTCTCAATGAATTCTTAAACTTAATATTACTTAGTTTGCATAATTATCGTTATGAAAGTAGCACTTTTATCCCTTTTATAGTTTAAAAATATTGTAATTTAATCGTGGAATTTTATTAATTATTAATATTAGTAACTATTGTTGCAGTATACATATATACAGGGTGTGTACCTTTTAGTGTAAAAAAAAAATCAAAAATGCAGAAAAATGCTGCAGATCTTACCTCCAATCCGTTGCAGATATACGATAATTCTTAGACTTTTTTTTGAGTAAACCACGTTTTTTACCATAATTTTGGCCACATTTTTGGATTAAGCATTAAATTTTCTATAAGAGCTGAGTACATGTGACCTTGAATTTTACACACTTGGAACGTAAAGAACAGCTTGATCTTCACTTTATTTAGGAAAGTGACAATGTCTTATATTACTTCAACGCTCACCGTTTTTTGAAAAAAAACTATCCACAAAACTACAAATCTGACTTAAACTTGCAAATTTAACATGCTTTCACATAATATGTTAAAAGTAATGATTCTCTTTCGATTTTATGGAGAAATTTACTTTTAAAGCCGAAAAAATATGGTTTTCTCATTTGGCATACAAATCAGTTACTCGTGTAAACAAAACATTATGACAATCCCTTAATAGAAATGTGCATTTTAAACATAATAAACTCTTAATTGGAATATAAAACAAAGGAAAAAAGTATTGTTTAATAGAAAATAAAGGAAAACTGTCAATAAAGCGACCCCAGATCAGAGGATCTTATGTTATTACATTTATTTATTTATTATTATTATTAAGGATCTATTTTATCAGATTTTTAATGTAAGGTGTAAAAACCAATGATATTGAGCATAAACCTCAATTTTGCCGTTAGCTTCTGAATGCAGATGGTGTTGAAGAATACCACTTTTGATATGAATTTTATGGGCAGATGAGTCGGTTTTTACAGGGGAAGGCATTTCTACCTATCCATGCATATCGTCTGCTTATTCATCTTTGTATTGCTTTTGAATAATGTGGATAGATCTCGAGGCCAATGTCTTTTTAACCTGCGGGGAGGATTATTAGGATGTGTGGAACTGGAAAAGGATTTTGCCTGTGGGTTCGGATGATAAGAAATATTTTGATGAAATTTTGAATATTTGATTGGCATGGGTTATAGGACAAAGAATGAGTCAATCTGAAAAGAAGAAAAATGAAAAAAAAAAACGTATTCATATTCACAAGAGGCTTAGGACTCTTTTTTAATTTGTTAGATCTTTTGAAAAAAAATGTAAAAAACTTGCAGACAACATTAATTTAGTCTTTATTTGTATTCAGTTTTTACTTAACCATTTTTCTTATTTTCAAGAAAAAAAAGTACGACATTTTTACAATTTTTTTGGGATCTTCAATTTTTCGAGCTTTCAGAATCAAAATTTATTAGTAACATCCCAACTTAATCACTCCAAAAAAAAAACCCCAAATAAATTGAGAAAAAAAATTATATTTTTCCGCAGTTTCTTCAAGTAGTTTAAAGTTTCTGGACTATAACTATTAACGCCCACTTATTCCAAAATGATTATTTGATAAAAAAAAAAAAAAGGAGAAAAAAAGCGTATTTGTGACAAATTGTAGGAAATTTAATGTAGTTCTTTTCCTTTTTCATTTTTTTTTTTTTTTTTTTTTTTTTTTTTCATTTTTAACCGGAAAACTGAAAAATTGGTATCTTTCTATTTTTTATTTTTTTCGAGCTCTCCAGTCTTTGATGGCAAAGTTAAAATCTAGATACTGCGTTTATAATTGCAAAAATTAATTGAGAAACAAACTTCTATATATCTAAGATATAACATCCTAATTATAAAAAATTTGCAATTTAATTAGATAGTATTTCTAACTTCTGCGAGCTCAAATGCAATTAATTTATTGAATTATTAGTAGAGGATAGATAGTGAAATTTATTCATTGTTTTTTGTTGGTGTTGAAGAAATAAAGATAATTTTTTCTTTTTTTTTGTTTTCCTTTAGATAATTGCATTATAAGATAAAAAACAAATAAAACAAAGTTAAACGAAATAAAAATATTTAGAAATATTCAACATAGGCCCTTAATTTTAATTGTTTCCCACTGATAACTTATCTTCAGACTGATTTAGGTTAGACCGTGACAATATTATCACTTTTTGAAACATCCTGTTTTCCATTATTTCGTTTGAACTACTTTGTGTTTTTTTCCCTTGTTTTTAAAAAGTTACTATAGAAACGAAATTATTGTTTTGGACGCTAAAATTAAACATAATTTACTGTCAGTCTCATTTTGTTTTATTGATGAAAACATTAATAAATTTTTGACAATCTACAGTTTATTTTTTCATTATCATAGCGCTTCCAGTAAAATATATTAATATGAATAAAAAATATGATTCTTAAACAATATTTCCATACTAAAATAAAATAAATACAGGGCAATAATTGAGTAGGTCAGTATTCTGGAATATATACTGACAGGAAAAATGTTTCTCTGAATAGATTTTTTTTTATTTTCTCGGCTAAAAGCTTCATTTTTATAAAAATTGTTTATATCTCCACATGCATTAACAGATCATAGGAAACATGTTACGAAAATAAAAAGTATAAATTAAATAAAATACAGTAGTATTTAAAAAATATTATCAAGCAATTTTAAATTTACGAAGTTTTAAATGAATAAGCTTTTATATCCTCCCCTTGCGTTCATTACGTCAGGCATTCGATGGGGGTATATGTGTGCTTTTGTGATTTTAAATAAATACTTGAGTGATATGCTCCATCTAATGCAAAACTGTAATTAAACGTAGTAATTTAAAATTTCGTAATTTTTATTTTTTTCAAATTCAATTAAATGCAGGAATTTTTAAAAATAATTTGATTAAAATTTTTTTAATAATCCTAATCAGTTTCATATGCCATGGTTAAGGAATATTGAAACATAAACACCTAGAGAAAAATCAAACTATCAGCTTAAAAATTTAAAAACAAATTGGGTAGAATTTTGTTGCTGGCTGTATTCAAGTTTATTCTTGAAGATATAAAGGGATCATTGTTTATATATATATATATATATATATATATATATATATACATATGTGTGTGTGTGTGTGTGTGTTTTGATTTTTTATTTATCAATATTTCGAGAACTCAAAAACGCTTTCCTCTTTTATATATTTAATTTTCAGAGAATTTTTCTGTTTCGTTATAATTTGTTTTCTGTTTTAATTTTGTATTACTTTGTTTTATATGGTTTTGATTATTATTATTAATAGAAATTATTCAATGATATCTAAAAGAAATGAAACGATACTTTAGAAAGCGGTCACTTACATTTTGGATAACCGGTTTTAGTTGGCCATTATTTATACATGGATATTTACGTCTCAGATTTCAGCTAAAATATATATTTTAATTCATTGTCCCGATGTTTTGGCCTACAATATAAGCCTTCATCTGGATTCCTTAGCGATGTTGTCAGTTTAAAAATAATATAAAAAATGAAAATAATATTGCGCTGCGCTGTGGTCATATGATATCTGGAGGAAATGATATTATCGGGAATAGCTCGTTTTTACAGTGGCGATAACGAGTATGTCATTTATATCTCTGTCACTTGCTGCATCTTTTTTATTTTTATAACTATTTCTAATTGTTAAATGTTTAATAAGGTCCTTGTGGTTAAGTCTATAAAGTAAGAACTATATTATGGCGACGTTTCGAGAATATATTGTTCTCATAATCATCCCTTTCAGTGAACTAAACAGGTTGCAATACAATTATATAAATTACACAGGGAATTCCAAAAATAATGTCAACAAAAATATAAATATATATAATACATAAGCTAGCATATCCAACTATATATTATTCAATAATATGCATTATGAATGTATGAACACTCAAATCACTTATCTTCCAATCACTTCTGTCTCCTGCTCATTTAATAATGAAACTGGAAAAGGATTTAGATTACATTTTTTTTTTTAAATAATAGGATACTTTAGATACAATATACACTTTTTAAGCTATTTATTGAACTTTACAACTGTACACAATATAATATCAAATACATCAAGTAAATTTGATGATAATGATTGTAATGATTGTTGCTCGTTTAGCCCAAACCAGATACACCTATCCTTTCTTAGTAAGCTCCATAACCACTCAAATCTCCTAATTTCTCAACTTGATTCCCACACCATTCCCGATAATCCTTCAAGGCGTCTGAAAAGAAAATGGCCTAGAGACCTTCTAGAGTAGAATTTTTATTGAAGTGATACTGATATGTAGTTCTTTACAAGTCTTGTCATTTTATTGTAATAGTTAACAACACATTTACTTGATGTATATATTTGTACAGTTGTAAATTTCAATAAATTGATATAATAAAAAAAAAAAAATTATTCTGGTAAAAGGAACTGTTTTTAAGTAATTGATTGTCGAATTCTAAGAAAGATTATGATAAAACAAAAAATAAATTCGATAAAGAACTTACATAATGTATAATTTTATTTTTATTTATTTGTTTTCACACCTAGTGGTAGCAAACATTCTGGGGACCAAACATGGTCAACCATGAATGTTTATTTGGAATTTAAAAATTCCCGAACTATTGTTTTAGTTCCCAACAATGCTGCTTGTTGCATTTTTTGTAGCACTGTTTTTGGCAGCTCCAACTTCTCTATTGAACAAATTGTGTCTTTCGGAATCAGCCCATTGCAAGAAATAATCATGGGCAAGACACTGCACTTATCGAGTGTATATAGTTGTTTCAGTTCTTCTGCCAGCTCCTGGTATTTCCTCTTCTTCTCAGCTAAAACTCGGAACATATTGTCATCTGATGGCACACCGATTTCAATGATAAAAGCTGATTTCCCTACTTTGTTTATGATCACTATATCCGGCCTGTTGTTTATGATCGTATGATCAGTAATTATCGGGTGATCCCAAAATATCTTGATCCCTTTTTCCGAAATTATGGCTTGTGGATGATAATGATAGTAGGGACAGCTCTTATCCAACAGCTTCAGCTTGAGGGCCATAGCTTGATGCACAACCTTGGCTACATTGTTATGCCTTTTTACATGTAAATACTCGAATATTTCCGATGTCACCTGAACCCCATCGGAAGCAATGACCGGCTTAGACATTGTCCGCCCATCTCAACTAAATATACATATACAGTGGAACCTCGATATAACGAACCTCAAGGGAAACAAGAAAACTTAGAATTATCGAGGATTTCAATGTATCGAGGTTCGATTTATTGAGTTGATTTCTGACTGACTTCGATATATAGAGGTTAGAGGTTTATAATAAAATACTCAATGTAACTATAGAAAATATGTACATATTTTATTGAAATAATAATAATGAAAGAATAATTATTAAATTCGTTGAACATTTAAGCGGACCTTTGAAAAAAAATCTGAAATACCTAGTAGTTTGTCTACCTGAAAACGACACTTCGTCTAAGTCGATATCTTGGAACTCGGGCCCATTTAACCTCTTTCAAAATGAAAAAGCTTAATTTTCATACTTCTCCCTATTTTTCAAAATTGTTTGCAATATCGCACTTTATGTCAACCTTGGCATTAACAGCTTGAATAATTTTCATCTTTTGTTTATAAGAAAGGGTTTTACGCTTTACTATTTTCGAAAATAAAAAAAATATTATGGAACAACAGAAAACTAAACGTTTTGCATACTTGTTTTATCAGAAACTGAAACAAACCGGAAACAAATGTCAAGATGGGAGTTATAGTTAATCCTTCGTAGAATCTTTGATCAGTCTAAACACTACTTATTCAGGAAATCGACTTCGATTTATAGAGGTTTTCCGATGAAAGCTTTGTTTTGTAAAGGTGCGGTGTATGCTAAGAAATCTTTAAAAATTCGATGTATCAAGGTCTTCTTAAACCATTCTTCGATATGTAGAGGTAAAAATAACATAGGAATGGTAGGCAGATTCAAAGGGAATAGAAAAACTTCGATTTATCGAGGAATTCGATATATCGATGTTCCACTATATTATGTTCTAATTTTTGTTTATGGTTTGTAATTTTGAAATATTTGTATTGTTTTTTTTATCCTTTGACTGGTTCCTCAAAAATAATTTACAAGAATTAAATTTGGAGATAATGTTTAGATATTCGTTTTGGGGGCTTAAGTTAGACAGTATCATTTCTTTGTCTTTACCATTTACTGTGTATCCTCCAAGTAGCCATAGCAAAGTCCTTTTTCAGACGGAACTTAGCTGAAGAAGTGCCAAAAGCCCCCCGAGGCAGGCGAAGTGATGGTAGACTAGCGGTACATCCTGTTTGGGTCAGCTGCGACCCCTCGCCATCGTCCTGGCCAACAACCCGTTCCATCTCTCCATTGATCATCCAGTCAGTTTATCTCCTTCCGTCGAGCGGTCTGCCGTATTTTTCCTTCTCTTAGTCAAGCTAGGGCGTATTGTGTTAGACGCGAAGTTTAATAGTTCAGATCGTAGTGAAGTAATACTTAGAGATCGTCCGTCGAAAAATCTATTACTCGTGACGTTCAAACTTAAAACATAGACTAAAAAAGTTATATTGCCGGATAAGTTGACGGTAGTATAAACATTTGTGTAAAATTGTGTGTTGTTTTAGTTTATAAATAAAAGTAAGTATACCGTCTATCGCATGTTTTTTTCTTTAGTGTATGCATTTAAAAAACTAAAAATTTCATAAAAATGCAAGAATATAGCACAGTAGACTCCCCTTTATCCGGCATTATCGGGGCGGACACCGCGCCGAATAAAGGAAAACACTGTATAACGGAAATCATCAATTATAACTAAAAATACTTATCGATAATAAAATAAATTATTTTTATGTTAGAATGTTTTCCTTGTAAAGTATGACAAGAACGTTATATACCCAGTATTACGAAATTGCACATCAGTTTTGTAGCTTTATTTTATTTTAGCGAAAACATTTTTAGTATTTTTTTTTAAATAATAGTTAATTATAAATTATTAATTGGGTTTTAGATTTACTAAAAAAAATAAAAACTTTTCCTTATTCAGTTCGTCATACAAGCAGAACCAAATAATATTAGCGGCAGTGTGATGGGGACCTTATTTGACATCAGATATAAATAAAGACGCCCAATTTTAATTGAGACACTAGTACTCTTTTTTTTTGGGGCAATGAGTCAATTTTAATTTTTTTTTTTTTTCCGTGTAAAGTATTACAAGAACTTTACATACATAGATAGTTAAAAAGATAGTTTTTCTGGTTTTATTTTTTATCATTTAGTAATAAATTTCCAAGTTGTATATTTACAAATCTCTCTTTAAATCTTTTAAAATATGGTTGATGATTCATATTCTCTTAGTAAAAATTTCTCCCAATTTTTTTTTCATTAACAATACTACCTAGGTACAGTTCGGTATCTTGGATTCTATAGACAAATATATAGTATGTTTTATATTGCTTATGTATAGCAAAGTTGTTTTTTTTTTTCTCTTTTTATTTTCTAATATTACTTATTTACTTTATTTTAATACTTTATTTTTTTATTTTTTATTTTTTTTCATTGTACATAATGTGTGAATGTAATCATATGCCATCTATATTGCTTATTGCCCACATTTGTGGCAGATTGTAATAACTACTCAATAAAAGATTTAAAAAAAAAAAAAAAAAATTTTATTTTTTTTTAACGTTTCTGGTGAATTCATTATTTACCCACAGTGGAACCTCACTAATCCGACCCCTAAGGTACCTAGGGGTAGGTTGGAACGTCCGAAAGGCCAAATTAATTTATTTCAATTAAGCACACTTTTTTCATAGTTAAAAGGGTATTATAATTTTATACACATTTTAAAAAATTAAAGGAAATAAAAACGTATTTTATGTACACCAATAAACAATATGTATGCATAAAAATGTGTCAGCCACCTATTTATGTATTGAAACATTGGCCATAATAACAATGTAAAACAAACTAACTCATTTTTAAAATCTCTCATACAACCGTTATAAAAAAACCCATCAATTTCTGCCACTTTTTGAGAGGATTTCGAAACTTTGCAAGTGTCTTAGTCCAGGTTTAAGCGAAAGAGCTCATTTTAGGAAATTTAGTTTAGTTTTCTTCTGAATATAAAAAGCTTTTCTTTAGAACCAACCGTACAATGCCCGCTTCAATTTCTAAATCTCGGATTTTTGTACACAATCACAATAAAAATATATAAATAAACCATAACTACCAGAACTTTTTCACTCCAAAATGGACGATTTTATTAGAATATTAGGGATCCCGCCAAAATAATGCTCCCTCTCTAGATTCCGCGGGGGCGGATTATCCGGAGAGTAGGACTATCGGGAATCGGATTAGTGAAGTTTTACTGTAATCGTTTTTTTCTGATTTAATTTTTTTATCTTCTAAGAATGAATTTTAAAGTTGTCTATCAACAATCCTCAATTCTTTTAAGGTATGGTTGATAATTTCTTGGTAGAAATACCCGCAAAAATATTTCTTTCTCATTGAAATTTTCATAGAATTATCTATTGTTTTAATTATAAAATAGTTGTGTTAAAAAATATAATATATACCGGCCATGGTTACGCCGGATAAGAGGAAGGTAATATATACTTGCATTTTTGTATTATTTCTAGTTTTGTAAATGTTAAATGAAATTTTTTACAATTT
The DNA here is from genome assembly GCA_003667255.2 of Euschistus heros. Classification (NCBI taxonomy): domain Eukaryota; kingdom Metazoa; phylum Arthropoda; class Insecta; order Hemiptera; family Pentatomidae; genus Euschistus; species Euschistus heros. The sequence goes on from RCWM02000061.1 coordinate 2,869,549, forward strand.
ATAAAAACTATATCTTAAAATTCACCTCCGCTCTCTCATCGGAATAAGAAAGATGGACAATAGATACCAAAACTATTCGACGTACCTTTCCTTCTGCAACGATACTTAACGGTACAGAGAATCGAACCTTGCTTCGATGTTGTGCAGGGAAATTCCTTATATGCTGAGCTTTCTAGGAGTTTGTCTAGTTTGCCGTTTCTCTAATTTCTTTATTTATCTTATCATTGATCTGTTATGTTTATTTATTAGTTGTAAAAAATCCATTTTGGAAATTTCGGTATTCGTGTAGAATATGATTTTAAATGGTTTCGAGTTGATTTTAAATATTAATTTTTATAAGTTCGTTTAAACTCCATTTTTTTCCGTCCCGGAAAATCAATAGATCATGGATATGTTTATATATAATCTACTGCTCTTATATCTACAGACAACTTCTAGAAATTGTCGGACAATTTTCAATTCGAGCAACACCAACAGTGTTTGAGCCTGTCAGAAAGCCCATACACTTAAAAGATGTAACTTTTTTTGTTCAAACCAATACAGATCCTAAACCGTAGGTATGTGGAAGGATAGGTATGTGGTTTGGGCTAAATCAGAATCATAATAAGTTTGTTTCTGACAAAGTAAGGAGCATTGAGGATGTTTTGAAATATTTTGATTGTAAGGATACGAGATGAATTGTACGGTTTAGTGGAGCCCCAAACCCCAACTCCGTACGTTTTAATAGGTTTAATCACAGTCATGTAAATGAGTCTTTTGTAACTAATCGGAAGGTTTGAACGTTTGTCTAGTAAATGTTGAATTAGTCATAAACGACGGGCAGTTTCTTGTCGTTTTAGTCTTGTATGTGGATTCCACGTAAGACGTTTGTCCACATATAGTCCTAGGTAGCGGATCTATTCAATAGGAACTAACGGAATATCATTAAAGGTTTTGTATAAGATTTTTAAATGAATTAAATTTTGAAAAGTAGCTTATTTTTTCCGTTCGAAAGTTTCGAAATTTTTTATTCGCAGCCTCATCCTTTTTATCTCTTCAAAGGAGTGATTATTAATTTATTGATTTCTTTTACCTTAAGTCGATGATTTATAAATAAAATGCAGAAAAAAACTTCTGTATAATACTTTTATATAAAAACTACAAATAGTATTATATTTATATAAACTGACTGGCAAACATTTCACCATATTGTTTTTTTCATTTTAACTGTTAAAATTTTTTTGTTTTAGGTGTTTACGTCCCTTTTTTCATTAAACAGGGAATATGAAATGAATTAGGATTATTAAAAATAATGAATAAAAAAATTTAGCAGAATTTAATAATATTACCATACAATTTTATATTTACGTAATTTTAAATTAATAAGGTTTGAATACTCCCCTTGCGCTCATTACAAATATTGAGCGATAGGTCCTCTCTAATGAAAAACTGTTTTAAATCATATTAATTTAAATTTATTATATTAATTTAAAACTTTCAAATCTTTTTTAAATACTGCTTGCCCGCATATTATTATTGTGTTTAATAATCATAATAAATTTCATTTTCCCTGATTTTAGACTACAGGGACATAAACGTCTTATGGAAAATCATACTTTTAGCTAATAAAATATTCCACCCAACTGATTATTTTATTTTTAATCAGTTGGGTGGAATATTTTTCAGGTTAGTGTATATTGAAGAAAGTTAATAATTCATAGTACATTACAAACGACAATAATACATAGTACTTTACAAAGTAAATTACTATGAATTATTGCATATACTTTAAATTTTTTAATGGTAGAACAGATTCTATGATAAAAAATTTAAGATTATATTCTTCAACATTTACTAGACAAACGTTCAAACCTTCCTACTAATTACAAGAGACTCATTTTCATGGGAGTAATCAGATCTATTTAGAGTACGGGGTAGAGCATTTGGGCTCCACTAAACTATTCAATTCATCTCATATCCAATCCTTACAATTAAAAAATCCTCAATGCGTTTCACATTGTCACTAAAAAACTTATCTATATATTTCCAAATCTCACCAAATATCCTTTATCCTTCATCATAAACCTTCCTGTCCTACAGTATCCGTTAATGATATTACGTTAGTTCCTATTTAACAGATCTGCTACCTAGGATTCTATCTGGACAAACGTCTTATTTGGAATCCACATTCAATATTAAAACGACAAGACTCCTTTGAAAATTACTTGACAAACGCTCAAACCTTCCGATTAGTTACAAAAGACTCATTTACAAAACAGTAATTAGACCTATTTGGACATACAGAGTTGAGCTTTGGGGCTCTACTAAACCATCCGATTCATCTCGTATCCAATCTTTAGAAACGAAAATCCTTACTTCATCCACGCTCCTTACTTTGTCACAAACAAACTTATCCACAAAGATTATAATGTTCCTTATGTTTCTGATTTAGCCCAAACCAGATACCTATCCTTTCATAGCAAATTTCATAACCATTCAAATCCATTAGTATCACAACTTGCTTTACATTCTATTTCAAATAACCCTTCGAGGCTCTTGAAAAGAATATGGCCTCGAGACCTTCTAATATAGGACCATTATTTTATAGAACTTTGTAAGTACTACCAATGGGTAGTTTTTTACAAGCAATTGACATGCCATTTTTAGCATTATCATCACATTTACTGGATGTATTTGATATTATATTGTTTACAGTTGTAAATTTTAATAAATAGTTATATTGTATATTAAGTACTCTATTATTAAAATTAAAAAAATCTAACCTAAATCATTTTCAAGTTTCATTAATAAATGAGTTGGAGACAGAAGTAATTGGAAGGGAAGTGACTTGGGTGTTTTACAGATAGAGTGATGTTGGGACTCAAAGGTCTTTTCTTATCTCCTGGGACCAGGTCTTCTGCCAATTAAACCTTACCTTAAGAAAAACAATTAATTCCTTATCAACCTGCACCATGTATCATATACGGTGTTAATGAAAGTAGTAGGAATACAAAGAAAAATAATTTCAAAATAAAAAAAGTTATTGTTAAAAGTTCGGGGGAATACCGAAAGATTAAGAGAAAAAAAAAATGCATTTCCGTAATATAGGAGTTGGAACCAAAAAGTGAAAGTGTTGTAAATACTCCACCTACGGATAGCTTGAAAAGCATATTTGTACAGATAATATGATTTGAATTTAGATGAACTCATATGATATAAGACTATTTACAAAATTATAATTTTACATAGGCTTATCCAAATTCCAAAATCCTTAAAAAAAAAAACCCTCATGCCCGAAAGGATTTAATCCACAATAAATTAATTGTTGCTAATTTAGCCTGGAACGGATCCATTTTTTTTTTGTCTATTTAGATACTGTAGTAGCTTAGATTTTTTTGGGCTGATCAACTTAAGAAGTTATTATCTTATTTATTGTTGACAGTTTTTACAGGAATTGTAGATTTTTTATTAATCTGAAATGATTGTTATATTCTTAAAGTGTGTATCTAATATTTAAATTTATACTTCAAGAATAAAACGACAAGAAACTGCCTGTCGTTACAGACTACTTCAACTTTTTCTAGAGAAGCGTTCAAAGCTCCCAATAAAATACAAAAGACGTGACAGTAATCAGACCAATTTGGATATAAGGAGTTGTGCTTTGGGGCTCCACCAAACCTTCCAATTCTTCTCGTATCCTTACAATCCTAAAGGATTTACAAATTCCTCAATGCTCCTTTTTATGTCACAAGCAAACTTATACATAAAAATCTTGATGTTCCATATGCTGCAAATTTGGCCCAAACCAGATACCTATCCTTTCACAGTGAACTCCATAACCACTTCAATCCACTAGTCTCCCAAGTTGCTTCACACTCAATTCCGTTCTAATGTAGAACTTTTATTTAAGTGCTACTAGTCAGTAAGTTCTTAACATGTTATTAACATATCATTGTTATAATTATTCTAAATAAATAAGACGTTTCGGCGCCGGTTAAAATTTCTGTGAAATGAAATAAAAGAAAGAAGTTTCTCGGAAGCTGATAGTAAACAGTAAAAAATTTCTCTAAGTGTTTTCTTAGTTTTTTTAAATTTACAACTATTGGTTTGTTTCACATGAAATGTCCGATTTTATAATATTTGAAATACATAGAGGATTTTGCGAGTCTCTGTTGTTGAAAAAGCTCGATACATGGGTACCTCACGATCTCTACTGAGCGACAGCAATTGAAACGTCTTGAGACCTGCGTTTCGTTGCTTGCTAGGCAAAAAACCGACCCTTTCCTTGAAAGAATAATAACTTGCGACGAAAAATAGATTGCTTATGACAATCAGCGTTGGTCAGGGCAGTGGTTAGACATCGACGAAAGCCCAGGACAAATGCCGAAACCAAATTTGCACCCGAAAAAATTGATGGTTACAGTATGGTGGTCCATGGCTGGAATCATACATTATTCCTTTTTGCCTAGAGGTGAGACCATTACCTCTACAACCTACTGCAATGAAATTGGGCAAATGCACGAAAAATTATTGAAAAAACAACCTGGATTGGTAAATCGGAAGGGCCCTATACTCCTACACGACAACGCTAGACCCCCACGTTTCAAAACTTACCATGCATAAATTGAAAAAGCTGGGGTACGAAGTTCTTCCGCACCCAACATATTCTCCCGACTTGTCTCCAACAGATTATCACCTTTTCAGGAATTTAGACAACTTCTGCAGAGGAAAAATTTTTGCAAATAATGCTGAAATCAAAAGTGCGTTTTCAGATTTTTTTTCACTTCAAAGCTCAGAGTTTTTCAAATCCGGGATAAAAAAGTTGTTGTCACGTTGGGAAAAATGTGTAGAAAAAGAAGGTAAATACTTCGAATAAAATTATATTGTTTTCATATTGTATTTTTACTAAAATCCCTATACCTTGAAAACGGACATTTCATGTGAAACAACCCAATATTTAACGAAATATATTTTGTAAACTTAGAGATATAAATAAAAATAAAACAGCGCAGTAACTATTAATATTAGAGGAGAAGAACTCCCATGAAAACTATTTATTAGAAGGTCCGTAAGCAATCTTCTATTTTTAAAATTGACTACAAGTTTCTTTTAATCATGCAACGACAGACAGCACAGAGGAATCCTAAACGAAAATATCTTCATTTTACCAACAGCTAGGTAAACTTTCTTTATCCTCCTAAACATTCAGGACTCTTTTCTGATTTATTTAGTTTTATGAAGCCATGTGGGAATAGTTGGCAATCAAATCGCAGACGTATCTGCCTAACTAGCTCTTTAGTCCAGTCAATAAACGTACTGTAGAGTGCATGAAATATGCGATTATTTTTTACCTCAGGGCTTCGTTAGGAATAGTTAGAAGATAAACATACTAAAAGTCCCCGCCCCTGGGGAGTGAGCTAACTGTGGGGGGGAGTGGAGAAAGTCCCATTTTTAGGTTTTTTAATTATATATCGAAAAAGTTTGACTCTTGAAAAATACGTTTCACATAAAAATGAGAGCTAATGAAATTTCATATAAAATTGTTCCTATACATATTTTCGAACTTTTAATGGTTTTCGAGATATACGTTATTAAAATCGATAATTTTCGAAAATAAAATAATGTATACCTCACTTTTTGTCAATAATTTGTAGAAAGCTATGTATGAAACTCAAGTAAATTTAATGTTCTACAACTTTGATTCCGATATTTTTTCTCAGAAACGATCGTGGAAGGCTCTAGAAGCAAATGTTTGACAAAAAGTGAGGTAATTTTTTTTTTCTCATTTAAAATTATCAATTTTCAGTAACGTATTTCAAAAACCGTTGGAAGTTCTACAAATATGTATATTAACGATTTTATATGAAATTTAGCTAACTTTATTTTTTTTCACACTTATATTTCTGGAGTCCACCGTTTTGAGATATAATTGAAAAAAACAAAACATGGGACCTTCTCTACCAACCCCACCGTTAACACATTCCCAAGGGCGGGGACTTTTATGTTTTTCTTCTAGCTACTCCTAACGAGCCCCTGAAGTAAAAAATAATCGCATATTTCATGCACTCTACACCGGCACTCATTGGCTGGACTACGTTTACTCCCAGGCAAATGCGCTGCTATCCTAAAACCACGAGAGATTAGTTTTGACACAGAAAAAGAAATTTTAGAGAGAAGGAAATCCTTGTGGAACGAGAGTCTACAAAGCAAATGGGAAACTATTAAAATGTTTACCGACTGAGAATAGTGTTCACCAATCTTACTCACTCTTACCTAACAACTGAACTACCACCATCATAATGTCAAAGCTGTAATTAGATAGAGTAAAACACATCTTGCATGATTGCCCCTATTATATACCGCGCCTAAAGAATCCAGGGCTTACACTCAAATGCCAACTAAATTCTTTCCGACAACGAGAATATTTTTAATCGTTATTTATTCTTATTTTAGAGCTTAATTTATTAATAAAGTATAAACCTATTTCTAAAATAAATAATGAACACCAATATCTATAGGTGTTGATGACTTTTGGAATTTTACGCCTCTAAACTAAAATATGAGAAACAATTTTATTTAGCTAAGCTGCTTCATTACTAGTTGTAAGAAGAATTTCTTGTAGACACACAGAATTGTCTAGCCGTGTGTAAATTAAGATTTGTAGTGCCTTCCTTTCAAGAAGGGAATCTTTTTTAAAGTTTGGATAAGGGGGTATGAGGTGAGATCTTTCCTCTCGGAGAGCCAATTCGACCCCAACCCACTAGCTTTGATGTCCTACATTCAAGAATGAGGGATACTTCGGTATATCCGCGTTCCTGCCGAAATAGAAAGGAATTTTAATGCCGACACAGATTATTCAATTGTACTGGTGGATGTCTATTGTCAATCTATCAAAATATTACATGGGTCAATTTAACTGTAAAATTTCTCAATGGCTGGATAAAACAATGGATCATAGATATGTCTAGATAATCTACTGTTTTTCGCAATTTATATTCTAGAACTTAAAGGATCAAATTACCTTAAATTTACAGTAACTATTAATATTTATTCGAAATAAACAAAGTTAAGAGAAAAGATGCGTTTCAAACTCGAATAATATCATTCTAACCAATATAGCTTCTAAACGGTATAAAACAATCAATTGACAAGCCACATACCTATTTGAATCCATTAGTCTCCTGAATTGCTTCTCGTCCGATTCCCGTTACACGACAGTAATTAGACCTCTTTAGGGATACGAAGTTGAACTTCGGGGCTCCACTAAACCTTCTAAATCTTTCTTTACCCTATCCTTAAATTCCAAAATCATCACTTTATTGTGCCACAGATAAACATATACATAAAGATCTTTTTGTTTCATATACTGATGTAGCAATAACCCAATGCCTATCCTTTTAGCCCAGTCAATAAAGGTTTGGTGTCACAACTAACTAAGGGAAAGCTGAATTTTTGCAGGGTGTTAGTACATAAAGTTTACACTAAAAAAACACTAAGTCCCACCCCCCACCCCTCTTGCTTTCCTCCCACCCCTTCAGCAACATTACAAGTACGGAACTCTGGTTATATGCCGACAGCTCGAAACCTAATTATGCTATCGGAATGTTCTTTTTTTTGTTTTCCTCCTAACAGTATTACAAACAAATTATGTTATATACACTTTTTATTTAGATACCTTAGTTTCGCCGTAATACTTAATCATATACAGAAAACTGCCACTATTTCATTCAAACCAAAATAGCTCCTTAACGGTAGGTCCCAGCGACAAATGTTATATTAGCAAAAATGTTCTCCATTAAATTTCTTACCTCGAAACTGTCTTCAAATTTTCGAACCGAGGAACATTAATAGAGTTAGACCATGTCAAAATGTTACATTTTTGAATGTGAAAAAAGAAGGTTACACCAAAATAGTATAGGCCACCATCCAAAAGAAGAATTCATGTCAACAGCCTATCAGAACTACTCCCTTGAAAAGTCTATATTGGAAGGTCCAGAAGCAATCTGTTATGGTAAAAATTGACTATATTGTATGGTGTATCAATTTGGCATGTATCATATTGATATATGGATCAATTCATGGTAAATGTACCGATACTGGACTCTGCTCCGTTAGTAGCCTAATGGATACTAGCATTGTTATTATATTGCAAGTAGGCTTTGATCAGCTCCAAATTCACAGTTAATGCATCTTCAACGCTACAGTATCATTAAATCTAGCTCCTTGAGGTAACCAGGGAAACCACCATTTTAATTAGGATTGATGAATTAATTGCCACTTCTATTGGAATTATTTTATTTATCAGTTTCGAATACTAAAAATTCATATTTAGTTCTAAAACATACAAAATTTTCAAAACATCAGTTGTTTTGTTCCTCAATCCTAATTGTTTTGCTCCTTCTATACCAGCATGCGCGCTTCAAGTGACCATTTCAATCGCACATAACTTCATTTATGATGTTTGTTCTTGTCGAATGAAAGGAGTTATGTAAAGAAATTAATGTTGTTTACGTATCAGTTGTGGTTTTAAAAAATATATTTAAATAATTTACTATGGATTTAATTTCTTCTATTTACAAGTGACCATTGTATATTACTAACCTTCATCCTCTTAAATAACCTTTGAATTTAAAATACTCAATGCTTCCTATTATGCCACAAATTAACTTATCCATAACGATCTGATGAAGGTCTTATATGTTGCAGACTTGTCCTAAACGTGATACGTATCCTTCTATGACAAGTTACATACATACTCGAATCCACTAGCCTCCCAACTTGTTGTCATTCGATTCGCTTTACATGACAGTAACGCGCTGGAGACACAAAGTTGAACTTCGGAGCTCCACTAACCTAATTCTTCTCGTATCCTATCCTTAAATTCTAGATAAACTTATCCACAAAGATATAAATGTTACGTACGTTACTGATTTAGTCCAAACCAAATGCCTATCCTTTTATAGTAATCTCCATATTTCCACTTGAATCCACTGGACTCTCTAAGTTCTTCTCACTCAATTTTCGATAACGCTCCGAAGCGTCTGAAAAAAAGATGGCCTTGGGAATTTTTAATGTAGAACATTTATTGAAGTGCTACTAATGAGCAGATCTTCAAATCGAAGAAAAAATAAATGCACAGAGAGAGAAAGAAATATCCTAGAAAGAAGTCTTTATAATGAATCTCATAAGTACCTAACGGAAACCTGGACTAAGAAAAACTAAGGGAATTCCCTTACGTTTATCTACTACCAGTGCGTTCGCTGTTTATGAAAATGAATGTTTGACCTTTAAGCGTTCCTATACCAGTTACCGGATTGTGATGAAACTTCGGTAGGGATATAGCACACACCTTCAAAGGTTTCTGAAATCGCACGGTTTTACTACAAAAGATGTGTCGGTAATAACTTGTCGAACTGCGAAATTCTGTTTTACCGCTACACATTTCCAGAATTCCAGATTAAACCAATTTGTATTTTTTTATTTTTTATATATTTTTTTCTATTTTTGTTTTATTATTATTTGATGCCACGATCACTTAGGCGTTTGTTATTCACGGTATTAACAGAGGTTTAAGTATATGTTTTATTTACATCCGCTATCTAGGACTCCAACTAGATAAAAGTTTAAATTGGAATCCACATACAAGACTGAAACGACAGGGAACTGCTCGTCATTTCGACTTCTTTAACATTTACTAGACAGACGTTCAAACGGATTAATTTACAAAAGGCTCATTTACATTACAGTTATCAGACCTATTTGGACATATGACATTGAGCTCCACAAAACCATGCAATTCATTTCGTATCCAATCCTTGCAATCCTTCGAAAAATTCTTAATGCTCCTCACTTTATTACAAATAACCTTATCCATAAAGACCTTATTCTTCCATACGTTATTGATTTAGCCCAAACCAGATACCTATCCTTTCATAGTTAACTCGATAACTACTCAAATCCATTAGTATCGCAACTTGCTTCCCATCCTATTCCCAATAATCCACCGAGGCATCTGAAAAGAAGACGGCCGAGAGACCTTCTTGTATAGATTTTTTTCCCTTTTTATTAAGTGCTACTAGTGAGAGGTTCTTCCACATGTTATCGGACAGTTATTGTAATAATTTGCTCAAATTTACTTATTGTACATATATGTATACAGCTGTGAATAGCAATAAATAGTTTTAAAAGAAATTTTAATTGTGTCTACTAATGATATTTCATTCGCCTCTGATAACTTGTATCAATAGAAATTCGAGGATTAATTGATTCGGATCTATCTCAAACATGTGCGGAAATCGGTAAGCAGTTAAATATTTTACAAGCAACAGCCTGGAGATACCTACATCAAATCGGAAAAATAAAAAAATAAATAATAAATGGGTCCCTCACAAATTATGAAAGGAGAATAAAATTATTCGACTGACAGATGAAGCAATCTGAAGCTTCTTGATCTTTATATTTAGCTTCTCACCATCTTCTCCCAACATTTCACCCATTGATTATCATCTTTTCAGTTCTCTGGACAGTAATTGGACATACAGCTTGCCTCATAGTATATGAATAAGTAAAATATATAGTAAATGTAGCATAACAAATGTATTATACAAGTACTTGCATTCCTATAACACAAATTATTAATGTGACAAAATATTAACAATTTATCCAGTACGTCTTAATTGGTCCATCTGGAACCTACATAGAAGTATGGGTAACATTACTATTCCCTAGATCAGTTGTATCATTAGGCATTAATTGCGATATCCCTAGCTCCTTAACAGTAGTAGCAACAATATGTACACCATTTATCTTAACTCGATCACCCATACTTAATTTTCCAAGCATTTTCGCACCACATGATGCAAAGCCTAGAATTGTATATAGTATTTTTTCCAGCGAAGATCAATCATTTTTCAAAACGGTATTTGGGATCTTGCTTCACGGTGGGATAATGTTATTACTGGTAATAGAGATTATTCTAATGAATAAAGTTATTGTATATTCGGTTCATTTAATTTTCGAATTATCCAAAAAAATGACAGTACTTTTGAAACGACCTGGTAGTACAGTTATTCTAAACTTGATAGTGATAGTGTTGACTGTGAAGGTCAGATTGCCGGTGCACAGATAAGGCGTTGAATTTCAAAACCCATTAAAGTCCATACTTCATTTTTTTTTTTAAAACTATTTTTAAAGGCTCAAGGTTTTAGTATTGGAATATAGTCATAGCATTGTATTGATATCTTTTATTTCTTTTTCCGTTGTCTATTTTTGTAAATTTAGCTAATAGCTTCGTAAATAGGCAAGATTTGCATCAAAAACGGAATAACAGTTCTAAAATAATAGGTGGATAAATTACTAAACCTATTTGAGAATGTAAATAGCTCTTAAAAAATAATTGAATGCCAACAAACCGTATTTTAAATTCAATGGCAAGTTCAATTGTCCTTTTAGAAATAATAGAACAGAAACCAGCAGCTAGCTGAACCGAAGGTCTCTCTGTTCATATTTAAATATTTGTTATAAAAGAGTTAGTTCGCAGATGATTAATTTTAATATCAAAATTTTGATAATCGTTAAACAAAGCAATCTTCCATTTATTTAATTTTTTACCTTAATATGTCCTTAGTATGATAATTCGTACCTGAAAAGGAATTAAATCTGCACGATAAAATATACTGTTTCGAATAGAACAGATGTTTTTTATTAATAAAATTAGGAATTTCTATTACATGAACTAATTTGATTTTTATGTATTTATTTGGCATAACTCCTGTTTATTTAATATCTGTAGCTAAATGTTTTGGAGACAATGCTCCATCATCTGGCTTCTAATTTTTTTAAATATTAAAATGTTAAAGCTACTAATGTTTAATAAATAGGAGTTATGTCAAATAAACACTTAAATTTTATTACATCTCCTTCTGTATCAAAGGTTATATAATTTTTTTTTTCCTCTAGTGTGATTGATAATAACGACATTAAGAATGGTGGTTGTTTTTTTCAATGTAAGACTTCATTCAGAATATAGTTAAAATAGGTAATATTTTAGGGGATTAGCATACGATAAGTTTACCACAATTAGAGCTAAGGTCGGTGAACAATTTTCAGCTGTCAGACCTTTTTATTTTTGGTTCGATGCTAATTTCCCTGTACTAAATCTACCATGAGTAGACATAAGACAATGTTCTTTCCGATATGAGTGCCAAGGGTTCCATTAGGTAAGACAGTGTGTACCAAGCGGATGCACCAACTTGTTTTTAAAATTAATAGAAATAATAGACTATGTGAAAGTGAATATTATTTTTTTTTTCAAAAGTTCAAATATGCATTAATAGGGGACTCTTGGAAGTATAAGCAATTCGAATAATTATAAGTTGCTTCAATATGTTTATTACAAAAAAAAAAAAAATATTTCGGAAATTTATGGCTTAATGTTATGTAAATTCTCATGCATCAATTCTATCACTAGACACTATTTGAACTAATATTACATTTACAATTAATTAATAGTAATAATAACAATCTTTTTATTGCAAATAATTAAATATGTAAATATTATAAATAAATACTTAATTAAAAATTATTGTTCCTTCTCTTTAAACCAATGACCGGGAGTTAAATACTTCGTATTTAGCTAAAAACTGTATTTTTATTTATAAAAACTAAACCTTGATTTGATAGTGATTTTTTTAAAACTCAAACTAAGTTCTTTTAAAGTGCTTAAATTCTTTAGAGAGTTAAGAACTATTCTTCTTTCGTGCGTTATCATTCTGTGAGAAGTTCTACAAGAGTTCTTGAATAGGTTGACATTATACTCCTATAATGTCGAAGATTCACAGGGGTTTTTGAAAAATAGTTTCAAACAGATTCCCTGTATGTACTTCTTCAACACGCTTCTAGTTTCCGGTTGCGATGGACAGTGAATCGAATGGCTTGCAACATTTCCGGTCTAGCGAACACGGCGCGATGTAACGGCATCTGCCCTCGGGCAAGTTCCAACCTCTCTCCATTGCTGAATTTCTCCCTTTTTACTACCGTATGTATTAATTGTTTGATGTTATATTTTGAAAATTATATTATAAAAATTATATTTTTAATCAATGTTTCTCAGTGTAATTCTATATTTTCGATGCTGCAATCTCATGTTTGCCTACATAAATACATCAATGTTCAGTACTAAGTTTGGTAATTGTTCAGATCGGCGACACCAACCCCTACACGCGCTCAGAATACCTTTTATCGATTCTAACCTTGTTCCGATTTATTTCGATGTTCTAGTCGCTGCTTTTAGAGGGGAAAGGTTATTCTCCTACATTTACTGAGAAACTCAAAATCCCTGTTCAGAGTAATATTAACTTCTGTTTACCTTCTAATATTAAAATGAGAAATAAGGAAATAATGAAGTGAAAATAAGAAAATATTGAAATATAAGACACTAAATCAATTATGAATTAATATTAATTTAATCAACAATTAATATACTACTGAATCACCAGTAAAGTTAATTCCTGATGAACTTTCTGTTAGAGAAGTGAAAATAACAAATTATAAATATAAAAAACACAGAATCCCTAAGTATTTATTTGGCATAACTCCTATTTATTTAACATTTGTAGCTACATGTTTGGTAGACAATGTTCCATCATCAGGCTTCTAATTTTTTTTTAAAAACACATTAATCTATAACATTATACCAATAGTTCTACAATTATATAGTAATGTGTCATTTACCTCTTAATCTGTGATTATTTTCACATTGTCAATTCTCCATGTTATAAGCCATTAAATAATATAAGACAGAATCCTAGTTGATAGTGATGATGTTAATTTCTGCTATATTTTCTCAAGGGAAGTGAAAATAAGAAAACGTGAAACCTGTGATATACTTTTTCACATTTATTTATAAACTGATATGTTTTATTTAATTAATTATACAATCTGTCTCACTTTAGGACAAAAAGTAATATGGATGACAAAGAATCCATTCACAAAACATATATACTAAAATTTTATCAATGAAATTGAAACAAGTAAAAATATATAAAACACCAAATCCATGTACAAATTAATCTTCTTAAGTTTTGTAACACTTTTACAAGTTTTAAATTTTATCACTTAAATTGATAGAACAAATATAAATATGTAAAACACCAAATCCATGTACAAATTAATCTTCTTAACTTTTGTAACACTTTTACACATAAGATAAGATGAAATAAGAAAACATGAATTGATAAAACACTTAATCCTCGTGTTGTTAACTTCTGTTTCACATATTTACATTTAAGAAGTCTAAATATCAATATAACAAACTAAACAACACAATCCAAGTTGAAACTGTAGAAGTGATTGTTTACATGTGAGGTTATAGGAATGAACTATCGAAAAATGTAAACATGAAGTGAAGTGTAAGGATCGAACTGGTCGGTGTAGCGCGGGTCATGGCAGTTTGGTGGTGTTGCCGATCCGAACAATTACCCCAAGTTTTATTTCATAATACTAATTTTAAGTTATTACCTAATGTTAGACCATTAGCTTCATTCTTCAAGATTAATCATTAGGGATTGGGTATCGTTATAAAAAAAAAATATCCATATTGCATATCGACAATTTTCGAGCACTAAATATCGATTCATACATATTTTTTTTAATTTTTTGAAAGGCCATTCTAAATATTCATTTCATATCTAGCACATTACAATAATAAATCTAGTCTTGGTTGCTTACATGGAGGACTGTTAAGAGTATCTTCATTATCATTTATTATAGTTTTAAGCACATCTTCTGTTTTCATTTCTTCTAGTACGCACTCTAATAATTCACTAGGTTCAATATTTAAAACAGATGCATTGCTGCAACTATCTCCGTTACAATAACCGCACAATCTTGTGCATTTTAAGCCGTGTTTGCGACAGCCACATTGATCACCGCAGCCTTAAATAAATAAATAAATTTGAATCAATTGGTTTTCGGACAAAACAAGCCGATGAAGATGCTGACACCATGATTATCAATACTGCACGCGATAACGCTGCGTATGAAAATGTACGTATCGTAGGTAATGATACAGACTTGTTAGTTTTGCTTTCTCAATTAGAAAAAACTAATTATTATATATAGTTTTTTCAACGTTAATAGTTTCAAATATACAAAATTAAAAAGTATATTTCTTTCATTTATATATTCACCGGTTGTGATACGACGTGTGCATTTTATAATATAGGTAAAAAAAAAAATAATAACTATGATTCCTGCTGAAAAATCGATTGAATTAGCACAAATTTTATATACATATCCAGCTAGTACGGAAAAAAATTATTGATAACGGACTGCGAATAATTAAATATCTTTATTTGACGGAGCAAGATAAGAAATACGAAGCAAAAAATAAAAAAACATTAAGATTGAACGAATTAAGATTTTTACACTTTGAAAGATCCACGGCGAAAAAGAAGTCCGAATTCAAACTAGAAACTTTGCCCCCTACCGAAAAAGCTGCTGCTCAACATAGCTTACGGTGTTATTTACAATTACAAGCATGGCTTGGTCATTATTTGAATCCATTAGATTATGGATGGAACTACGAAGGTGATCATTATGTACCTATAAAGTCGACAGATGTAATGATTCCGCCTGAAATTTTCGAAATTGTATCTTGTCGATGCCAAACAGGCTGCGGTGATCAATGTGGCTGTCGCAAACACGGCTTAAAATGCACAAGATTGTGCGGTTATTGTAACGGAGATAGTTGCAGCAATGCATCTGTTTTAAATATTGAACCTAGTGAATTATTAGAGTGCGTACTAGAAGAAAATGAAACAGAAGATGTGCTTAAAACTATAATAAATGATAATGAAGATACTCTTAACAGTCCTCCATGTAAGCAACCAAGACTAGAGTAAACAAATATGTATTATGTAAAATTATCATGTAAATAAAAACATTATTTCAAAAGATTTTAATAATATTACCCACGACAATCACCACAAAAAATTATGTAATAAATTAAATAGCTTCTTCACGATGTCATCATTGTTTATATTTCGTTTATATTATATTTCACTCCGGCTACTACGCGTGTGGTAATTGTAGGCTGTAAGAAACTCTAATTTACAGAGCTTAGCCTGCTGTATTTGTAGTTGCTCAATTTTTATCATAAAATATAACTTCTTACCTCCATAAAGCCGTTTGTCCCGTCACTTAATTCGTTTCAGTGAATTTAGGCCCCTAACTCTAAAAAACTCACCAAAATTTAGGCAACAACATCGAACCACTGCTCAACCAAATTCATCAAACCCTCATCATTCTTGCTGATCAATTCCGACGCTTCAGTTAGATTTTCACATTTATCGATAGCTCTTTCCTATAATTTCACTCAAAAAACTTCCATTTCTTTAGTTTTAATTTGGATTCTATTGTTTTGTGTTTTATATTAATATTTTCCCATTTCATCTAGATTTAACAGAAGTTAGAGCATCAGTTTCAACATAGATTTAGTGTTTTACATATTGGTGCTTTCTTATTTTCTCTTCCCTAATGTTAACAACAGTAGTTTTTACACGATTTATTGTTTTATATATTTATACTATGTTACTTTCACTTCGCTAATATAAGGAATTTTCATTGTACATGATGTTTGAATACGTAACAAAACTAACTCAACACAGCCTACTCATAAAAATCTACCGCAAGCAATAAAATTAATACGATGGTTCACTGAGGTGGACAAAGATTTGAAAGAGGTGGGAATTACTAGCTACGATATTTGGGAACATGCCGGCATTAAGCAGAAACTAACAGCACAACGATGATTCCAAGAAAAGCCTAGGCTTCCAACAGGCAAGAAGTGGACCGAAGAAAAGAAGCAACAGCATCGAGAACGAATGCGCAAGTACTGGTTGGAAGTGCAGTAAGAAACAGTTAAAATGACGCTGTTCTTAGCCGAATCGGAAATAAAAAACAAAATACGACGAAACTAGTACCTATGCCATTTGTTCTCTTACTCTTAACATTAAAAATTGCCTTTAATTAAACCAATTTTCTAAAATTTTGTTACGTTTTTGAATATATGAACTTGTACGTTGAATTTTTATAATATAGAGAAAACGATATGTCGTACGTACGTATCAATATGACAAATATTTCAGAGAATAAATATCGGAACTGTCATATGCATAAGGCCTAAGGAGAATAAAAAAGAATGGAATGAAAAAGTACACTATTCACTGATAAACAACTTCGGATATAGTTTTATTTATTAGAGAAAAATTTCGTCTTATTGGTGACTTGCGCAATGGTACCGAATTTGTAATAAATTAATTATAATCAATATGTTTTCATTAATGTGTATCTTTCCAGCACAGATTCCAGGAAATTCTCTTGGGGCTCTGGAATTTAAATTAAACTTTAAATGCTCTGGTGCCATTAAAGAAGATCTGTGTCTTTCCAAGTTAAATTAAGGATTTTATTTCTTCTCAAGCTTTCACCTTCATCGTTGGCCGACAATGCGTGATTATTTTTCTGAGCTAGTGCAGTTTTATCGTTTTCTTGAATTTTATCGGCACAAAAGAGATCTTGATCGAGAGTCAGGTGAAAAAGCTTTATCTTGGTGCAAACTTAGATCGCCTGGAAGGACCCATCTCAAGGAATGGATGCCCATTAAGTATGCATAAGGCGTCGATTTTTCATTGTTTCGAAGCCAGTTTCCGATTTGGCGATAAGTAATCGCTTTTTTGTTATTCGAATGTACCTCAAGATTGAATTATTAACTATTCTCATGCTCAATAGTTTTAAAATTCAGCTTTAGTTTATAACTCTATTATAAAAATATTCTTTTATAGATTCTTTGATTTTTTTTTTTAAATATTGAAAATTCTTGAGGCGGGAGGCTCTATAAGTCGAAGTTTCCTTGAACCATGAACATGTACAAACCAGTCTATCTCAACCCCATCCTCGCTTATCCTCAGTACTGTTTCATTTCAGGGACAAGAGAGACATTTATTGCTTCTATTGTTTTTTAATTTTACACGGGGTAGAAGTTAGATGCCTTTGCTGCTTTGCACGCAATGCAACGTGTAATCGTCGCACCCTTACATATATGCAGAGGAAAGTTTCAAACTATTTTTAATTATGCAATTTATTACATATGTTTTTTATTGTTTTTTTTTCTTGCATTAGTTTCTCCGTTTCTGTTAATTTTTTATAGAATACATTATTTACCCTTATACTAATGAAATTAGTTAATGTTTTAAGGGAATTCCACTAATCCCTGTTGAACAGATCCACTACCTAGGACTCCACTTGGACAAACGTCTAACTTGGAATCCACATACAAGACTAACTGCTCGTCGTTACAGACTACTTCAACATTTACTAGACATTTAAGCTCCTAATTAATTACAAAAGACTCATTTACATGACTGTGATTAGTCCTATTTGGACGTACGTGAGCTTTGGGGCTCTACTAAACCGTCCAATTCTTCTCGTATCCAATCCTTACAATCCAAAATCCTTCGAAAAATCCTCAATGCTCCTTACTTTGTCACCAATAAACTTATCTATAAAGATCTTAATGTTCCATATGTTTCTGATTTGGCCCAAACCAGATACCTATCCTTCCATAGTAAGCTCCATAACCACTCCAATCCACTAGTCTCTCAACTTGCTTCCTGCTCCATCCCTGATAATCCTCCGAGGCGTCTGAAAAGAAGATGGCCAAGAGATCTTTTATTGCAGATTTTATTGAAGTGCTACTAGTGAGTAGTTCTTCACAAGTTATTTACATGCCATTGTATTCACTGTCAACACATTTACTTGTTGTATATTATTTTGTACTTTTGTAAATATCAATAAAAATGAAAAAAAAAAAAAAAAAAAAAAACTGTTTTAACGGTATTTAAACACTATAAACTTAATTACCCTTATGCGTTTACATATATTTTTAAGAAAACTTGGTAACTTCAAAAAGTATGAGCTTGATACCTTGAAAATTTGTAATTTCAAAAAATTAATAACTCGAAGTAAATTGGAAGTAAAAACTTCGACTTATCCACTTTTGACTGTACGTACGTTAGGGTATATCATTTTCTCTATATTATAAAAAAAACAACAACATGCCACTATATATCTTTTTAAAAAATGGTTACCAGTGGTTCGATGTGGTTACCTAAATTAGCTAAAACTACAAAATAAAAAGGAATATCATCGTAAGATTGTCATATTTAAAATGGCATTTAATAAAAATAAAAAATAATAAAATTTTAAAAAAATTATACCGATATATCTATATTTTATTTACGATACCGATCCCATTTAACAAACCGAAACGTTTAAACACCCACTGACACTAATATAGCTCCTGGCCTTATATTTCAGGATAACTGACAAGCGGAGGACACACTCAGTCTCTCACGGATCTTGTTGGCAATTTTTTTAGAGGTTCCTGGTCAAAAAATATTTGACACGTATTTTGCCGTTCCGACCAATGGGCCCTAGAAGCCGAGAAAAAAAAATAAAATAGCACTAAACTAATTTATTTTATATCTGAAGTTTAAAAAACGATATCGACATGATTCTTGCACCAAGATGTTTAGTTTTGATTGCGAATTTAAGGAAGAATATCGCCACTTCGTACATTTTGGTTTTTAAGTTAATTAAATTCTAAAAATTTAATTAAATTTATTATTTAATAATTTATTAATATGTATATATATATATATATATATATATATATATATATATATATATATATATATATATATATATATATATATATATATATATATATATATATATACATACGTTTCCTAAGTTTTGAGGGTGCTGAAATGGAATTCTAGGGCTAAAAAAAATTTCTATCACATTTTACAGTGTAAAAGCTAAAATTTTTCAAGTGAAGTGCATTCAATATATATTTTTCCAAAGAACCGACATCGGATTCGAATTCAGCATTCCAAAGAACCATTAAATACGAAATTTCATCCAAATAGAAAAATAAAAATTCGTAAGCTCCAAAATTTGCCTTACCAAATAAAATAAATGGTAGGCACTTTAGTTTAAATTGACAAAAACATGAATTACGCTTAGACGGTTAAACTTATCAACTTTATTTTTTTACAAGAAATATAGGGTGGTAATACGCTTGAAATGTTTTTGGTTTCATCATCCTATCTGGTTTAAAACTCAAGCTAAAAATCAAAATATTTTTCGGACTCTCCATTTTTTTTAATAGGTTTATGTTCATCAAATTTTACATTTATATACATGAAAAGAAAGCTGAGGCTCTCCTCTTTCTAGTGATACCAACCAGTGAATTGTGTGACGAAGTAATGACGATTTAAAGGTATGTAACCAATAATCGGTTTAAAAATTTCATTTTCCTCGAAGATTGTGAAAAAAATGATATTTTTTGATTTTGTTGAACAAGCGTTTTTCAATGTTTTTTAGGATTCTGAATTAGAATCTGAAGTCAATTTTTGTGTGAAAAAATCTATAGAGGTAGTTTGCTTGAAAATCTAATCATTTTTTTATAATTTAATTAATCTAAATTAAAATATATGGAGTGGCTGTATTATTCCTTAAATTCGCACTAAACATCTTGGTGAAAGAATCATGTCGATATCGTTTTTTAAACTCGCGATAAATTCTCGGCTTCTAGGGCCCATTGGTCGGAACGGCAAAATACGTGTCTAATACTTTTGACCAGGAACCTCCAAAAAAATTGCCAACAAGATTCGTGAGGGACTGAGTGTGTCCTCCCCTTGTGAGTCCCATTCTGATCGATTTTTAAAGAAATCATGCAAAAATTAAGCGTTGATATTTTCATAAAGACTGCATTATTTCAAAGTAGTGAAATGATAATGAGGTAAACAAAAATTTGTTTGTTCGGGAATTAATAAATGTTGATGTTGTTAATGAACAAATGTTATAATCGAGATGCATATAAACGACTTGGGACCTCAAATATAATCTTAAGGGATCTCTAAATCTTAAGCCAGTCTGACTATAAATCTCATACTTAAAATTAGAGAACAGCTAAATACAAAATACGACGAAGGCAGGGCATAAATGTCATAAAGTGGACTAATGATATAATTAGTAATACCGCCTGGCAGACATTTTTTCTGAGTGGGTGATGGCGCAGTCTGGAGGAATTCATATCTTCTGTTGTGCTGACGAGGCATTTTTAATGTGGCACAGATCAAACTGCGTATTTATTAAAAGTACTATCGAATGTCTACAGATTGCTTTGTCTAGATCTGCAATATTCAACTATCACTAAAATTAAAATACACTTGAGGTAAGCATAATGGTATAGAAGGATCAATACAATTTGATAAATTAATAGCGGCTTCTATTGGATTTATTTTATTTGAAAACATTTATCATCAGTTCTTAAGCATACAAAATTGTCAAAACGTCATCACCTTGTTACATGGGTTATAAATACCAACGTTTTTAAAAATGTAAGACAAGAGATCAAATATATCAGTACTCACAAGAGGAGATCAAACGGATTTCTGAAATATATCTACAGCACAAGGGGAAGGGAGCCAGGTAGGCTAAATTTTTTTGGGGAGTTTACTCGGTTTTTCTATATGACATTGGATATTTCTGTTTCTATTGGAAATGTTTGTCTGGTCATTCAAACAAAAATCTGGATTAGGTCTTTTAAATTACGAGACAAAAATTTCCAATAGTCCCATTTTAAATTTGTTTCCAATAGGAACGGAAAAATCCAATTACTCACAGGGAGAACCAAAGGATAACCCTCAAAAAATTTAACCTACCCAGACCCTTTCCCTTCCACTCTGGATATATTTTAGCAATACGTTTGATCACCTCAGGTAAGTACCAATATTTGATTTCTTGTCTTACGTTTTTGAAAACTTTAGTATATATAATCCATGTAAAAAAGTGCTGATGTTTTGAATATTTTGTATTTTTAGAACTGAAGACGAATGTTTAACATTCGAATCTAGTTTTCTAATAAAATGATTACAATAGAAGTGGCAATTAATTCATCAATTCTAAAAAAAAAAAAAAAAAATTGAATTATTCCTAACCAAACATGAAGCATAGGAGACTGATGAACTGATTAATTAGATTTATCTTCGGGATCCCCAGGCGGTCACATATTACTTGCCGATATTCTGATTTTGGGTGCTTTTTCCTAAATTCCGACAGCAATATTTTCTGGGTACATTCTTATTTCAATATTTAAAAACCAAATAACCGTCCTATATCCTTGACCTATTAACTCTGCGTTCTTCGTTTTGTGGTTCATGTTATATTAAATGAGCAATCATACAATATTTTATTACACACCTAAGTACCTAAAAATATACAATAGTGTTTTTTATATTATAACTAAAAATGTTTTCTAGAAGGGAAATCAAAGCTGATTCATAACCCATTAACGACCAAAGGTAGAAATAATGTGAAATTTTATTAATTTATTTTTACAATATTTTGTTACAGGACAGAAATAGGCCTACAAAAGGAATTAAAAAAATGTTGAACCTCAATTAGTACCAAATTTTGTTTCGAAAACAAAACATTGGCCAAATAGAGTTACGAAAATACTTTTTATTATGATGTTAAGGGTACAATAAAATGCCGATGCCGATTTATAATAAAGTGTTTTATTTTTGTCAGTAAAACCAAATAAAATCATAACATAAGTTGTTCTCCAATATATTTCCAATATTCTCTTATTTTATAATTATCTGGCATAATCAATTTGTCTATTTATCAGTATATCAATTTATCTATTTTGTATGAAAAACATTGAAAAAAAAAAATCACGAAAATTTATTTAAAATACACAATGCCAAAATATTTAGTCCTTGGGTTCAAAACTAACTACAAACATAATAAATTATTGTATATTGTAATTTTCGAGAAAATAATCAATATACGGTAAAAAAAAAATCTAGAACGTAGTGTTGCGTTGTCGCAACGTTTGCCGTAAAGGGGTTAATAGGTACATACCATACAAGTAACCTTCTAACCTATAAACATTTTTTTTTTATTGTGGGTATATTTTTTTAATTATAATTGATAAATTCTATTATAAGGCGTTTTTCCTTATCCGATGTGTCGACTACAGTCAACCGGATAAGGGGAGTTGTTCTAACTCTGTTATACTAGGCCATTGTGACCCAGAAAATTATTATTAATTCGTGTCATCCATAGTTCAGGTATTAATTGTAATATTAATTTATTTCGTATTACTCTGATGTATTTACTAGGATATTTACTCTGATGCCGAAGGAATCCTATATTTGCAATATATAAATCGGTAAACTTCTAAAGTTGGCACTTATAACCGGTTAAATTTTTATTTTATTTACCAGAGTAGGCAGGAATTGTTTAAAAGATGGATAAAATAATTTTGTTCTAAAAGTTGAGGTCTATTACGGTAGAAAATGGATTGGCAGAGTTTATCTGGATTGTTATTTTTAATTTTAATATGTATAAGCATTTTAATTTTTTTTTTTTTTTTTTTTTTTTTTTTTTTTTTTTTTTTTTTTTTTTTAAATCTTTGGTACGATGGTTTCTTCTTTGAAAGTTTTTTTTTCCGTTATTAAATCAGTTATTTTCCAGTTAAATTTTAAAGGTATTTTTTATATTTTCAGCATCAGAAATCGTTATATGACTCCAGTCCTACACTAAATAAGTGGCAAATATCTCGAAATATTTTTTTCAATTTTTCAAAATTAAATTAAATATTTTTTGTTTATTTTTTAATCACTGAAATTTTCTTCTTAATTAAAAAAAAAAAAATCGATATCTTATTTCTAGTTTTTGTTGGCAGATTTACAATACAGGGAATGTTGCCAGTGCAAGAAACCTGACAAATATCATTTTCTCTTTCCTCTAAGGCTTTGCTGATGTAACAGGAAAATTCAACAGGTTTTGGTGTTTAATCGCGTCAATGCTCACTAGGTAAAATATTTCGATGGTATATTAACCCTTTTCAAGCCAGGCATACATATTTGAAATAATTTAAATTTTCTGTGTTTTTTTTTTCTTTCTTTTTCATTGGTCTAATATTGAATAAATCTGTAAAAAAAAAAATTTACTTTCATTTTTTTTTTATATCACGAAACGGCCTTAAAGACCACGCGAATATCATGACTATGGATTCTTCCTTCTGTTCTTTCTTTCTATCCATTTCTCCTTCATTATTTTGGATTGCTTTTGCTTCCTTTCCTTCGTCCAGGCAATCCCCTTCATAGGCTTCCTCTTGTCCGCAAGAACTGTGACCTCAGGAACCTCTTTCTGTATTCCTCTTTGTCCAAACAATCTTGGTCGTTTATCCCCATTTTTCTTGTTTCCTCTTTCAACTGCTTGATGTATCCTTGCAAGCTCTGGTAGCCCCAGAGTTTCTGCAATACTTCATTTATTACAAGATTTTGGTTTTTTAACCTCAATTATTGTTATTAAACGACAGGGCCCATCCAAACAATCTATCGAACTATGGTGTACTGTTATACACTATGCTCTGAAAAAGATTAAATTAGTTGTTTGTTTTTTTACACTATTTATTGTTATTTACAACTGTATGTATTATATACAATAAATAAACTTGAGAATAATGATTATAATGACATGTCATTAACATGTTAAGAACTACTCATTAGTAGCACTTCAATAATAGTTCTACATTAGAAGGTCTCTTGGCCATCTTATTCTCAGACGCCTCGGAGGATTATCGGGAATTGAGTGTGAAGCAAGTTGGGAGACTAGTGGATTCAAGTGGGTATGGAGTTTACTATGGAAGGAGAGGTATCTTGTTTGGGCGAATTCAGCAACATATAGAACATTAAGATCTTTATGAATAAGTTTATTGGTAACAAAGTAAGGAGCATCAAAGTTGAGGAGCACTGTCAGTCCATTGCCTACAAGATTTTCTTAATAGGCTGTCCATCTCACCAACTAATACTATAAAATTAAAAATGGGATTTCAAATGGTGCTTTTAAGTAATCTTCAAACACCTAATTTAATTTTAACCAGGTTAATAAATCGACAAACAAAATTTCAATTATTAGTTAAAATTATCTAAGTTTTTACTTATGAGAGCGGGCGTGGCCGTGAAGGGGAATGCTGGTGTTTATATATTTCTATGTATAAGTTAACTGGAATATATGTAATAAATAATAGTAGAACAGTAATAATATAACTATTATGTTATACTTCAGCGATTCCATCAACTGATCAAATATAGTGCCTCTTATCTACCGTACAAGGTTTCTCACTCAGATATCACAGAACGTTAACTGGTTGACTGAAACAGGTATTTGAAAGACGAAAGTTATCGGAATTGTTCATTAACATTACAATAAAACTTATCCTCCGTTTAGCGTTTAAGAAATCTTTCAAATCCAGGCTGTTTGCCTAACCAGGGGATGTACGGTACCAGGCGGTGATCTACGCAACTAACGGGCTGGGGTCTGTATATCATATAACTGTTAGCGGAGAAACAGAAAGTGGTTAACGTAACGGTCACAGAATAAACCTTGGCTAAGCGGAGAGCTTCAACCGCATCCCTATCTTCTCGCCCATTTTCAGAAAATAAGTCAGGATGTCTTAGGAAAATTTCAGCAGTATTATTATTTGCAGATTATTAATATATTCTAAATTATATTTTGTTGATTATTGAACTAAAGGAGGTAAAACGACCTTGAATGAATAGCAAACTTAAATGTCCAGCTTAATACTAAAAAGGGGAGGACACACTCAGTCCCTCGTATCTTATTGGTGATTTGGAGGTTCCTGTTCGAACAATATTAGACACGTATTTTGCCGTTCCGACCAATGGGCCCTAGGATCCGAGAAAAAAAAATAACATTACAATAATTTATTTTATATTTCGAGTTTAATTAGTATCTGTTGTCATTTTTTGTGAAAAAAATCTATAAAGGTAGTATTTACGATCTATGATAAAATCTATGAAACAGCTATATTTTTTAATAAATGTGCACTCAAAAATGTTTAGTGCAAGAATAATGTAGATATCATTTTTTAAGCTCGAGATATAAAACAAAATTAGTTTAATGCTATTCCATTTTTTTCTCGGCTTCTAGGGCCCATTTATTTTTAATTTCTACACTCATTAAGCAATATATATATTTATATACAAACTTTTGTTTTGACATTGTAATAAAATTAAGTTCATATCCATGCCTTATTTTTTTTTTGTATTAATTTATTGAAATTTACAACTGTACAAATATACATCAAGTAAATGTCAAGTTAATCTTACAACGAAGGATTGGTATCTGGTTTTGGTTAAATCAGCAACATATGGAGCATTAAGATCTTAATTGGTGACAAAGTAAGGAGCAGTGAGGATTTTTCGAAGGATTTCGGATTGTAATGTTTGGATCCGGAGTGAATTGGATGATTGGAATAGCCCCAAAGCTCAACTCTGTACGTCCATATAGATCTAATTACAGCTATGTAAATGAGTCTTTTGTAATTGATTGGGAGCTTTAAAAAATAAAAAAAAAAAAATAAAAAAAGAAAAAAAAAAAGAAAAAAGTCTAAAAAATAATAATAAAAATAAATTAAATAAACGTAATACTAATAAAATATAATAAATAATGAAATACGAGATAAAAACACATTCATAAATATTTACACTTAAGCTTAGGAACTCCCTCCCCCAGCCAGCTCCCTTCCACCAAAATGCCGCGTTATCGGTTCTCGTAAGGCCTATGGAGGAAGAGTACGAGCACTTAAACAAAGTAATATTCAATAAACAATATATAATTATATTAAAGTATTAATCATTTAGTAGAATTTTGCTTAGAAATAGCTTTCATTAACTTTGAAACCCCAATATTAGTTATTAAACGGAAATAATTCGACTGTATTGTTTTGTTTTTTTTGTATGTTATGAATCGTCAATTATGAATCGATTTTGAAAATTCTTTTTTTGATCGGTAGGTCATACTTCTTTAGAGGTGTTCTCATACGTCATCATAACTGTGGTCACCTATGGATCAGAAACTATCTGATCTAGCTAGCGATTAAAGGTTTTTGAAAGAAAAATAATATGGTGCAAAGGATGGAAGGTGGACAGTAAAAAGTAATGCAAAAATCGCAGACATACTAAAAAATAAGGATTTAGTCAACTAAATAAAAGCAAATAGACTGCGATGGGGGGCCATGTTGAGATAATGAAGGAATGAAAAAACTCAGAAGAAAATTCTAGATATGGTAATATTCGAGAGGAAGAGGAGGAGGGGTATGAAGTGGCGAAGGATGCGGCGGTGTTGGGAGTTCTGATGGGCGGAACACGATACTCGCTACGGGTGACCGGGAGAAATGGAAGATGATTCGAAATGCCAAGGGTCCCACCGACCTGTAGAGTCAGTGACTAAAGTAAAGTAGATAAATCGAACTATTTCTGATGGTCCCTTCAAGATCGACTTACCAAGAGTTGACTTAATAAACATAAATACACTCACCACTAAAAAGTAAAAAATAAAATTAAAGAAAATCCCAGACACTCCAGTCACATATTAAATTTTAAGGATAAATCCCAGCAAATCCCAGCAAATAACCTTTACCCTACGTCGAAAACCTACCTCATCCTCCTGTCCTCCTGTATCCTTTTTAAAAAAAACAACAAACAAAACCGACTTAAAGATTAAACCAGGGTACTACTAATGGGTAGTTCTTCTACAAGTTTTAATCATATCAATATATTGCATTGTATACCGCATATTTACTAGATGTGTTTTCTAACACAGTTGTAAATTTCTATTAATAAAAGAATAAATAAAAAAAAAAAAAAAAAAAAAGATTAAACCTACAGACTTGAACTAAAAAGTAAAAAATAATATTTTAATTACTTTGAAACAAAGAGCATTAAAGGACAATCAAAGAAATAATTGATACTTATATAGCTATTCACAATTTAGGTTCAGTTATTTTTGGAGCCGCTGCCAACCAAGAAACAGAATTAAAAAAAAAAATAAATAAATAAATAAAAAAAAAATGGTACTCTAAAGATTAAACCCCCCCCCCATTATATTTCACTCAATTTTCGTTGGTTTTGTTTTTCAAATTTATTGCTTTTATGCAGGTGAAATTTTTGCCTTAAAACTACTAATGTAAACAAACTAAACGAAACTAAAAATATAGGCAAAAGTGAATTTTTTCATTCAAACCAATATAGCTCCTTAACAGTAAGTCTAGAGAAAAATATACAACAAAAATATTTTACATTAAATTACTGATATCGAAACTATTGGCAGACCTTCGATCATAGCGGCGCCAAAAGAGCTAGGGAGTGTCAAAATATTACATTTTTTGAATCTGAAAAAACGTTACATCAAAAAGGTAGAAATAGACCCAGTTAAAAGAGATCATATCAATGTCAAAAATAAAATGTACTACTGTTTTCATGAGATTTAATATATTGAAATTATTACGAAATTCCGACCTAAATCCGGATAACATAAAGCATTTCCCCCCCCAATAATTCTGGATTTTATATCTGTGAAAAATCATATTATCGACGATATTAAATCATCTTTTTTTATATGCATCGTCTGGAAAAGCTTAATAGCTAGCGACAGCCAAGGGGGTGTCAGGCCAACAGGTCGTTTTTCCGCAAATCAATTTCATATAGTGAACATCGTCCCGAGCCGGTTTATTGCGTAATGTAGTCTACCCATCAGATCCAATCTAATACGTTTAAAACCAATCACCTTCCCTCTCACTTTATATCAAGTTTACTGTCATCCTTGTCCGCAAAATATTCTGAAAATTGTCTGAAGAAATCCTTTGGCACGGTTGTTATTGATAGAGGGAAAAAAAAAACACGATTATTTAACTCATTCTTCCTGACCCTTGAAAAATACTCGAAAAATTAAAAAAAAAAACTTCATGCTCCTCCAGATAATTTGCTCTATATTGTTCCTACTTAGCCTCCACTGAGCTTTAATGCTATTAACGCAGGTAAGAGTGAAGCGCTGGGATCTCTGGAGCTGGCTTGTCCCTCTGAACTCGAAGAGGAAATTATTGATATAGTAAATGAAAATATATTGGTATTGTTGGATATATACAAGGGGTATTTAAATAGAGACATTCAAGAACACCCATTTCCTACGAATTCGTGTCCCGAAGCAATTTTGGTTTCTACATGAAATTTCTTGCTACTGTAACAAGTAGGTGCAAGGTACTTATCTCTTAAACTTTTTTTTCTTTTTTTTATATACATTTATTGAAATTGACAACTGTACAAAATATATACTTCAAGTAAATGTATTTACAACGTTTACAATGACAAGTTAAAGCTTGAAAAGAACTACTTATCAGTAGCACTTTATTAAAAATTATACAATAGAAGGTCTCTAGACCATCTTCTTTTCAGACGCCTCGGAGGATTATCAGGAATGGCGTGGGAAGTTGAGAAACTAGCGGATTTGAGTGGTCATTGAGCTTACTATGAAATCAGCAACATATAAAACATTAAGATCTTTATGGATAAGTTTATTGGTCACATAGTAAGCAGGATTTTTCGAAGGATTGTCGATTGTAAGGATTGAATACGATATGAATTGGATGGTTTAATGGAGCCCTAAAGCTCAACTCTGTACTTCCAAATAGGTCTAATCATAGTCATGGATATGAGTCTTTTGTAATTAATTGGGAGCTTTGAACGTTTGTCTAGGAAATGTTTAAGTATTCTGTAACGACGGGCAGTTTCTTGCCGTTTTAGTATTGTATGTGGATTCCAAGTTAGACGTTTGTCCAAGTAGAGTCCTAGGTAGCGGATCTGTTCAAGAGGGATTAGTGGAATGTCATTAAACGATACTGTTGGACAGGAAGTCATAGGTTTACGATGTAGGGCCTCTTAAACGTAATGTAGTTTTTCCATGGTTATTGATTTGTTTTCGTGGTTAAATTTGAATTTCAAAACGTCAAATTCTATTTACCTCACATGAGCCGGTAACATTAAATGCGAATAAGTCCATTTTTGCAATTATTAACATACTTTTTTTTCTAGTACCTCAGGTAAGTTGCAATATACTGAATCTTGTAATTGAACCTTAGACTAATTGCTTGCAAAAAGGAATGACTTCTAATGCCTTTATACCATAGGGTCAGTCTATTTCCCTCACATATTTTGAAAAAGCCCGCCAAAGGGGATCATAACTAAGATCCATTCCATCATATTTCAGGCTGGCAACATTGCAGAAGCTTCTCGCCAAACTGAGGGTAACCTAAGTTACAACAAATTTCCTTTGTTAGTCGTTCCCAAGTTTGTGTCGACTCAAGTATTCGAATCGTGTCATTCATAATTCTATTTCCCTCACGTAGTGATTTTGTAAATAAGGTAACTTTGATTCTTGTTTTCTTTGCTTTGAACTATATGTTTCCCATGTAGTTCAGAGCACTATTTGTTTTTTATTTGTTTTGAAATACGTGTGGTGTTGTTAACCTTAAATCAAATTTAAAATTCTATTTCCCTCACACCTACCATAAAGTGAGGGAAATATACTACAATAGGAAAAACTGTAAGTGAAATAAGGTTAAAAAAATACATTTTATATATATTTTCACTATTTATATTAATGTAATTTAATATTCATTATATTATTCTAATGTTCCAATTCAAATTTAAATATATATTATAATGTCTTGGCATTTTAATTTTTTTCTTTCAAGTTTTATGTTCAAATGTTTGATTAATGTTAGCTAATATCTTTAAATCGACTAGTTGATATCATAGTCATTAAAAATTCTTTGGTACTATAAACATTTTATTATTTGAATTGTGAATGTTATGATGTCCATCATGATATTAAATGTGCAGATAAACTACATTCTATGAAGGAATTTTTCGCTAGTAATGTTAGTGGACTTTTATAAAGATGTTTATGAAGAAAAACTCCGACAAAATGATGGAGTGACCCATATATATTTTTTGAAGTCGGTTAAAAATGTTATTATTAAATAAATGTTACTTGAAGTTCGCTTTACTACTTTCGTATTTCTAGTGTGTATCTGACTTTGATGGTAATAAGAGTATTTGAAGGATGTGGTGTACTATTCATAAATTACTAACAAGGGGACGTTTGGTGTTGTAACTCACAGATTTGAATGCCGATTTGTGTGTAAGTAGCAGGGACCAATAATAGTGCAAGACTAGAGTTATAGCCGCCAATGGGCATTGGGAGCTAATAAAATAAAACGTGGTTGATTTTGATAAAATTTCACATATAATGGTTCTATAGTGCGTTAAATAAAGATTTGAGGTCAGTTGTTCATGAAAAAATATTTCCACTGATTTACAGCGGATTTCCTTGAATTTTGTCATTTTTTTAGTTTTTGAGCACCCTAATGCCGGGTGTTGTCTTCAGCATTACAGAAGTTTTCAAATAGCATAGATAACTGCAATTAAACGTGAAAGAATAATTTCTCTATGTCGACTGAAAGCTGAGAAAAAAAATAAAACGTGATTTTCATTTTTTTTTTTTTTTCTCGGCTCCTAATGCTCACCGGCGGCTATAACTCTAGTTTTGCACTATTATAGGCCCCTACTACTCACACACATATCGGCATTCAAATTTGTGATTTACAACTCCAAACTTCTCCTTGTAAGTTTGTCATTGTCTCCAATAAAACATGTTTCTTCGTTAGTTTTCATGTTGTACAGTAAACTTGGGAACAGTTATTATTGGAAAAATAAAATAGGTAAACTATCTTGGTCTGCCCTTATCCCTCGTTCTCATCTAGCCTTGGATCAAGTCTCTGATCAAGGTTGAGTTGCTTCAATTCTACCACTTCTCAATGGGTAACGGAATAGTTGATTATTGAATATTTTATTTCATTCTCTAGGAACGCTTTGTCCAAGAATATTTTTTCTTATATATTTTAGTTTACGTGTACATACCTTCCTCTTAATTTAACTTATGTTTCAAACATTTTTTTTTTTTTTTTTTTCAGAAGTCTCTTCAGGGCTTGAACGCATTAATGCGATTGAAGATCAATTGCATAGTTACCAAGGTATTTACTGATTGTATTAAATTTACTTTATTAGATTTATGTTGGAGGCGTTCCCGGGCCCAAGTTCGTGTCTGACTGAAGGCAGGAAATTTATTTTCTGTCATATTAGTGGATCGAATACGGCATCAAGATACCCTCCTGGGGAACACCCAGTCTCTAAAAAAGTGATTACCCTTAATTGGGGAAAAACCTGGCGGTTAAGCAAGAATTTTGGCCAAATATCCTTTCACTTTCACAACCGTTAGTTCAGAAACAGTACAGCCTTACTTAAGTACTGAACCCAAGACCCTTCATGGGTTGTGAGTGGCACAAGCTTTGCTTTTTTTTTTTTTTTTTTTTTTTTTTTTTTTTTTCATGGTTTAGTGGAGCCCCAAAGATCAACTACTTTAGGCCTATTCCGAAGGCAAGACGCAATGAACACAAGGGGTGGATAGAAATTATTTTATTTACACTGTAAATATAGTATGATTCGGTTTTATTTTATTTTTTTATTTTTTATATATCTATTATAGTTTTTGTTTGCAGTTACTGATTTATTTTATATTATCATTCATAATATTTTATTTTATTTATTGTGTAGTTAGAAGCTGTTTATTTTATTTTTTTACTTTATTTTTATTCATATTTTTTCCTGATCTATTTATTTTTTTTACTTTTATTGTACACATTGTATGAATGGATTCATTTTCATCCATTTACTCATTGCCCTTGAGTGAGTCAGCTTTTAATAAGTAATTTCAATTTTTTTTTTTAAATTAAAAATAAATATTATAAAATGCTTGCTGATATTTTTAAACACTACTGTAATTTATTTAATCGATATTTTTAATAATCATAATACGTTTTATTTGCCATGATTAAAATACAGCCAAAAATCGATAAGGTTGAAGGGTTAACAAATTTAATTTGAGTTATTAATTTTTTGAGATATAATATTTTCGAGTTCATAAAAAAATAATTTTTCGAGTAAACGAATAAAATTCATCATATAAACTTAATAGAAAAATGGTCAAATTCGGCGAGTTTCGACATATAAAAACATAAAACATATAAATATTAAAAAAAAAAAAAAAAAAAAAAAAAAAAAAAAAAAAAAAAACCTGTACCACTTACAACCCATGAAGGGTCTTGGGTTCAGTACTTATGTAGGCTGTACTGTTTCTTAGCCAACGGTTGTGAAAGGAGGTGATTTGGGTAGAATTCACCCAATTTTCCCCATTTTCCCCAGTTAATGTGCCCCAGGAGGGTCTCCCGACCTCGAATTCGATCCCCGGCCGAAATGACAGAAAATAAATTTTCTGTCCTCAGTCGGACTCGAACTCGGGCCCGGGAGCATGGTAGTCAAGCGCCTTACC
Source organism: Euschistus heros (assembly GCA_003667255.2). NCBI lineage: Eukaryota > Metazoa > Arthropoda > Insecta > Hemiptera > Pentatomidae > Euschistus > Euschistus heros. The sequence goes on from RCWM02000061.1 coordinate 2,902,915, forward strand.
CACTGAGCTACCGCGGCTCTTATTTATAATACATAAAAATCTAAAAAAAAAAAAACATGAATTTTTAAGCCGAAAAAATTAAAAAAATCGATCAGGTGGAATTTTTGCCTGTTAGTGTTTAATACATGTATAAAATAATGTGTTGTAAGTCTGGCTCTAAATCAATAACAATATTAAGTAAGTTTATATTTACTGCAGAACTTTCTATTGTTTGGAAAAGTTTTGATTATCATAATTTTTTTTTTTTTTTTTTTTTTTTGTGTCACCAATTTATAAAAAAATAGCCTCGACATTAAGGTATCATTCGACTTCCGATATAAACTGAGGACAATCTTTGTGACGTTGTTCCTAATTATCGTTTTAAACACATGGGGTGGATATAAACCTAATTAATTTTTAATTTCTTGGTAATATTTTAAATAATTATAATCCGTTTTATTTGCTCTGGTTATAGTAAACAAATTTAAAAAAAAACAACTAAAAATTAAGTCGAGAAAATGATTTTTTTTGTTTTTCAGTGTATTTATGATTTTCCTAAACAATAGAAACCATATTTTCAAAAAAAGTTTTGATTCAGTGACGATGTTGGTCAAACTAGCCCTACTTGGCCGAATATTGAGCATTCTGGCTCTGGAGAATTCTCGTTAGCTCATTAAGTCAAAAGACCAGAGCTAGCAAATAGAATTGGCTCACATGCTCCCAAGTTTCTAGGACCCTCACCCTTTTGGCTATTCTACTCTCAGCTATTTGCCTTTGGTTAGGCAGCTCTATTAGTCTATGGTTTACTTTGAATTCACTTGACATTTAATTAAAATCCTTTATTTATTGTTTTTGATTTCAATCCTCAACAACATCTAACTATAATTAGAATTGATAAAAAAATATATTAACTATAAATATATTCCAATTTCAATCATATAAGTATCATTTAACTATCTCAATACTTTACTAGCATACCCCGTCGTGGCTTCGTCCGCTCTCAAATATAAAGAACTAACAAGGGGACGTTTTGACTTGTAACTAACAGATTTGAATGCCAATTTTTGTGTAGGTATTAGGGACCTATAATATATAGCATTGGGAGCCGAGAAAAAAAAAAAAAAAAAAAAAAAATGAAAATCACGTTCTATATTTATTTTCTCAGCTCTCAAATAAGATAGATGATTCTTTCACGTTGAATTGTAGTTTTGTATGCTATTTACTATTCAAACACTTACGTTATGCACAAGACACGACCCAACTTTAGGGTGTTCAAAAACTCCAAAACACAAAATTCTAATGAAATCCGCTGTAAATCAGGGTAAAATTTTTTTCATAAAACCTCAAATGATTGTGCATAGATTTAACGCACCATAAAACCCTTATATGTGAAATTTTATTAAAATCAAAAGATTATTTTTTACACCTCTCGAGGACGTTAAAATTTTATAGATGAGATTTCATCAACAACTTCTAACGGCCATAAGAACTGCTGTGTTCAACCAATTACAATAGTAATAAGATCACAAGAAAAAGCGTAAATTCTGCTTTTAATGCAAGCCTATAACATTGTGTTTATTCCAGATTTTAGTAGACAAAAATTGATGTGAATAAATATATGAATAAGATATCTGAATAAGGAGAAATCCTGCGACCTCGGCATTAGGGCGAAACTATGCAGTGCCCTTACAATTTGGTTTCAATCGGTGGCGAAACATGTGAGATAGCGCAAATTATTTAAGTTTTTTTTTCACAAATTAACAGGCTCTTCCTTCTAGAATTCTACAAAATTTTAGGGGTAGAAAAATTTAATTTTGGATTTTGACAAAATTTGGTTTATACATGCTTTTTGAGATGAGGAAACTGAAAATCAATTTCAATTTATATTGATGATTGATAGATTGATATATGATATCAATTTATATTGATATCATATATCATATTATTCCATATCAATTTATTTTGATATGTTATCATGTTTAAAAATTTTCCTCAATTCCACAACAGTGCCCATTGGCGGCTATAACTCTAGTTTTGCACTATTATAGGTCCCTACTACCCACACAAAATCGGCATTCGAATCTGTGATCTGTGAAGTCAAAACGTCTTCTTGTAAGATTATTTAAACTAATAATTAAATTGAATTTTCGATCGATAAAAATCTTGTATTGAAGTATGGAATTTAGCATTATTTCTTCAATGATATTTTCACACATATCAGTAATATTTAACCTGGATAAAATTACATTGATGAGGTGTTTGAAGGGTACGTAAAAGCATAATTAGACAATTTCTCAGAAATCTTGATATTATCTGGTAGGATTTAAATTTTTAAGCATAAAAGTAAATGACAATCTGGGAAACCTCGTTTCTGGCACTCAAAACTATCCATTTTAATTATTATAATAAACCATTCTAGAGCTATGAAGATGTCTTACAATTAGTTAAAATTTGGTATAGTTGGGTTTAAGAGTTTTACCATTGCTCTGTTGCAGAATGGCCCTATTTCGGTCGATTTTTAAATTGCACTAGGATCCACACGTCGCTCTATATATTTATAGCTTTTTTAATAACAATTGAATAGAAAATAACTAAATTTTATCCATAAATTTCCAGCTCAACATAATACCGTTTGTAACCTATCTTTCGGTGTTCGCCACCTATCAGTTATCAAACTTTACTACCTACCACATATTTATCCCTTTTTTTATGACAATATGGTTGAAAATCTTTAAATTTTATTATAGCTGAACCTTCCTTGAACTCTGAAGATGATGTTGGTTAGAATGGATCGTTTCAGTAGTTTTCGCGGTTAGTGATCACAAACGAAATATGGCTAGTCCTTTTATATAATAGTATATATTCACAAGTAAATTTGACGAAAATTATTACAATGATATGTCAATTACATGTAAAGAACTAATCACTAGTAGCACTTTGAAGTTCTCTCGGTCATCTTCTTTTCAGACGCCTCGGAGGATTATCGGAGGATATGAGGAGCAAGTTGGGAGACTAGTGGATTACGGTGGGTAATGAGTTTACGATGAAAGGATATGGTAGTTCTGATAGTTTTTGGTTTATTTGTATATCTTTACTGTTGTGCTTGTATGCTCAAATCCAAGCTTTTTTCTACTCCGTATGCCTGAAAAGGCTAGGTAGGGAAAAAAAAAAAAAAAAAAAACCAAGCTTTGGACCTTGAACTGATAATTGATAGCATTAAACCGTCGAAACCTCCCCATATTTCTACGTTTCACTGCACGTTTGGTTCCAAATGAAAGCTTTTATATATCCAGAATTAAACTAAACTAAATTACCTACAATTTGTGCAGTAAATAAGCTCTGTAGCTTAAACGGGAAATAAGAAACAAGATTTTAATTTAATTCTCAGTTCTCTGAAAAATTAACTGAGATTGTAGTTTTGCGCTCTATAATCCCTTAAAAACGACGTTCAGAGCATATTGCATTATGAACGATTTTAAAGGTGAGTTAATTTTCTACAATTCTGACACAATGTAGTGTTACTACGGCCTTCTATATATAAATAGCAGACTAAACATATCAATGCATATATGTTTATATTTGGATAATATATTAGTATTTTAAGCTAAATAAAGTACGTTTACAGCTCCTTAATTTTTTTAATATGTTACTGTATACTTTTAATATAACTATAATACATTTTGAACTAAACTCCATAATAAATGTATTGTAACACTCATAATTCCCGAGATTTTCCTGGTTTTTTCCTCGATCTATACTTGGTTTATATTCATATTAATATTATTTATCATACGTTAGACATTAAGGATTATATACATCAATGTTTTTCCCTGTTAATAACAAGCGATGGAATTTTAGATTATTTTTTTAAAATTTCCTTCAGTCCATGTTTATCATTTGTTTCGTTATTTATTTAATGCCAAGACTAGTGGAAGCAGTCATTCAAGCCAGTGGGGGCAATATGTCTTATTAAATATAAACCAAAAATCTAAAAGTTTAAATTGTAAATAATGAAAATTTTATAAAAATAATTTTTCTAACTTTTTTTGTTTATTGGAAGAAATATTGTAGTTTATTTTAATGAAAATTGTTCATGTCTAGTTTAGGAATGTTTATTATAGACTTCAGAACCTTTCTTTTTTATGAAAAAAAAAATACGTTTTTATAAAATTCGAATAATTCAAAGTGTTTGCAGTTTATATAAAAATGTGTTTCCTTTATATCTATCTGACATGTTGGCCGTTCCGCCCAACTTCTTGGTACCTTAGGGGTAGGATTAGTGAGGTTCTAATATACAGAAACATTTTTTTTTTTTAATTTAGATAACATAAAAATTAGAGATTTTACTAAAAATCTGAAAATGATGGTTTTATTACGAAAAAAAAAATGCTCTTTATTATTCCATACATAAGTTTCTCTTTACCGTCTACTGTTAAGAGGTGAAAAAAATCACACGACTTCACGCTGCCTACTTTTCTCAAGAGATCTGAAATCGCTCTCGGGGAACAACGCCTCAAGGTTTTTGAAAGTAACGTATTATGTAAATTAGATACGAAAATAGATAGATCGAAAAGGTAATGGAGAGATCTGCATAATGCATGACATTCAGAACTGGTAAATATAACTTACGCTATGAGTGTACCAAGGTGGTAATAGTCGTGTGAACTTCCTAGGTGACGTGCGAATCATAATGAGTTGATGTGAAAGTGGCTGGCAGAGGCGTCTGTAGGGCGGTAACATAAAAATTATATATAAAACATATCTCACGTTAAAACTTGAGATTCTAAGGCCATGTAAATTCATTGTTATCGGATTTTTTTACGTACTTGTATAATATTCAGGTAACTATATCAACCAAGCGCTCCAGCCCCTTCACGCGACAAAAATACCGTTTTATCGACTCTAATCTCGTTCCGATTTATTTTGATGTTTTAGTCGCTACTTTTCGAGGGGAAGGTTATTCTCCTTCATTAACACTCAAACCCTTAATCCATGTTTGTTATACCTTCTCATATAAAAATGTGAAATAAGAAAATAATTATGTCGAAATAGGAAAGTATCAAAATGTAAAACACCCAATCAATGTTGAACTAATATGATAGAAAATCCGAATTACTATAATACTATAGCACTAGTAATGTTAAGTTCCGATAAAAGTTCTCATGTTTGGGATGTGGAAATAACAAATTATAAATACATAAAACACAAAATCCATGTTAAAAGGTTTATTGTTAATTTCTGCTATATTTTCTCATATTAGGAAAGTGGAAATAAGAACTCACACAAACTGTTTCACCTTTTTAAATTTAAGAAGACGAAATACGACATCCTGCCATACAGTATCCTTTAATGATATTCCACTAATTCCTGTTGAACAGATCCGCTACCTAGGACTCCACTTGGACAAACGTCTAACTTGGAATCCACATACAAGACTAAAACGACAAGAAACTGCCCGTCGTTATAGACTACTTTAACATTTACTAGACAAACAAGCTCCCAATCAATTACAAAAGACTCATTTACATGACTGTGATTAGACCTATTTGGACGTATGGAGTTGAGCTTTGGGACTCTACTAAACCATCCAATTCATCTCGTATCCAATCCTTACAATCCAAAATCCTTCGAAAAATTCTCAATGCTCCTTACTTTGTGACCAATAAACTTATCCATAAAGATCTTAATGTTCCATATGTTTCTGATTTAGCCCAAACCAGATACCTATCCTTCCATAGTAAGCTCCATAACCACCCCAATCAACTAGTCTCCCAACTTGCTTCTTCCTCCATCCCTTATAATCCTCCGAGGCGTCTGAAAAGAAGATGGCCTAGAGACCTTTTAGTGTAGATTTTATTGAAGTGCCACTAGTGAGTAGTTCTTCACAAGTTATTTACATGCCATTGTATTCACTGTCAACACATTTACTTGTATATTATTTTGTACAGTTGTAAATATCAATAAATGAAAAAAAAAAAAAAAAAAAGAATACGAAAAGTGAAGCGTCGGAATCGATCTCGAATTTCATTGCTGATTTGGTGGAGCGCCCAGTCGATGTAAATACCAAAATGTATTGTACACTATTTGGTGAAAATATTTTCTGTGGCAACGTATTCCTCATCATATTGAATTCAGGGGAATTAGATTGATATTTATGTATCTATAGCGTTCGTGAAGTTGCATTTACGATCGACTAAGAGTCGATAGTGTATTCTAGTTGGGTGCAAAAAAATATTGCAATTATGTCTTTGGTTTTGTAATGAAACAGTTTATTGAAGTCTGTTCAGGTATAGCTACTAAGATACATAAATTTGTCCGGAAATTAATGCATGATTTATTATGAATCAAAATATTTATGTTAGCAATCTATACTATTATATAAAATGTTTCGTTTGTGATCACTAACCACCAAAAATTCTGAACCAATCATTACCAAATTTTACCCACCTCATCTTCATAGTTCCAGAAATATTTATTTTCAATTAGTTTGTTACTAAAAAAGGATAGTAGGTGGATCAGTGAAGTTTGAAAATTGGCCGATCAGTGGAGAGCGCTAGCCTACATAAGAGGTTACAAAGGTACGGTGTTAAACAGAGCTTTAAATTGATAATAAACTAAAAAAAGGATAGTAGGTGGATCAGTGAAGTTTTTAAATTGTTACAAAGGTACGGTGTTAAACAGAGCTTTAAATTGATAATAATATTTATTTATTTCCAATTAAATTATAAAAAAAATGGTTTGAATATAAAAAAAAAAACCAACCACATGTGGTTGGACATGTGGATCCAAGTGAAGTTTAAAAATCGACCGATATGTGTTTTGCACAAAGTTTATAATGTAAAACTACTATGAACAAATAAAACTGCAATTATTAGTTTAAATGATCCAAGTTATTTACTTATGTGAGCGGGCGAAGCCGCGACGGGAGATGCTATTATATATGATTACATAATATACACAGTTATTTATTCTAATTTATGTATTTTATATATTTATAATTTGTTAGCTCAATTCTTTAAATTACCTGTGTAACTTATATAAACTTATGGTAACCTGTATTGTTCACTGCAGGGCTAGATAGGAGTAAAATATATTCCCGGAACGTCGCCATAATATAGTTTTTAGTTTATTGTCTGAACCTTATTAAACATACACACACACACACACACAAAATAATTTTTTTTTTTTTTTGTAAGCTTAACATGTCTAAAAATTATCAATAAATTATTTAGTTATCATTGTTAATCTTACACATTTCAAAGAACCCAAAAGGTATCACAGGAAGCTATTTCTTTCTATCCATTGAGCAATCATCTCCAGAACTAATTCCAGTACGGACCAACTTGTTCCAGATTAATATCGTGGGGTAATATCCATCAGGCGAGTTTATCGAAGTTAACGAAGACAAGTCCTCCAGTTGGGAAGAGATAATGTTTTCTGTATTTAGGCTTCCTGTTTTTATTTTGTTTTTTATACCTATTGGGAGGGGTGAGCTGAGATATGAGGAAGAGCCTTTGATGCTGTGCCGCCCGCTGGCCACAATTACATGCCTTGGGATACCTGTGGGATCCGCTGTGGGTCGAGATATTTCCTGTGGTCATATGCCCTTGGACTCTCCGTAGCTAATATACGAATAAATATCCTGGATATTAACGATGTATTCCACTTTTTTATGTGTGATAGTGACGAAACTGTTGTGATCTTGGTCCGTTATTGTGATAAGTACGGAGGGTTATTTTAAAAAAAATATCGATATTACGATATTTTGAGCTCTGAATATCGATACGCGATATATCTGTGACCAAAACTATCGATAGGTATATGTGAATTTAGTGTTTTATCTATACTGTTATATGAAAGGACAAGCCATTTTTCGTTCTCTTTCTCCTCTCTCTCTCTCTCTCTCTTTCCCCCCTCTTTCTCCCCCACCCTCTCTCTCTCTCACACATCGTCATCAGTGGATTCTAGGAAATTTATGTAGTTATATTTTATATTATTTTTAAGAAAACGATATATCGTAAGGTACGTATCGATATATCGTATGAAAAAATATCAATAGTATGATTACTTTAATTTATCAACAACACTGAATATTATAAATTTGATATGAAGTGATAAATGAATAAAAAAATATTTTTTAATGATGCAAATGGTCCAATGAACTAAACGGGTAATTAACTGTTTAATATTTGTAAACACTTATAAATAACAACTGTTTGGTGTTGTTGGTAATTCGATATAGTGACCGATCTTCAGGACCAAAGCCTAATGAAGGAAATTTATTTTTCGCCCAGAACTATAAACCAAAGAAATCAATAAATAACTGAAAATATCAACTGTAGAATAGGATGATAACCTGTAAGATGACTCATCCTTCCTTTCATAGTTGTAGTTCATAAGTACATTAAGCCTAAACAGAAAAAAAACAAAACAACAACTATGACTTGAGGTACGCATGTTGATAATAAAATTTTCAATATAATCAGGATTGAGGGATTATTAGCGTCTTCAATTAGATTTTTTTTTTTTTTTTTTTATTCAAAAGCTAGTTTCGAATGTTAATTTATCTAATTTATCTAAAGTTCTAAAACCATATAAAAATTCCAAATATCAGCACTTTGCTATATAGCTTATATATATATATATATATATATATATATATATATATATATATATATATATATATATATATATATATATATATATGCCTATAAACATGTAGGTAGTTGGGGGTATACAGTCATAGAAACACAGGAATTAAAAATAATTTTTTAATTTATAATGCCGACGTTTCGACTTGCATTGCAAGCCTTTATCAGGGCCAGAAGAAAAATAAAACAAACAGAGTCTAAAATTGCACAAATTCTGCCAAAATTGCAGAGAGTATGAAAAATGTATGATAAGAACAACGTATGACAATACATAAAGACTATGAAGACAATACATAAGACTAGTCAATTAGAAATAAAATTTAAAAAATATATATATTAAATTGATTTTTTTTACGCTTTCTGAAATTTCGGCATATCTGCTTGTTTCTTTTTCTTTTTATTCTAGCACTGATGTAGGCTTTCAATGTAAGTCGAAACGTAGGCATTATAAATTAAAATTTATTTTTAATTGCTGTGTATGTATACCCTAACTATCTACATCATCAATAACTTCTCATTCAACAAATACCCCATCAATATATACAGCTATTTATTGAAATTTACAATTGTATAAAATATAAAGTAAAAACATAAAGTAAATGTGTTGATTATGCTAAAAATGGTTTGTCATTTGCCTGTAAAGTGACTGCTCATTGGTAGCACTTATTAAAATTCTATATTAGAATGTGTTTTCAGGCGCCTTGGAGGGTTATCTGGAATAAAATGTGAAGTTGTGATACTAATAGATTTGCATGGTTATGGTGCTTACTATCAAAAGGATATGTATCTGGTTCGGGCTAAATCAACAACATATGGTTCATTAAGATCTGTATGGATAAGTTTGTTTGTTATAAAGTAAGGAGCATTGTGGATTTCTCGAAGGATTTTGGATTGTAAGGATTGGATACGAGAACAATTCGTAGATTTAGTAGAGCCCCAAAGCTCAATTCCGCATGTCTAAATGGGTCTAATTACTGTCATGTAAATAAGATTTTTGTAATTAATTGGAGACTTCGAACGCTTAGTAAACGTTAGAGCTGTCGAAAACGACTAGCAGTTTCTTTTCCTTTGAGTCTGGTATGTGGACTCCAAGCTTGTACAGATGGAGTCCTAGGCAGCGGATCTGTTCAACAGGAAGTCTTAGGTTTACGACAAACTTAATACTAAAAACGATTTTGAAAGGCACAAAATTTTATAACGGAAAACTTCCTTATTCTATTATCTTATTTTAAAGTACAAAAATATCATAGTTGGTAATTTTTTATTTTTCTTATTTAAATATGTTATATAACATTGGGATTTCTCCAGATTGTAGTGGACAAAAATTGATGAGAATGAAAAAATCCGAGGTAAGCTATAACTTGAGATATCTCAATAAGGGGAAATCCTGCGACCTCCGGATTAGGGCTAAACTATGCAGTTTTATGGCGTCTAGATGACCTTAAAATTTGGTGATAATCGGTGGCGAAATGTGTGAGATAGCGCAAATTATTTGCATTTTTTCAGAAATTGACAGCATCAGTTAGCAACAGTTAAATAGTCGAATATTTTTTTCAAAAGTGTCCTTTTAATCCGCCATCTTAAAACCGTTAAATATTTAAAAACAGTATCCTGGAGGACAATGACGGAATTTATCCTTCGGATAACTTAAAAAACTGTTAAAACAGCAATCCTTAAGTACGAAAAAGCTAATTCTAATTGTGGATGGAGAGAGTGGCCAAGAGTGTCCTTCGGCCTCAAAAAATCTTAAGATCCTGGCAGATCTGTAAACCCACTGTTTTATGCAGAAGCTTCTATTTTAAACTTTTATAATTTGCTTGGAAATGGTCTTCAATAATATTGTGATCAGAAGTTGGCTAACTCAAATCAATAAATATTTTAGGAATGACTTGATGACTTAATTACCGGAGTTTTCCATAAGTGTACTTAACACTCTTTACTAGCTATGATTCTTCAGTATTTTTTTCATTTAATAACTAATTATTGACACTTTATTTATTTATTAAAATAAAATAAAAACGAGTATTTCCGTCGAACTCATAGTCAATTGTAAACTGTCTGTAAGTGAAACCTTTGAAAATCTCCTTCAAGAATAGATCATAGCTGAAACATTTTATCCTATGATTAACAATAATTCTCTATGACATCATCTTCGGGCGCCGTCCCGCGCTTGATTAGTCGGACTAATGGTAATACCTTAAAAGGGCTAGTTATTTTTTTCTATTTTTGAGAGAGATTACAAAAACTTTAAGTGGTGTTAATCATGCAGCCACGAATTTCATGAAATGTAGTTCCATTATTAGAACTTGGATGCGCTTTCAGTTTTCTCGAGTTATTTTAGGTGAGTTTTTATTTATACAAATTACTATAAATTAATTATCTAATTACCTTTTTTTAAATGGACTTTCGTGTACGGGGGAAGTAGGATAGGCCGGAACCTAGGTATATAAACATACATACATATATGTTTAATAAGGTTCCTGAGGTTCACTCAATTAAATAGCTCATTTTGGCGACGTTTTGAAACTATATTGTTCCCTTTATTATGCCCTCAAATGGAAAAAAAAAAAGGATACGATATACATATATACAAGTGATAATGAATGTGTAACATTCGAAACTAGCCTTTAAATAAACAAATTCCAATAGATCTGGAAAATAATTTATCAATAATAATTTTATTGATCCTTCTGGGCCATCGTTATCTTCTGTATGCGTACCTCAAGTTGAATTAGTTTTTTAATTTTCTAGTAGAAAAAGTTTCTTAGCTTGTGATAGAAAAAGGTCACTATGATTTATCTTGCTATTAATAAAGAAACCTATTGTTTGAACTGAATACTGAATTTTCACATTAAGAAACCATTGAATAGAGCAAGGACACCCTCAGTCTCAGGGATCTTTTTGGCAATTTTTTCAGAGGTTCCTGGTCAAAAAATATTAGGCACGTATTTTGCCGTACCGACAAATGGGCCCTAGAAGTCAAGATAAAAGATGACATAGGATTAAACTAATTTATATTATATCTCGAATTTAATAAATAATATCGACATGATTTTTGCACAAAAATTTTTGTTTTTGATTGTAGATTTGACGAAAAACAATTTCGCTTCGTAGTGAATTCACATTCGCTTTTAGGTTAATTAAATTCTTAAAAAAATTACGTCAGATTCTAATTCACTTTCCTCAAAAACATTGAAAAACTTTTATTAAATTAAAACAATACATGATATTTCACTAATCCCTGTTGAAAAGATCCGCTATCTAGGACTCCACTTGGACAAACGTCTTACTTGGAATCCACATACAAGACTAAAACGACAAGAAACTGCTCGTCGTTTTCGACTTCTTCAAAATTTACTAGACAAACGTTCAAAGCTTCCGATCTACTACAAATGACTCCTTTACATGACAGTTATCAGACCTATTTTAACATATGAAGTTGAACTTTGGGGCTCTACTAAACCATCTAATTTATCCCGTATCCAATCCTTGCAATCCAAAATCCTACGAAAGATCCTCAATGCTCCTTATTTTGTTACCAATAAACTTATCCATAAAGATCTTAATGTTCCATATGTTGCTGATTTAGCCCAACTAGATATGCATCTTCCATAGTAAGCTCCATAACCACTCCAATCCACTAGTCTCCCAACTTGCTTTCCTCTCCATTTCGGATAATCCTACGTGGCGTCTGAAAAGAGGATGGCCTAGAGACCTATTAGTGTAGATTTTATTGAAGTGCTACTGATGAGTAGTTATTCACAAGTTATTTACATGCAATTGTATTCACTATCAACACATTTACTTAATTTATATTATTTTGTACAGTTGTAAATATCAATAAATGAGAAAAACAAACATACTTTTTCACCATCTTAAAGGGGATGAATTTTTTAGAACGATTATTGGTAAGTTTTTGTTTAAATTACTATTATTTCGTTATGCGATTCAACTTGATTGATATCGCTGGAATGAGGAGAGCCTCACATTTCTTTTGATGTACATAAATGCAAAATTTTATTAACAAAACCTGTTCGATTTGTTGGAATATCCCAAATACATTATGATTTTTTATTTGAGTTTAAAACCAGATAGGAATTCGAAACAAAAAACATTTCAAGCGTATTACCACCCTTTTTTTAAATTAAAAAAAAATGCTTTTTCAGGTAAATTTTAAAATTTTGTATTTAAGTATTTTTTTGAAAGGTGAATTAGAATCTGGCGTCATTTTTTGTGTGAAAACCTATTGGGGTAGTTTGATTGAAGATCTAATCATTTTTTAAAAATTTAATTAACCTTAACCAAAATCTATGAAGCGGCTGTATTTTTCATAAAATTTGCACACAAAATAAAAACTTTAGTTCAAGATTGATGTCGAAATTATTTTTTAAACTTGATATAGAAAATAAATTAGTTTAATGCTATTTTTTGCTATCGGATTCTAGGGCCCGTTAGTCGAAACTGCAAAATACGTGTCTAATATTTTACGAATTGGAACCTTTAAAAAAGTTGCCAACAAGATCCGTTGTAACTGTTTTCTCTCTTTGTTAAACGAATGTATATCTTACAAGTATTTTTTTTTTTTTTTTTTTTTTTTTTTTTTTTTTTTTTTTTTTTTTTTTTTTTTTTTTTTTTTTTTTTTTTTTTTTTTTTTTTTTTTTTTTTTTTTTTTTTTTTTTTTTTTTTTTTTTTTTTTTTTTGCAGATGTATTTATTTATTATTTGTAATTTGGAGTACAGGAAAGTTAAGATTGTGTTTCTTAGCAGGATACGCGGTTGGAATCTTTCTTCACGGCTATCTCGTAGCGTAACCACGTCACGGTGGCTGCTTGGAAGTTTGCACAATTATATATGCATATGTTCTTTTTTTGAAGTATAACTTTTGAAGTTTCTTAATTCGCAAAAGAAAAATGAATGGATCTGAACTCTAGATACTGAATTCCCAGTGTAGGAAATAATTTCTTCAACAGTAGCCAAGATTGGTCTCTCTTTAAAAAAAAAGTTGTGTAATACTTGTTCCTTTTCCTTCTTTGTTGTAGAAACTGGTTGCACTATTAGGATGAAGTTAATTACAAATGTTTCTCCATTGTGTAACCTTCTGTCGGTCTCCTTTCAGAAAGTGTTTCTCCTTTATACCCTTTGGTGTTAAATTCCTTTTGAATCTAACTTGAAACTAAGCTACCTCAGACAACGAATTACCAATAATGAGTTTTTCAGATTGATGAGTGATTTTTCTAATTCAACTAAAAAAATTAAACTACACAAGACTAATAACATTTCATTAATGTTAAATTAAATATGTTTATATTAATTGTATTTATTTGTAATACTTGCATTTATTTTTATTAATATTATTTATTTTTACTAATTTAATTTATTTTATTAATATTATTCATTCATTAATTTAATTTATTCATATAGATGAAATTAATTTAATAACTGCTCGTCTTTTCCGTCTTCTCCAACATTTAGTAGACAAGCGTTCAAAGCACCCAATCAACTACAAATAACTTATTTACATGACCGTGATTAGAACAATTTAACCAGGGACTTCACTAAACCATCCAATCCTTCTCGTTAGAATAGAATAGAAAAAAAACTTTATTCTGGGACAAAGTCCCTTAAGAATAATTTTAAATAACACAAAGTAAGATCATAACTGGCCGAGAGCTATTAAAAATAAAACAACATAGATAAAATTGAATACAAATATGTATGAAAATACAGAGAAAAACTAAATAAAGAAAAAACTATAAATAAAAAGAGAGTGAAAAAATAAATATACAAAATAGAGGTTAATATTGTAAACAAAGTTGCAGAAGAGAAAAAAAACCAATCAGAAACTTAAAGAAAAATAAAAAACATAAAATCAAAAATTATCATTACAAGAAATTAAAACATTATCATAATCAAACTATAATTTATGCTAATGTTTTATGTCTAAAGATCTTAGTAATTAAATTAAGGATAACATAGTACATACATCCTTAAAATTAGAGAGCGTCGCGTAGGAGGGAAAGAAGATGGTGAAAGAATAGTGTTTTGAATGTTCCAAGGGAAGAAGCATTGCGGATACAGGGGGGGGGGGGAGGGAATTCCAAAGAGTAGAGGATCGGACAAGGAAGGAACGTTGGAATGTAGTACTATACTGTGGGATGGAGTATAGAGATCGGAAAGACGAGATGTATGCAGTGATTTGATAGCAGACTTGAATTTCAGGTTACTGTAAATAAAGGGAGGGTGACGGGTGTTGATAACTTGGAATAGGTTGGTGCCTAGGAAGTATTTTCTGCGGAAGGAGGGGAAAAGCCAATTTAACTCAGTGTAGAGATGCGATACATGGGAACGTCTCGAGGTTCCGATGACAAACCTAATGAAGCAATTCATGATTCGTTTTAATCTGTCTTCAAGAACCTTCGAGAGCCAGCCAAATATCACGCAACCATAGTCAAATGGGGGAAGATAAGGGAGGATACTAGAAGTTTGCGTGTGGGTAGGGGAAGGAGGTGACGGGAGCGGTGAAATAGTTTTAGGATACCGATTGACCTTCGGGAGATTTGTGCAATATAGGATTCAAAGGAGAGGGTTCGATCAATGGTTAAGCCTAAATTTTTAACAGAGGAATGGAAAGTTATTGGATGACCATTAAGGAATAATGTGAGAAAGTTGGCATTTGAATGGAGAAGGGAATGTAATCCTATGTCAATGGCTTGAGTTTTAGCTGCGTTTAACGTTTATTTGTACAGTAATCCTTACAATCCAAAATCTTTCGGCAAATCGTCAACTTAATTTTCCATATGTTGCTGATTGGTCTCAAATTAGATGCCTATCCTTTCATAGTAAACTCCATACCTAATCGAATCAAATTCCATTCCCGATAACCCTCTAAGGCGTCTGAAAAAAAGACGGCCAAGAGACCTTCGAATGTGAAGGTGCTAATATTGATTACCTTTTTTCTTATTATCGACATGTCATTGTAATAAATTTCCTTAAATTTCCTTGTTTTAAATAATGTGTACAGTTGTAAATATCAATAAATAGTAATAGTAATATACTTTTATATAAAATGACAATCCATTTTTCATTTGTGACCACTTACCACAAAAACTACTGAACCATTATGTATCAAATTTTAACCACATCATCTTTGTACTTCCAGGTAGGTTTAGCACAGTAAAATCAACTGATTTCCGATAAAGCGACCTTACGTGGATGACTATCAATTTCACTTGAGGTACGCATGATGATATAGAAGGATCAATACAATTAGGATTGATCAAATAAAATAATCTCAATAGAAGTGGCATTTAATTCATCAATTCTAATTGATAACTATCAAGTTTAAAAATGTACCGATATGTGGCGTGCGTCATTCTACATGAGAGGTTACAAAGGTACGGTATTATATAGTGGATAATATTGATAATAAATCTACTAATATTTAATAAAATTATTAAAAAAATAATGAAATATGTGTTGGATCCTAGTGAAGCTTGATAATCGATCGCTGTGTGTTTAGTCTGTACCAAATTTTAACTACATCATTTTCATAGTTCTAGGAAGGTCTAGCAATAATAAAATTTACAAACATAAATATTTAAACGTAATAAATAATTAAATTTAGAAACGAGGTTTGTCATACTATCATCTATCAGATTGAATTAAGATAAAAACGAAATGTATTTCGCTGATGGAAGTATTTAAGATAGCTGACAAATCCGGGGGCGCGGATTCAAATAACTTGTATCCTAATCGTAATAAAATCTAGTTCGTTATTAGCTGAAAACAAAAATCAATATCTGGGTCCTACTGCCCATCCAGTGAAATTATAAAATATTATAAATAAATTGTTTGATAATGTAATTAAAAATATATTTATATAGAAATAAAAAAATTAGGGTTATGACGAAATGAAATTAGGGTTTATGATTAGAAATTAAAATCCAACCGAAGAAATCAAAAATTTCTTTCTGCCGAGTAAAAATTATAACAAAATCAATATGTCGATCCTTCGCTTTTTTATATTGTGTGTAAAAATTTGATTCATGGACCTTTTGTTGTACGTACTGATAATTCAGTTCATTCTTTGCAAGAGTTTGTTAATAGTCTCTGTTCATCTGCATTACCAAATTATACATTAAAATTAAAAATTTGGTCTCAAATTATGCATATATACAATCTTGAACCACCTAAAGTGTTTAATTTAATCACGTTATAATTTACTGCTAAGCGTAAAAAAAAAAAATCAATAAAAAATTAACGATAAATTCCATATTTCAATACAAGATTTTTATCGATATACTAATAAACTTCAAATTACCTAAGTTCTTTACTTTTAAGAGCGAGCAAATCCGTGAAGTGTATAAGTTTAAATATATAATGGTAATAAAACTACAAAAACAAATTTTTATAAAACACAAAGGTTGTTGCTTTTTTTTTGAACCTTTCATTTTTTTTCGGCATAACCCTAATTTTTTTATTTATATATAAATATATTTTTAATTACATTATCCAACAATTTATTTATAATATTTTATAATTTCACTGGATGGGCAGTGGGACCCAGATATTGATTTTTGTTTTCAGCTAATAACGAACTAGATTTTATTACGATTAGGATACAAGTTATTTGAATCCGCGCCCCCGGATTTGTCAGCTATTTTAAATACTTCCATCAGCGAAATACATTTCGTTTTTATCTTAATTCAATCTGATAGATGGGATTCGAAATGAATTATTATCAGTAAACCGTTCATAAAATAACTCTTGATCGCTATGAGATACTTTTTTAAATTTTAGGCCATATAGTCAAGTTACGCTAATATTAGATTTATTCTATATTTTTATTTTTTCAGGTAATCTAGTTAAATCTTAAATTCTTAAATATTACCCTCTTAATTCGAAGGAATCGATTGATTTATGTTCGAGATTTTTCTGCACATGTTTTAAAAAATTTGAGACGAGGTTATTCATGCTATTGTTGGTCATTATGCATTTTTATACTTATGGCATTATATGGAGCATTGAGGATTTTATAACGGATTTTGTATTATAAGGATTAGATTCCAGAAGAATTGGTTGGTTCACTGGAAATAGATAGTTACATAGGTCTAATTACTTTTATGTAAATGAGTCTTTTGTAATTAATTGGAAGCTTAGAACGTTTACATATTGGTTCAGTCAATAAGTGCTGAAATGAGGGGTGTAGAGTGCGTGAAATATGCGATAATTCTGTACTTCATAGCTTCGTTAGGCGTGAGCTTACGGTGAGGGAGGATGAGAGAAGGTCCCAATTTTGGGGTTTTTCGATTATATCTCGAAAACGGTATACTCTAGAAAAATATATTGCATATCAAAACTAAAGCTATTTAAATTTCCTATAAAGTTGTCTTTATACATATTTGTCGAACTCACCACGGTTTTCGAGATTTTCGTTATTAAAAATCGACAATTAAAAAAAAAAAAAAATCACCTCACTTTTTGTTAAATATATACGATCTTAGAAGCCACTAGAAGCAAATGTTTGACAAAAGGTGATGTAAAATTATTATTTTTTTTTTTCTCGAAAATTATCGATTTTAAATAAAGTATATTTTTAAAACGGTTGGAAGTTCGGCAAATATGTATAGAATGATCTTTATAAGAAATGGAATTAGCTTAATCTCCGTTTTCGAGATATAATCGAAAAACCCAAAAATGGGATATCCCCCCTCCCTTCCAACATAAGATCTCCCCCAAGGGGACTTTTAGTATGTTTGCCTTCAAACTACTAACGAAGCCCTGAGGTAAAAAATAATCGCATATTTCATGCACTCTACAATACGTTCATTGACTGGACTAATGGGAAATTTTCGAATGAATGTTTACTCGTTGTAACACCTAACGCTTCGATTTCCCGTTTATAACACCCCACTGGAAGGTACAAACCCATTTTCTCGAACGGCATTTTCGTTATAATTAGATAATATTATGTCAAAATTAAATTAAATTTGTGTTCACAAAAATAAATTAAGTGTACAATTGAATTAAAACCGCGAGATTATCTCGATAGTCCCTGTCCACCTGGATTGCCAACTCTTACATTGAAATTAAATATTAGATGTTTAATTATGCTTTTACGTAATTTCAAACACCTAATCGGTGCAATTTTAACCAGGTTTAATCGGTTTCCGAGATTTACGTTAGTGAAAATCGGTAATTAAAAAAATCAAAATTGTTTAAACCTCACCTTTTGAAAAAAAAATTTGCTTCAAGTGCCAGAAACACATATAAGAAACTAAAGGAAATTTAATGCTCTACAACATCAATGTTCAGATTCAAATCTGACATTGTTTTCTCGAAACGATCTTGGAAGGCACAAGAAGGAAATGTTTGACAAAAAGTGAGGTAAAATGATTTTTTTTTCTCGGAAATTATCGGTTTTAGATAAATTATATCTCGGAAACCGTTGGAAGTTAGACAAATATGTATAGAGACAATTTTATAGGAAATTTAATAAGCTTTAATTTTGATTCTAATCGTATTTTTCTAGTGTCTACTCTTTTCGAGATATAATCGAAAAAACCCAAAGATGAGATCTTCCCTCCTTCATCCCAACGAAAGCTCTCCCCCCAAGGGCAGGGAATTTTAGTATGTTTACCTTTTAAGTATTCCTGAAGAAGCTACGGAGTTAAAGATGATCGTATATTCCATGCACTCTTCAATATATCTATTGACTTGACTATTTGTATAGGGGGACATTATTGAAGGATAATGTACTACACGAGGTCATAGTTTTACGATTTTATTTTTTAATACAAATTATATTATAGTAATAAATGTCTAAAACTCGTAATGGCTTTATAGCTCTTCGGGTGGAGCAGATGTCGAAGAACTTATTCCTTTAATATTTCAGAACCAGTTAGGAATTGCAACTTCCTATTTGGAAATAACATCTGGAACCCTTCGTGGGAAACTAGACAATTACGTGAAAAAGAAACGGCGACGCGAAAGGCTGCTTGAAGTGAGAAAGGAAATTTTTCAACAACTTAGCAGTCATTAAAGGAAGAACTTAACGAGTAAGAAAAGTCTTTTAACCGTGTAATTTATTGTTTTATATTCTCATTTTCTATTAAACTTTTATGACAAACTAAGAAGTAAAAACAATAAAAAAAAAGTTAGCATTAAAGAATTTATAATTAACTTGTCATTATATACATCAAACCTCTCACTTTTTATATTTATTATATTATGTAAGTGTAAATTACAAAAACGTATTGCATCTGTACTATTATATAAAAGGACAAGCCATTTTCCGTTTGCGATCACTAACTACAAAAACTACTTAACCGATCTGAATTAAATTTTAATCACATCATTCTTATAGTCCTTATAGGTCAAGCAATAATAACATCGATTAATTTTCAATTCATTTGTTATTAAAAATCGATATTATGTGGATAGCAGTGGAGCTTGGACATTGGCTGATAGATGGTGAGCGGGATTCTACATGATAGGTTTCAATGGTTCTATATACAGCTTAAATTAATAATAAAGTTTATTTAAATATTCAATGGATTTTTTTTTAAAATGCACGATGTTGAGTGGCAGAACCGAGATTTTATAGTTAGAAATTAAAATCCAACCAGACGAAATTAATAAAATGATTTCTGAAAAATAAAACTTTGTACCAAATCAAAATGTCGATCCTTTGCTTTTTGGTATTGTGTGTTAAAATAGGATTCAAGGACTTCTATTGTAAGCTCTGATAATGCAGTCCATTATCCGCAAGAGTTTCTTAATAGTCTCTGTTCTTTAAAAGCAGATTTGTACTTTTAAAATAACTTTAGGCATCTCCACAAAATTTGTCAACATTTTTTTTAATGAAATGAAAATATATTCTATTCAGAGGCAATTGCTCCTTAAGAATCATTACATTGTACATTATAATCGCGGCCTCGTTGCCGTATGTAAAATTAAGGACATAATACTTACAAGGGAACTTTTGGAGGAGTTGTAACTCACAGATTTGAACGCCGATTTGTGTGCGGGTATTAGGGACCTATAATAGTGCAAAACTAGAGTTATAGCCGCCAATGGGCATTAGGAGCCAAGAAAAAAAAAAAAATGAAAATCACGTTTTATTTTTTTTCTCAGCTCTCAATCAAGATAGAGAAATGATTCTTTCACGTTTAATTGCAGTTATGTATGCTATTAGATATGAAAATACTTTTGTTATGCTCAAGACACTATCCGGCTTTATTGCGCTCAAAAATGACAAAATCCCAACCGAAATCAGCTGTAAATCACTTTTTTCATAAACAACTGACCTCAAATCTCGATTTAGCGCACCATAAAACCCTTATATGTGAAATTTTATCAAAATAAAAAAATATTGATTTTTGAACTTCCCTTTCGAGGAGGTTAAAATTTTGAAGTTGAGCTTTCATCAACATTTTCTACCGGCCATAACAACTGCTGTGTTCAACCGATTACAACAGTAATAGCATCATTATAATCAGCATACATTCTGCTTTTTATCCATGCGTATAACATTGGACTTACTTCCGATTTTAGTGGACAAAAACTGATGTGAATGAATAAAACCAAGGTCAGCTATAACTTGAGATATTTCAATAAGGGGAAATCCTGCGACCTCCGGATTTGGGCAGTTTTAAGGCTTCTAGATGGCCTTAAAATTTTGTCTTAATTGGTTGCGAAATATGTAATATAGCGCAAATTATTTACATTTTATCAGAAATTGACAGCCCCTTGCCTTCTAAAATCCTGAATCTGGAAATAATATCAGTTTTTAGTTTAAAATTTTTTCTAACCTATCCTAATACTTGAGGCACAGTTTAAATATCTATGAAGATAGGTGAGTGATATAGTAAAGACAGACAAGCACATAAAAATAATCATAAACAATAGGAATGGAATTAGAATTTTAAATTCCAAACAATAGGGTAAATAAGTGACTGAATCAAAAACTATTTTATACAACTCTTTCCTATAGAGGGTTACTTTTTATTCAGGAGAATCATGGAAAATTCTATGATTAAAAATGCTAAAAAAAAAGATCACTAGCTAAGTTAATAGTTTATTGAAGGCGTTGATGTGCTGTCTCCCTGAGATCCAGATAGTTCGAAAAGCTGAAACAAAACAGAGAGTGGAAACAAAATTTCAAAAAGGCTTCTAAGCCACTGAGCCTAGGAGTCTGAAGTGGATTGGTCATATAATGAGGATGAGTGAGGGAGGATGGCTTGAAAGAATTTTGGAATGCAGCCCGAAAAGGAAACGGAAGAAATGTCGCCTGAGAAGACGCTGGTTTGAGGACGTCTAGAAAGGAATGATGAATTAGGGGAATGCGTGAGGAAGACTGGCGGGACAGAAGTTGGAATAAGTATATTTTTGATGACACATACGACGAAAGTTCTGAAAAAGTCTTTAATAATAATTATTATATTGCACAAGATTTATTTGTAATAAACGCCTATCTTTAATAATTTTGTCTAGCATTAATGTTGTTTTTTTCACCATTATTGTTGTATTCTATATTTTTATAATTTACAATAACCTACGGCTCAGAAGGCTAACCTATTATATATTTATACTAAAGATACATGTCTCAAAATAATTTATTCTTTTTTTATCTTCTCTGTAGTTTCCTTTGATTCCAATTCTCAGATAAATAAATAAAGTTTAATAAATATAATAAAACAACATAATTAAGTAATAAACAATGTAAAACAATGTTCAAGACCAATTCTCTTTGGTCTCTCCTCCGCTTAAAATCCTTCCAAATACTAATGGATATACCAACATTTGTATAGTAAGATATCAGTAACAAACTTGATTTTGATAAGACCAAATATCATTTAATGAAAAAAATTATAAAAGAAAAAAAAATAGAATCCATTTTTGTAACTTCGATTCCTTCAACTTGATGAACGTTCAAACCTTCCGATTAATTACAAAAGACTCATTTAAATTACAGTAATTAGACCTATCTGGACGTATGGAGTTTATCTTTGGGGGTCAATTGAACCATCCAATTCATCTCGTATTCAATCCTTCGAAAATCAAAATGCTTCGTAAAATCCTCAATGCTCCTAGCTTTGTCACCAATAAACTTATCCATAAAAATCTTAATGTAACTTATGTTGCTATTTAACCCAAACCAGAATACCCTTGCTTTTATAGGAAACTCCATACCCATCCGAATCCACAAGTCTCCCAACTTGCTTCCCACTCTATTCCCGATAATCCTCCAAAGCGTCTGAAAAGGATATGACTAAGAGCCCTTCTAATGTAGAACTATTGAAGTGAATCTTTTTTTTTTTTTTTTTTTTTATTCTTTTATTAATAGAAATTTACAACTGTATTACAAAACACATCTAGTAAATAAGCGGTATATATGAGATATAATGACATGAATACAATTTGCAGAGGAATTACCCATTGGTAGTACTCTAATGAATATTTACAAAAGAAGATCACGAGGCCATCTATTTTTCAGACGCCTCGGAGGATTGCCAGGAATGGAATGGAAGCAAGTTGTGCAGCTAGTGGATTTGGATGAGCAGTGAGTTTATTATGAAAGGAGAGGTATCTGGTTCGGGCCAAATCAGCGATGTATGGGATATTAAGGTCATTGTGGATGATTTCATTTGTGACAAAGTAGGGAGCATTAAGGATTTTTCGAAGGATTTTGGATTGGAGTGATTGGAGGCGGGAAGAATTCGATGGTTTGGTGGATCCCCATAACTCTATTCCGTATGTCCAAATAGGTCTGATAATCGTCATATACTAGGTATGCAAGTTTAAAATGTCGTTTTAATTCCAATAGAATGCGCTCTTAGCCTATTGAAGGATTTGCTTATCTCTAAACGCTATTTTGTTTGTTAGTCATTTGTTTACAAAAGTCAGTTGTTTTTAAGTCGTTTACTGGGACGTATCATACCTTTCTTTGGTGTTAAAAATGTCTAATTTTAAGCCAAATAAAGAGCATTTGCGGCATGTCATGATTTTCTTATTTAATCAAAAGAAAAAGGCATCTGAATGTCATCGAATTCTTGTTGAGACTTATGGCGATGTTGCTCCAACCGTCAGGGCATGTGAACGTTGGTTTCAAAGTTTCAAACGTGGTGATTTAGATGTTACTGATCAAAAACGAGAAAATCGACCAAAAATGTTTGAGGACTTCGAATTGCAATCTTTATTAGACGAAGACAATACCCAAACCCAACAAATGATGGCAGAACAGTTGAATGTCACTAGGCAATTTTTTTTAAATTACTGTGTATATATTTTAAGAAATAAACGACATTTTAAACTTGCATACCTGGTATATGAGTTTTTTATAGTGAATCGGGAGATTTGAAGTGAATCTAAATGTAAAACTACTAGTGAGTAGTTCTTTACATGCTATTGACATGTCGTAATTATTTTCCTCAAATTTACTTGTTGTTTATTATATATACAGTTGTAAATTTCAATAAATAGTCTTAAAAAATAAAAATATAATTTCAACATTTTATTACAATAAACAATAATAAAAATGAATTATCCTTAACCAACTTTAGTACCTACAGTTTCTTAGTCAGTTGAGTAAATATATTCACATGAACATTTTTGGTCGTAATATCCATCAATTAATAAGATATTTATTAATTTTAAAGGAATACACCTTATATATTTCGATTAATTTTGCAACCATACTTCATTGATTCAGTTGAAATATTTTTTTAAATTTATGATTAAACTTTTAGCGAATAAATATTTGTAGACCTAAGGATACTACAAACATGTAATTGAATTGTGATGTTCGTAAATTTAAAATATTGTTTTTTTATTATCATTATAGTGTTTTGCTATAAATTATTTTTATGACTAATTCTAGGGCTTGAAAATGGCTTAGCCATGAAACAATGCCTAATGTTTTTATAGTGAAGTTTTTAAGGAGATGTTAGTTGTCATATTTTCTATCAAATATTATAATAAGTATTTTAACTAGATAATTTATCATATATATTTATTACAACGCATTGACCGCTTAGAATCACTTATTTTTCATTTATTTTTCTCTCCCCTTGTCTGGGGTTTCCTCTGATTCTCTGGTCCGCTTCCTTTGATCTGTCTAAGTTTGACCACTTCTCTTTGGTCTCTCCTCCGCTTGAAATCCTTCTAAATACTTCACTTTTCCCCTAAATTTACTTTTATCCAACTTTCAGGACTCCGTGATGTTTAACTTTTCCGAATCTTTCCTGATTACCTTAATCCGCTTTGTAGTAGACTTTCTCCAGATCTTGCTGAATATCTGTTTTCTTAATCTATCTGTTCATTCGATTAAAATGTCCGATAAATTTAAGCCTTTTTCGCATGATCTCTGAGGGGGAAAAAAAACCACTGATTTATAATTTTTTAAATTTTCTTGGCTGAAATTATTAGATTATTTTTTAGGCATTTACGTCTCCATTACCTTAATCGGGGCATATAAAACGTATTAGGATTATTAAAAATATTAATTATATAAAAGAGCATTATTTAAAAATATAACCGATAAATTTTAAATTACTTAGATTTATACCGCCTCTTGCGTTCATTACGACTTGACTTTGATGGGGTATATACCTGATGTTATTTTAAATAAATTCTTAAGTGATATGCCCCATCTAGTTCTAACTGAATATTAATTTTTTTTCAATTTTTTTTTTATCCTAAGTCTATTGTTTATAAATAAAATACGGAACAAAAAACTTTTGATTCTGAAAAAAGAAAGTATTCAAATTTGTATAAAACAATAGACAAAAATTCCATACAATTGATTTTAACTGCTAAACGTTTCATTATTTTTTGTAGGTGTTTACGTCCATATAAACTTTAACCAGGGCATATGAAACCGATTATGATTATTAAATATCTTTAACAAATAAAATACACAGTATTTAAAATTATCACTACGTGATTTTAAATTTATGAAATTTTTAATTAATAAGGTTTATATCAGCACCTAGCGGTCATTACGTCTTGTATTCTACGGAGTATAAGCCTTATATGATTTTGAATAAATTCTTAACGGATATGCCCCATCTAATGTAAAACTGTAATGCACTCATAAATAGTATCGTTACAATCATAAATCAAATCAGTTTAAAATTTCGTAATTTTAATTTCTATTTACAAAAAATAGGTCTCTCATATCTACCTCTTTCAGGCATTACATCTTGAATTCAATGGAGTATAGGTGTAATGTGATTTAGAATACATTTTTGAGAGAAATGCTTCATCTAATGCAAAACTGAATTATATTAATTTATAATTTTATAACTTTAATTTTTGTTTCATATTTTTAATAATTCTACTATGTTTAAATTTTCCTGGTTTAAGTACTTCGGGACGTAAAAACCAGAAAATAAAGAAACTTTTAGACGAAAAACTGAAAAAAAAAATAAAGTAGGTGCATTTTTTTGGCTGTTGGAGTATTGCTTATTTTTGCAAACATTTTATTTTTATTTTTTTATAATTAGGGATTTTCAGGATATTTATTCATTTATTAATTTAGCTTTTAAACTGAGTAATTTTGATCAGATCAGTAAAATAAAAACTGTTACGTCCTCGATGTTAACGATTCATGGTGTCTACTTCTCAGGAATTTCGGGAAATTTGGGAATATGTAGGGGATTTCATGTAGTCGGAAATTTATGGAAAGTTTATAATCGTGCTTAAATTTTCATAATGAAAGTCCTCTCTTCAAAGTTTTTATTTCAAAATTACAATGTTATAGCGGGAATTCAAATATTGTACTAAGCCCTAAAAGTCTATCGAAATCTTTCAACAGAGTATCGAATCTTATTAATAAGTAATTCCTCAGTAATATGTATTATATATTGAGTTATAGTTTATTTTCTTTGAAAAAATTAAAATTAAATTATTTTTTCCGAAAAAAATTAAAAAGTTAATTAATTTTGCAAACAATTTATTGTTGCTATTAAGTTTTTTTTTCGGATTAACCGGTCACGGTTGATCAACTTTTAACAGCTTAATTAATTTTCAAATAGAGCTACAAATTAAAAAAAAAAAAAATGAATTCTTAACAAATACCAAACGATTTGACTTCAATAATAATTTTTTGAAATGTGATTATTCGAAACGGGTGCTGCGTCTTGTTGGTAAGAAGTGCGATTATTTATTCTGAGTTATCACTTCAACAATTGACTGCCAGTAAAAAATCAAATAATTTTCCTAATTCAACACCTTTGATGTTTACAAAATATTTTAGTAATAGCGGAGGAGATTCGATAATTTTTTTTTATTTTATCCACCCGAGACTTAAACGAAGTTCCTTGAAAGTAGTCTCGTATTGATTAAAAAAATATCAGGTCTGCCTTAATTTTTGACAAACAATCAGCAAACGATCGCCACTGGTGTGAATTTTCCGTTCGTTCATTTAATAGTCCGGAATTTCCAGAAACATTCTTGAAAAAGTAGGGATTAAGTCCGGGAATTCCGTTTTCCGGAATAGGTAGACAACATCGTTGTTTGCAAAAAGGAAGATACGGGTGCATAAATTCGAAGGCAATTGTTTCTTAAACGGTTAATCTCCTAACAGACGGCGTAGAGTTGCTTGGATGGAGACTGCGGTTCCCTCGAAAGTTGTTTAGGAATGCGGGGGAGAAGTGTGCCACTTGAGGACATAGAGCCGTTCCCTCGATGGAAGGAAGCCGAGGGTAACATCTGGGTCAACTTCGCGAATCATCCAGAGGCGACCGAACGTTTCACCGACGTCTTGTAAGGGTAAAGGACCAGGCTTGGAGCATACCATTCCATGGAACAGAAATGGCACCTGAGGTCCAATAAAACTAAGTGAAAGTTAGCACCGCCAATGGGAAGCATTAGGATCCATATATAGAGATATACTTTATAATTAGAATAATGTACTTGTATAGATTATATTTTAAAATTGTTTAGCATCAATATGTTATATTTTTTTTTTCAGACATATCTCTAAAAAAGGTATGTAGACGCTGTTCCTTTTTACCCCCATTCATTGGGATTCTGAAAGGTCTTCTTATCTAGCACTTGTTACAGCAATTGTACCGTTTATTGCATCATCCTGTAAGAAAAAGCAATCCTAAACAATAAAAAAATAGATAAATTAGTAAGCAGTCAATAGCATTTATAATTTAAAATACAAATCACTAGCAATTTCCGTCGCTGCTTCACTCGCTATCGTTAGTTAAGAACTTACAAGGGGACGTTTGAAGTTGTAACTCACAGATTTGAATGACGATTGGTGTGTGGGCAGTAGGGACCTATAATAGTGCAAAACTAGAGTTATAGCCGCCAATGAGCAGCAATAGGTGAGAAAAATTTTTAAACTAAAAACTGATATTATTTTCAGATTCCTCATCTCAAAAAATATGTAGTAACTATATTTTATCGAAATCAGAAATAATTTTTTTTTACCTTTAAAATTTTTTATGATTTTAGAAGGCAAGATGCTGTCAATTTCTGAAAACATGTACAAGATGCTGTCAATTTCTGAAAAAAATGTACAAAATGCTGTCAATTTCTGAAAACATGTAAATAATTTGCGCTATCTCACACATTTCGCCACCGATTAAAACCAAATTTTAAGGTAATCTAGAAGCCGTAAAACTGCATAGTTCAGCCCAAATCCGGAGATCGCAGGATTTTCCCTTAATGAGATATCTCAACTGTAACTGTAACTATAACTGACCTCGGATTTTTTCATTCACATCAGTTTTTGTCCATAAAATTTTATTAGCTTTAATTCTTATTTGAAATTTATCTTTATAGAGTCTACCGTTTTCGAGATATAATCGAAAAACCCAAAAATGAAACCTTCTCTCCTCCCCCACCGTTAGCTCACCCCGCGCGAGCGGGGACTTTTAGTATGTTTATTTTCTAACTACTCCTCACGAAGCCCTGAGGTAAAAATAATCGCATATTTTATGCATTCTACACCTTTCAAAACTACTGGGAACTTCAAAAGTTTAAATAATATTTTCGAAATTTAATTGTATTCCAATAATGAACGTTCCTAAAACTAATATGCTGCTTGTTGATATGACCTTTGGCTTAGGGGTTTTCCTCCCCGTGACAGCCGGGAATACCTCGGCAAAGGTTAGTCCAGCCAGAGTCACGTAGCGGGTGTCCGTCGCTAGTGGCTGAAGCTTTCCCCTTGAGAACCCTTACTTAACTTTTACTTAAATTTCCAATTTGCACCTCCTACCTCGGAGAGAGTTGGGTCAGTATGATCTCAGAGCTCGTCGTGGTGAAAATGAAATTGAAGATAGTCTCTCCTAGCGAATCTAATCTGTCTTACATTATTCCGTTGGTCTTATCTACTTTTTAAGTTGGATTCTTAGTGCTGATGTGCAGTGTTGTAAAATTAAATGGCTCATGATGCTACGAAATAAATTTTAAATTGGATATGTTACAATTTTACAGGTATTATTCTAAATTATAACACTAAATTTTCTTTTAAATCGAATTTATTTTATTATAATAAAAAGCATGTTTGTATATATGATTTAATTATTGTCTTGTCTTTAGCCTGACAACGATCTCCCTGAAGAAGACCTGTAAGGCAGGTCGAAACGTCGGCACTCTATATTAAGTTTTTTTTTCTTATAAGGGGAGGGCACTTTCAGTCATTCAGGGATCTTGTTGGAAATTATTGGAGGTTCCTGGTCATGAAATATTAGACAAGTATTTTTCCGTTCCGTCTAATAGGCCCTAGAAGCCGAGAAAAAAATGAAATATCATCAAGCTAATTTTATATCTCTAAATTAAAAAAAATGATATCGACATGATTTTCGCAACAAAATTTTAAACGGAAAATACGGAGTGTAGATTTAACGGAAATACTTCCGCTTCATATATTTTAGTTTTGGTTAATTAAATTCTCAAACAATAATTAGATCTTCAAGCAAACTAACTTTATAGATTTTTTTCACACAGAAATGACGTCAGATTCTAATTCAGCATTCAAAAGAAATTTAAACTACGAAATTTCATCCAAATTGAAAAAAAAATCGTAACCTTCAAAATTGGCTTGACCAAATAAGCAATTTTGTTTTTTAATTTAAACTAATTTGAATCACGGTTAGACGATTTAACATATCAATTTTATATTTTTACCTAAAATGTAGAGTAGTAATACACTTGAAATATCTTTGATTTCATCTTCCTATCTGGTTTCATACTCAAGTTAAAAATCAAATAGGTTTTTGTAAATCGAATTTTTCATTTATATACATCAAAGGAGAGTTGGGGCATTCCTCTTCCCAGCGATACCAATCAAGTTGAATTGCGTACCAAAGTAATGACGATTTAAAGAAAAGCTACCAATAATTGCTTTAGAAATTTCATCCCCTTGAAGAGGGTGAAAAAATTGTGTTTTGTTTTTATTGAGTTGGCTTTTTTTTTTTCTTTTTTTTTTTTGATAATGCTAAATTGGAATCATTTTTTGTATAAAAAAATCTATAAAGGTCGTTTGATTGAAAATCTAATTTTTTTTTTAAATTTAATTAACCTAAAACAAAATCTATGAAGTGGCTGTATTTTTCATTAAATGTGAACTCAGAAATAAAAATTTTAGTGCAAGAATCATGTCGATATCATTTTTACAACTCGGGTTATAAAATTAATTAGTTTAATGATATTTCATTTTTTTTTTCGTCTAATATTTCTTTTGATTTACATAAATGCAAAATTCGATGAACAAAAACCTATTTATAAAGTTGGAATATCCGGAATACATTTTGATTTTTAACTTGAGTTTTAAACGATATAGAAAGATGAAACCAAAGACATTTCAGGCGTATTACTACTTAACGTTTAAGGTGAAAATATGAAATTGATACGTTTATCCGTCTAACCGTAATTTCAAGTTTTTGTCAATTTGAAAATAAATCAGTTACCATTTTGAAGGTTACAATTTTTGATTTTTCTATTCAGATGAAATTTCGTAGTTAAAAGTTTTTTTGAATGCTGAATTAGAATCTGAACAAGATCCGTGAGACACTGAGTGTGTCCTCCGCTTTAAGTCAGAAACCTAAGTTATATTAAAATCTTTGTGGATAGATTTTTTTGTGTCTAAGTAAGGAGATTGAGGATTTTTCTTAGGATTTTTGCTTTTAAGGATTTGATACAGGATGAATTGGGTGGTTTAGTAGAGCTATAGTAAATTTAGAATTGCTTATTAATTTTTTTAAAATGCTGCTGTCTTTTTATTTAATTCATAATTAAAAATTAATTGGATAGAATTATTTGCCTCTCGATGTATGAAACAAATAAATGTATCCATTTATAAACTGATGCAAATGAAATACCTATACTTCTATAGTAAACTATATAACAACCCAAACCCACAAGTCTCCTTACTCAGTTCCCATTCAATTTCCAATAACTCTCCGAGGCGTCTGAAAAGGAGATGGCTTCTGGACCTACTTCATACCTGAAGTGCTATGTGTCACTTTAAGTCAGTTTAGTTTCTTTACAAGCCATTGACTTTTTATTATAATCATTATCTTCACCTTTACTAGTTGCCTTTTTCAATAAAAAAAATTATGGCATTGCTGATGGCTATTAATTTAGGAAATCACACTTGTAGAGTGATTTATAATTAGCGTAAAATAACATTTTTATGTTTATTTACTTCAATTTCGACTTTAATTTTTGAGTGAAAGTACTTCACATAGCAGATTCGTCGAGTGTTGTATGTTGATATTTGTTAAGTTCACCATCGAACATTAACCCTACCGAGACGTAAGACAAGCCTTCGCAACGATATGGTTTTGTTCTATGATTTTAAAACCCATAAACAATAATCTTATTCTTAATGACGTCATTAATAATTAAATATGTAAGATAACTACGATTTAATTGGAGCTTGATTATCTTTTTAGTATTTTCTAATTGATATATGCAACTGTATAAAAACAAATACACCAACTGTTAAAATTAAAATATTTACAAACCAATAACTAAGAGTACTCAAATAAAAAATATGTTAGAATATCTTGAGGCATATTTTTCTAGTCAGAGAACTATCGGTAATGGAGTAGAAACCAAGTTGAGGATCTAGGTTTGTGTGTTTATGAAATTCATAATGAAGGGGAACGTATCTGTTTCGGGTCAAATCTGAATCATTGAGACATTAACGTTATTGTGGGTGTATAAATTAAATTAACTTTAATTTAATTAAAGTTATTTCTGACTTAATAATCAAGGATTCAATGAAGGATTGCAGATTTTTAAAATTTGATACGAGGTGAATATGAGAGTTTAGTAGTGCCCTAAAACTCCGAATGCTCAAATTGGTCTAGATATTGTAATGTAAATTGGTCCTTTGTAATTAATTTACAATCCTAGACAATTGTCTGGAAAATGATAGTATGGCCGGAGGGACTATTACTTGTCTATTCCTCTTGTTTTTCTTCTAGTTTAGATGGAGTCCTTAGAAAATAAAATTACAAATTTGATTTAATTTAGTTTAGCGATTAAATTTAATTTAGTTTAAAAATTATTCCACTAGGGCTCCACTAAACCTTCCCATTCATCTCGTATCCCATCCTTGCAATCCGAAATCCTTTGAATAATCCTCAATCCCCCTGACTTTGCCACAAATAAACTTATTCAAAAAAGCCTTTATGTTCCATTTGTTGCTGATTTAGCCCAAACCAGATACATGTTACATTTATTTTAAACTCCATAACTATTCAAATCCACTGGTATCTCAGCTTCTATTCTATTCCCGACAATCCTCCGAGGCGTCTGAAAAAAATATGGCCCCGGGACCTTCTCGTGTAGAATTTTTATTGAAGTGTTATAAATGGGTAGTTGCTTCACAAAGAATTGACATGTTATTATGAGCGTTGTAATCACATTCACTGGATGATTTTTTTGTTTAAATGCAGTTGTAAATTTCAATAACTAGATAGTATATAGGAATAGATAAAAATTTTAAAAGAAATATAATTTGTTAAATGACAAGCTATGACGAACAAATTCATAATTTGTTATTTTTTAAGCTCCCAATTAATTACAAAATACTCATTTACAAGACAGTAATTAGACCTACTTAAGCGTACGGAGTTGAACTTTAGGGCACCACTAAACTATCCAATTCATCTCGTATCTAATCCTTACACTTTAAAATCCTTCAAAAAATCCACAATGCTTCTTTCTTTGTCACCAATAAACTTATCCATAAAGATCTTAATGTTCCATATGTTGCTGATTTAGCCCAAACCAGATACATATTCTTTCATTACAAGATCCTTAACCACTCAAATCAACTAATTTCTCAACTTGCTTCCCACTCCATTTCCGATAATCCTCCGAGGAGTCTAAAAACAAGATGGAGATCTTCTTGTGTAGATTTTTTACTACTGATGAGTAGTTATATTAATGTTTCGACGTGTTATTGTAATCATTATCAACACATTTAGTTGATGTATATATTTTCTACAGTTGTAAATTTCAATAATTGGATAAACAAATATTTAAAAGAAAAGTTATTTCATTAATATTCATTTATAGCGTAAATAATAAATAAAAGCTTGGATAATTTATCATCCCCTTTTAAATTCGTTTTTTCTTTATCCATTAAAAAAAAAAAAACTTTTTTTCACTTAGATCTTGGACGAAAGACAATCTTTAAAAGGAAGTTATTTCCTTGTCTAGTACCTTGTATTGTGCGAGGTAATAGGGTCAGCATTAATCCGCAACAACCAAGTTTTTCCCACAATAGAAGTGTTAGGTAACCACTGAGCGTTCCAAGGTCTTCCAATCCCGGTCCAATCGATAGCTGATATACCAGTTAATGTATTTTACCCTTCATGGGAACTTGTAGAATAATTATAAAGTGCATTTTAATTGTATACATATGAAATGAAATGAATTAATAATTTTCATCCTAAGAAAAAACAGAAATTTGCTGCAATGCTGTAAAATAGTTGGGCTGCCATAATTAAAAAAAAAAAATATTATATATAAAATATGGGACATGTAAGTTCAGTAAATAGTAAAAACGATTGAAAATCGAACTTTTCTTATTTTGCATAAAAATAAGAAAATAATAGTGCTAAAAATAATTACAATATACTCCGGAAAAATAAAGAAAGATTGAAAAGAAATAAAATAAAATGAGAATAACAATGAATAAGAAAGAAAATACATAAAGCGAAAAGAAACTATAAATATATGGTCGTTGATTAAAAAAAAAAAATATGAATGCTATGTGACACAAACATAAAAATTTAATTTATAATAACTATAAATATCCCGTATCCAAGATTTCTTTAGCGATAATAATAATAAAGTAAGGTTTCGGTAATCAAAAATTGACATTTCTTTAACCGCAATGACACAAAAGATCATATAAATTTATATGAAATGGTTAATTTTGATGAGAAAAATCTCTGAACATCTGATGTCTGTAACAGTTCTCCAATCCAATTTATTTTTCAAAAAGCTTTCATTTACCAAACTTTCTAATCAAAAAAGTCCCCGTGTGTAACATCTATCATAATGTAAATATTATATTTTTTTTTATTCATTCACGTTCTTCCTTAAGACAATGGCCACAACAGTATACTTATATGTACATTTTTCTTAGGGTAATCTTGTCAGGAATTTTGGTTTACTGTATTTTCACAAATAACACTTGAAGAGCTTTGACTGCAGTTTATTGAATGAAATATTCGAAGCGACCATGTGGTAATATAAATTGGTAAAAAAAGTTTGTTTGTTGTTAGTAACTATT
This sequence comes from Euschistus heros, assembly GCA_003667255.2. Taxonomy (NCBI): domain Eukaryota; kingdom Metazoa; phylum Arthropoda; class Insecta; order Hemiptera; family Pentatomidae; genus Euschistus; species Euschistus heros. Next base: position 2,937,321 of record RCWM02000061.1, read on the forward strand.
TCTACGAAGCTCGCTTGGATTTTTGCGCCGATCTATTAAAATAAAAAGATATTGAGAATAGTCAAATGCTATCGTGTGCTACTTATGAAAAGACAGAATGTACTTACACGAGTTGTAATGAGCAACTTTTCGATCGGAACCAATAGATTTATTGCACGAAGAGCAAAAAATTGTTTTCCCGTCTGATTTGAATTATAGATATGTTTTATCTAAATACTGATTTTCCACAATTAGCTGGCTGTCCCTTGAGGCATTTCATGTATTACATGTGCTTGTACACGTATAAAATAAAGAAAATAATAAAAGCAAATTAAAAACGAATATTAATATAAAGAAAACGTTGTTCAACATACCATTTATTTAATGAGTTTGAAGAAATAACTAGAAAGCATGGTTTTATTTAGTATTGATGAAATAATCACCATTTCTATTGGAATCATTTTATTAGAATACTGGTTTGGAATGCTAAACATTCATCTTCTGTTCTAAAACATACACAATTTCACTATGTTACATGGATTATGTATACTAAAGATTTGTAAAATGTAATACAAGAAATCAAACATAGGTACTCGCCTGAGGAGATCTGACAGATACCTGAAATATATCCATCGTGGAAAGAGAAAGGGGGCAGGTAATTAAATTTTTTTGGTTTACTGTGGGATTTCCCTTATAACTCAATGGATTTTTCCGCTCCTATTGGAAACAAATTTAAAAAAAGGCTATTGGAAATGTTTATCTGGTCATTTAAACAAAAATCTTGATCCGTTTTAAACGATTTTATTATTTATAATTTTTTTTTTTTTTTAGTTTTTTTATTTAGCTACGCAGTCATTGCATTTTAGTTCGTATACACCTTGTTTTTTTAGAAAGGGTCTATTGGTCTTCGGGTGGAGGGAAAAAAAATTAAGATGGTTTTATCTATTTTAAATCTAGGATTCATACTTATTTATACTTATATCATTTTCATGATTCGTTTTCGACTTTAGTGGATATAAGGCCATAAGGTTCTAAATACATATCTTCGGGATAGCAATGTCCTATAGTAGTGTTAAGTATGTTTTATGTTATGTTGTCTTTTTTTTTTTTCGAGAACTTAAAATATAAAATGTTCAAATTCAGGCAGTAGCCCCCGAAACGCGCAATGCAATTGCACGGGAATATAGTATTTAGTGATATCAAAGAACAGGTCTTATTTTTGTATGGCCGTTTTCAGTGCGATTTGACTACTTTTAGGAGAAAACCTTCCGCCTAAAGATAATCTAGAAAAAATATTCCTAAAAAAAAGTATGGAAATTGGACTTGGCTGGTTTTGGAATTCCGCGCCTAAGATCGTTAAATGATAAAGGAGAATTGTAAATTTAAGAATAGTCCGATTTTCTTTAAAGTACGGAGAGTTTAACTCTTGTGCTCAGATAACTCCAAATACGTACAATAATTTATTTAAGGATTTTTTTTTGTTAAAGATTTGTCAAGTAAATGTTAAAGTAACCGAAATTTTCTGCTTCTTTTTTTTTCAGAATTTTATGAAAAAGGAGACAGTGTTGGTTGCTCGTCAATGCAGTCCTAAGTAGAGGACCAGTTCAACAAAAATATCGTAAGTAAACATTTTGCATATAACATATAATAAATTAGAAAACTGTAAAACCAATTAATTATAATAATAGTAATAATAAAGCTTTGTTTACATAGTTATATATACACACAAAACATACTAAATAAAATCAATGAAAAGCATGCTAAGAGAAAAACAGAGCACCTCTTTTATATTGAATTTCACCTGTAATTTTATGAAAATTACCCTGGAAAACCTGAAATTACCGAAACGAAAATAATCGCAGAGCGAATTTATTCTCCGAGAATTCGCTCAGCGATTATTTTTGCTTCAGTGTGTGGGATGCTTTATGCTTTAATTTTTTGTTTCTTGCTTGGTGGTCATCTTGTATAATAAAAGTTTGTTTTGGGGACTTAATTACTATTTTTTGTTAAAATAAGGAAACATTTCGAATTTTTTTTTCTTTGTATATTTTATTCTTTACGTGTTCTGTAAAAATTAGTGATGCATCAAGTGTTAAACCCTGGTATTTATGTGATTTTGAACAAGAAAACCTATTTATTTTCTTTCATCTGAGCCAATTATTCTATTTCTTTTACTCCCATTTTAAAATTTTGAAATCAGCATTTAGCCGATGGAATTTTTTCTTGAGTTTCTTCGTTAATTCATGGCGCCTCCAACTTGCTGGAACCGAGGGTGATGGGGGGAGAGAGTTATCAGTATTCAGTAGCTGTTCCCTGAGACAGTATACCTTGAGTAAGATCCTACGTGAAATGCGTAGCACGCAATCTTACCCTTGATTTTCTTCGAATTTCTAACTTGTTGAGTGCCACTGCGAACGTCTCGAGATGTAGCAATTAACCAGAATCTGTTCGCCTCAAGTTTCCTTATAGCCTACTAAAGTGGTATTCCAAGTGTAAGAGGTGTATTTGAAAAGCAAAACCGTGTCAGTTTTGCATAATAGCTAAAGTTCTTAGTTTTCGAAACTTTTTCTTTTTTTCAATTTTGTTGTCAAATTTAGTTCATTGATTTTTTTTTTTAAATTTATCTACTCGTTAATAACAGAAAATATAGAAAATGAGTAACGGTTAAAGATAAAAATCAGCTGTTAAAAAACTTGATAAATCTTTAATATTCACAGTAAGATCATAGATACTGAACTTAAACTTTGATTTATCGATTTTAATACTCTCCATTAGATATTAACAATTGTGACCGAGGTGAGTGGAGGAATGATGTGATTTTTTTTTTTTTTTTTTTTTTTTTTTTTTGAAAATAAACTTTATTCTGGGACAGACTGTCCCCTAAGAATAATTAAAGTGCACAATAAAAAGGTACAATAGTCTGGCCGAGATTAGTTACAAATCAGCAAATCAGTATTACAGTAAAAAAAAAAAAAAAAAAAAAAAAAAAAAAAAAAAAAAAAAAAAAATAAATAAATAAAAAACAATCAGCAGTAAAAATTTTAACACACTCATGTACACTTACATATTATTTACATTTTTGTGGAAGATTGAAGAACGAGGAGATGGATAAATAAAAGATGTTTTAGAGAGTATATTTTGGGTCGGGTTTGTCCTCCCACAAGTGGAGGAACATGGTATGGGATTCGCCGGGATGCTTATATCTACTGTAGGATGGTTTTATTTTTTTTACAACTGTATAAAATATATACATCAAGTAAATGTGTCGGTAGCGATTACAGTAATATGTCGATACTCGAAAAGGACTACTCGTCAGTAGCACTATAATAATAATAAATTCTACACTAGTAGTAGATACCTTCTATTTTAGCTTTATAACCTTTAAAATAAAAAACTAAATTAAAAAAAAAAATCTTTTATTAATAACTGACTCTATGCCCCAATAGTAATTTTTTTTATTATCTATTTATTGTTATTTTTAACTGTATATATTATATACGATAAGTAAAGTAGAAAACTATAATGAACTACTCACTAGTAGAACTTCAATCAAAGTTCTACTTTATGTCTCTTGGCCATCTTCTTTTCAGACGCCTCGGAGGATTATCGTGAATAGAGTGGGAAGTTGAGACATGTGAATTTGAGTGGTGATGGAGCTTACTATGGCAGAATAGGTATCTGGTTTATTCCAAATCAGCAGCCTATGTAACGTTAAAATCTTTATGAATAAGTTTGTTAGTGACATATTAAGGAGAATTGAGGATTTTAAGAAGGATTTTTCGTAAGGATTGGATACGATATGAATAATATGGTTTAGTTGAGCTCCAAAAATTAACTCCATACGTACAAATAGCTCTAATTATTGTAATGTAAATGAGTCTTTTGTAATTAATTGGGAGCTTTGAACGTTTGTCAAGTAAATGTTGAAGGATTCGAAGTTATAAAAATTGATTGTATTATTTTCTCTCTTTTATTATTCTTTTAAATAATATTTGGTTTTATCCAAATCAATTTGTGCTATTGATAGCCTGCATTGATAGCCTGTACAAGTGTTATTTTTATAACTGAATTGTGTTATATTCTATTTATTTAACTTTATGCATTATCATATCACTAGTATCTAATTGGTCCAGTAACTATAAAAACACATAATGAAATGATCTAGTGACTCGTTCAAAGCTCATTGCAAATCATAGAAGAAATCCTCCAGAGCCTAGAACACACAACGCGGAACATTTGTCTGATGGAAATGCAAGCAGATAATGATGAGTAGGAAAAAACATCAACATGGATACGAGCGATAATCTGACTAAAACATTAGGAGGATAAAACATAACGGTATCTTAACTCATATCAGTAATTTTTGCTGCTTGCTTTTTATTATGTAATTTTATATTCTGGTTATAATCACTCCACCCCTAGTGCATAATTCCAATATTTACATTATAAATCTAATTTAATATTTGTAATTTAATTTAATATTGTACATCTTAAAAATGAAAAACAATTAAAATAAAAAATAAAAAAAATCTTTTATTCCATTAATAACTGACTTTAAGCCCCATAATTAATTTTTGTCCTATTAACTATTTATTTATATTTACAACTGTATACATTATGTACGGTAAGTATATTTGAGAATAATGATGAACTACACACTAGTAGCACTTCAATAAAAGTTCTACATTAGGTCTCTTGGCCACCTTATTTTCATACGCCTCGTAAAATTATTTGGAATTGAGTGTGAAGCAAGTTGGGAGACTAGTAGATTCGAATGGGTATGAAGTTTACTATGAAAGGATAGGTATCTGGTTTGGGCCAAATCTGCAACATATGGAACATTAAGATCTATTTGTAAAAGTTTGTTTGTGACATAATAAGGAGCATTCTTGAAATCTTTAAAAGAAAAAAAAAACCGGCTTGCGAGAACTGCAGTGTTAATTTTGTGTTTTATCCAGTGGAATCCTTAGTTGTTCCAGATCAGACTTCACTGATGTGATCTACTTGCTCTTGGAGACCTTGGCTCTATCTGCCACTGTGCCATATCTTTTTTGTTTTTATTCTTTATTTCTTACATAATTTCTACAATTCATAAAATTATTTTCTGTAACAAAAAATAGATCAGTCTCAAACTTAAAATAGAATACCATTGACCAACTTAAATAGATGTAATCATAATATACAAATAATGAAAGAAAAAATTTTCTTCAAAAGAAACCTCTAATTTGAGAAGCACAGTTGAAAGAAAATCAGTGGTATTTTTAATTTCTATTATACTAATCTAAAAAATTCTAGGCAACAGGTCCTTCATACTTAAAATTTTTGTCGATCTACTTAAAATTATACTGACAATTTTGGCTAAAACATTTATGTATGTACGTTTTATAATTATTATAGTATGATTAATATTTTTAAAAAATATTAAATTCTATACTCGATTATATGTGAATGTCAGAGCCAGTCTTTGCTGTCGTACCACGCTCAATACATTCCGCAGTCCAACTAGATTCCCGAGTGTTGACCATCTATCTTTAGCTCTTGAAAGCAAACATTATCCGTCGAGTGCTTTTCTGCGCATAGCAGGGGCTTTAGACCACTGGCTATGTCATCCCGAACAGGGGTCGAATATCAACTTTTTCCCGAATTAAAAATTCGCAAAATTTCAAAAAAATTCGCATCTGTCATGGTCAAAATATTTTTATTTTTTTTTTTGGAAAATACATAGTTTTGAAAATCGTCCATTATTTGCATTACATATCCTTTTTTATTATTATAATATATATTAAAATTTATTATTTTAATTATGAATTGATAAATTATTTGAAGAAGTAAGAGCTTATCAAAATCGCTACTTTTCAGGACTTTTTAGTTTTGAAGGTTTACTGTAAATCCATTTTATAAAAAAAAATAATTTTCGTTGATATTTTTTTTGAGAAGAAATCGTGGAAGGCACTAGAAGCAAATGTTTGACAAAAAGTGAGGTAATTTTTCTTCTCGAAAATTATCGATTTTCAATAACGTTTACCTCGAAAATAGTTGGAAGTTCGACAGATATGTATATGATCAATTTTATAGGAAATTCAATTAGCTTTAATTTTGATTTGAAACATATTTTTCTAAATACCACCTCCCCACTATCGTTAGCCTTCCCCCAGGGGCGGGGACTTTAAGTATGTTTACCTTCTAACTACTCCTAACGAAGGTATCTTAAAAATGATCGCGTATACCACGCACTCTGCGCCCCTCATTTCAGCACTCATTGACTTACGGGGATCCCTCAGACTTTCAGGTCTTAAGAGATCCCAGCGCTTCTCTCTCAGCTGTGTCTTTGATTAAAAATAATATCAGTGGAGGCTGAGTAAGAGCTCTATAGTATAGCCACTCAGGGCATCAGTGGAGAAGCTGGCCATTGCCAGGACATCATGTCGATTTTTATAATAGATTACGAGGCCACTGCATTTCTAACCTGCGAGGAGAATTATAGGTGTAAGTGGAACTAAATAAGGATTTGCTGGATGAGAAAGATTTTGATGAAATTTTGACAATTTGACAGGTATATTTCTCGGAAAAACGGTAAGGTTTAAGGTTTTGTTTGATACATAATAAGGGGCGTTGGTTATGGTTCTCAGTAATTTTGATTGGAAGGATTCGATACGTTTGACGTTAGAATATTTTGCTGTTCCCTAATTTTGCAAGTCCGTAGGTCCAGATAGGCTTTAGCTTAGTCTTGTAAATTAAAAGCTTTTTGTCTATTGAAAATTTTGAAGTCTAAGCTAATAAATCTAAGCTATGTATCTTTGTTATTTCAGTGAGACAAATGCAATCCTTAAAGGTGGAATTATAATTCTCAAATTGACTAACTTAAAATTTGAGGTATCCTTAGGATAATACCAGCAGATATGAAATAGAAAACTTCAATGATTGACGCTATTGGACGATAATGTAAAACGAATAGGAAGGGGATTTAGAACTTGGACAAAGCGTTGATGATTTGCCAAACACTGACAATGATCTATGTTAAACAAATACAAACACCAGGACATGATTGTATCATTGCATAGATACTACCTACAACAGGTTAAAAACCCATATCCTGATTAAATCAAAAGTCACTATCAACTAATATTTTCTAAAAAAGTTGTACTGCAGTCATGGAAATAACGAAAAGAGAAATACTACATTTGCTTTTGTAAATGAAATCCAATGGCCCTATTACATTTTTCTTTTCTAAAGTATAAATCTTTAATTTATTATAAATGTAGGTTCATTTTACGAAAAAGGAATAACGTAGTTTTTTTTTTTTTTTTTTTGGTTAACTTTCATAGGAAGCAGTAAATTTAGGATTTTGTATTAAATTAGTTTATTAAAAGCTAAAATCTGCGAGATTATTTTTATTTTATATGTACAACAAATTTACAACTGTACAAAATATATACATACATCAAGTAAATGTGCTAATAAAATTACAAAAACATGTCAAAACTTGAAAAGAACTACTCATCAGTAGCACTTGAAATGAATGAATGAATGAAATTAATAAAAAAATAAACTTTGTTCCGGGACTTAATGTCCCCTAATAATAAAAATAATGCACAATTAAGAGTACAATTGTCTGGCCAATTAGTTAAAAATTAGATGCTCCAATAATTATAGTATACATTTTTTACAGGAAAAAAAAATTAAATTAAATTAAAAAAAAATATGAAATAATAATTATAACATAAAATACAATCGTATAAATATGAGCGTATAAAAGAAAGAAAGAGAAAAAAAAGTAATTCTAAGTATTCATTTGATTATTGACATCTTTGCGGAAGATTGATTGTGTAAAATGTACATAAATAAATTATTTTTAAAGGAAGTTATTCCAGAAGGAAGTAGCACGAATGATGAAAGATTTGTCAAAGGAAGCGGTTTTAAGTGAGGGTATATATTTATAGGTTAAAAGGTTGGGATCTAGTGTTTAGGAGGTGGATAGAAGAACGCAGAGTTAATAAATCAAAAATATAGGAAGGGTTTTTGGTTTTTAGACATTGGAATAGGAAAGTACCATGAAAGTATTGCCGTCGGAATTTAGGAAATAGCCACCCAAGCTCAGAATATCGGCAAGTAACGTGTGACCGCCTGGGGATCCCGAAGATAAATCTAATGAAACAGTAAAAACTTCAATAAAAATTCTACACTTCGGAGTATTATCGGGAATGGAGTGGAAAGCAAGTTGAGAAACTATTAGATTTGAGTGGTTTATCTTACTATGAAAAGATAGGTATCTGGTTTGGGCTGAATCAGCACCATATGGAACATTAAGATCTTCATTGATATGTTTGTTGGTGACAAAGTAAAGAGCATTGCAGATTTTTCGAAGGATTTTTGGGTTGTAAGGATTGGATAGGAGATGAATTAGATGATTTAGTGGAGCCCCAATTTTAAATGATAGTTGCATTTTTTAGGTAATTTTAAGCCGTCATGATTGTTTCTAATTTTCCTTTTTTTTATATTTCATCATTGGAGAAGACAGTGTTTTATACTACATAAATTAATTTAGTTCTAATAAATGTTTGGTGTCCATCTTTGATCCACCACTTTTGAGATTGAAGCTCATGTATGAAATCTGTGGACTTCTCAAGAATTGTTACACATGTAAAAATAACTAATCCTGAATATTTAAGCGTGTTTATACTTATTGAATAATTTTTAACCACAAGAAAAATTGTGTTTGCGAAAACTTAATTATAAATAAATTTTGCTTTATCTATATAAATTCCAGTTATATTATACGATCATGTATAAGTACATTTTTTTAATTAAAGGTCATCTATGTCGAAAAAATCCAACTAGAAATTTAAATATTGTCACTACAGACGAACCATTCTCATTTATTTCGAATGATTCTTTTATTTAAAAGGTGTTTATGAAATAAAATTTAACCTACAAAAATCTGATATTTACAATTGACACGTGGTATAACCAATTGCCTCACAATCCCTTAACGACTTGGAACCGAGTTGGGAGATTATACGATGTGTAACTGACGTTTTGCTAACCAAATCATGGACTCCACCTCAATCAAGTTAGAACCGCCGTTGATGGATTGACTTACAAATTGAATTACCTACTGCCTGCATCATATAATCTATACAACTCTTTCAGGTTCGAACTGACGACGCTATTAAAAAAAATATATACAGTTAGTAAAAAAAGTCTGCATACACTTATTATTAATTTGAACATGTTGGTTAAAAGCAAAAGAGAAAAAACAGTGAAACAATTTATTTATTTTTTCCTTTTAAATAAAGGCCCTTTTGATTAAATTGGTACATTTTAAAATTTTATGAACACAACAAAAAATAATATAGAAAAAGTAACGATATGTTATCAGAAAAAAAGTCTGCATACATGGCAAATGAAAATAATTATCAACATAATTAATTAACAAAAAATTCTCTAATGGTCTGTGGGACCTCCTTTATTTTTTATTACCTCTCTTAAGCGATTATTCATCGAGCTAACTATTTTTTTTTGTAAAAGTTGGATCCGTTTTCAACCATTCCTCCTTAAGGGCCTCTGAGAGTTGCTATTTTTTTTTTATTTCGTGATGCTGCAGCCTCATATTAAGATCCTGCCAGAGGTGCTCTATGGGGTTGAGATCAGGCGATTGTGGTGGTGTTCTTAACTGGCGTGGAGCATTGTACAGCAACCATTCTTCGACCCTGCTGATACGATGTTTAGGATCGTTATCTTGTTGAAAAACAAAATTTGATCCTAGGCCTAACTTGATAGCACTGGGTCGCAGATTTTGTTTTAGGATATCTATGTATACATATTGATCCATTATTCCCTCGATGATCTTAAAGTTGCCTACTCCAGCTGAAGCCATAGAGCCCCAAACCATGATCCCTCCTCCGTGCTTAACTGTCGGGCATAAGTTTTTCAATTTCATGGCCTCGTTTTTTCTCCTCCACACTCTAAAGTTGCCATCAGGGCCAAAAATATTAAATTTGGACTCATCTGTGAAAATTACTTTGTCCCAAAAACTGGTAGCCTTATCAAGGTAACTTTTCGCAAATGCCACACGCTTAGCTCGGTTAACTTTACTAATAAAAGGCTTCTTGCGAGCCCTTAGCGATTTAAAATTATTTTTTTTAGCGAATTACGTACCGTTTGATGTGTTACTTTAATGTTGCAATCCCGCAATAAATTAGTGGCTAATGTAGGAGCACTTATTTTAGGGTTTTCGTTCTCACTCCTTAAAATAGCACGCTCATGACAACGTTGGAGCTTTTTTAGTCGTCCTGATCTCGGCCTACTTGCAATCCAACCTGTTGCATTATAATTTCTAATTACAGTCTGAACCGTCGAAACACTTTTATTGACAGTTTCGCGTAATGATTTTCCTGCGGTCTTATGATTCACTATTAATTGCCTAATATCGCGAGGAATTTCCATTATGAGCTGTTGCTTTCACTTGGCTTTGGTTCTAACTGATTAAATTAGGAAGTAAGACTACAGAAACCCTCTATGAATGTAAACAAAATAAATGTTTACATTCAAAGGATTACACTAAGGTGTATGTAGACTTATTAGTTGTAATAAACAGTGGCAAACATTTATTATGAAACATTTTGTAGGTATTCAATTCTGAAATCATATTATAAGCACGATTTAATCTTCTACAGATCTTATTTTATTAAAAAATAAAAAAAAAAACTTAACTTTAATTAATACAAAAATGATGCACATTAATTCATAAATGAATTTATATTGTGGTGTATGTAGACTTTTTTTACTAACTGTATATTATTATTTTGTAATAATATAAAAACATATTACTACCCAACTTTATTGGGTTGCTATCTACGCATACTTATCAGTCTAATAAAAGATAACTATTTTCTAATTAATAATAACCATAATTCTTAATATGTATACTATACTCCCTCCTCCTATTTGTTTAATTTTTTTTTTCATTTATATAATTTTCCTCATAATCTCTACATGTCTCATTTTTTTCCATTATTTTTTTCTTTTTTTTTCCCCTCTTTTTAAAATTAATATTACTACTACTCATATAAACAAAAAAAGAAAGTAACCAAGAAAATTAAAAAAAATAAGTAGACGGAAATTTTTTTCTTGTCAGTACATATTGTTGAATAAACTTAAATATTTTCTACCTTGGACTAAAATACTTTAGTTTATGTAAAGTGTATCGACACAGCAAAAAAATAATAAATCACTATAATGGATCCAATATTTTTAAATGTATACCTTGACCTATCAGGATTTCTCCTTGCTGTCTAATATAACACTCGGACCACAAACGAAATGAAATATTTACATTAGAATAACACTATTTTCAACTTGATTTTTTTTTTTTTTTTTTTTTTTTTTATCTTTAGTATCTCTACAATGGTTTTTTACTGGTTAATTAGGCATACTCATTCAGATCATTTAAACGATATTCATAAATGAATTCATAAACAACAAAAATAGGACTTACAAGGATACTGACTAAAATCAGTCTGCGGCAGACACGGTTCGTATTAAAAGGAGAAAGATAAGATAACATTAGCTCATCAATTCTTAGAAGATAGTGAAAGGGGATGTGTTGATAAACAGCTGGGGACTAGGAATGGATGACATTCTTATCTGCGGCGAGCTCTGAGAAACCGAGGCTGGAATAGTACGATCAAGTCGTATCGCTGTTATTTACATACGCATTCCTTTCTTGGGAGTAATTTAAGTCATTTTATAGAACAATAACTTTATATAACAATGCGCATTGAATCTTAATTTAATACTAACTGCTTCATTGATGTACTAGAAACTGCTAGTCGATTTCGACAACTTAGGTATAAGAGAAAGGTTCAAAGCTTCCAATTTTTTGCATAAGATTCATTTACATGGCTAATTGGCCCTATTTGGGGCTCTACTAAACCATCTAATTCATATCTTATCCAATCCGAAATCCTTCGAAGATTCCTCATTGCTTCTTACTTGGTTACTAGTAAGCTTATACCTCAAGACCCTAACATTCCCTACAATTTGACCCAAACCAGATACCTATCATTTCATAGTAAATTCCATTACCACTCAAATCCACTAGTCTTTCAACTTGCTTCCCTCTCAATCCCCGACAACCTTTTTCTAATAGTCTCAAAAGAAGATGGCCAAAAGAGCTTCTAATGTAAAGCTTTTTAAAGTTCCACTAATAGGTGTTCCTTTCCACACTTTCCACACATTTATGTGATGTGATCATCGAGATTTAAATATCCGAGACGAACTATTGCACATTCACTGATGCTTCCTTCACCTCAAACAACATTGTTATTACGCTCCTCGGTTTTGGCCACACTTCTTAATTCTTAAGTTCTTAATTCTAAGCTAGACAAGAAATATGAGTGGGAAGAATTATGAGGAACATTTTAGAACTTACAAAAAGCACAGAAGTCTGGAAATTAAGAAGAAATTATTAAATATATCAATCACATCGTCCAGCTTACATTTCCTAACTCTTTCAACTCAAATCTTCAATTATAACCCGCCAAACCCGATCCCGTCAATGAGATTTGCATACTCCAGCTCATTGCTCAGTCACTTTCGACAGATCTTTCGTAATCCGATCCTCTTCTCTGTGGAACTCCATCCCTCTCAGCATTCGTCATCCAATTACCCTTTCCACTTTCAAATACCACTTCTTTAACCACCTACTATCCACCCAGATCCCCATCTCCAAAAACTGTAAATAACCAATTTTTAGTTGCATAATGAACAATTTATATTCATGAAATCTTATTGATTTTGTATAAAAACTTATTTTTAATTTTCTATTACTTTTTATTGATATTTTTTATTTTATTTTTTTAAATTTTATTATCATTATATGTTATTTTGTTATAAAAATATAATTTAATTGTAAGGCTCTGGAGGCCCTTGGTTGTACATAGTTTTTTTATTCTTAAGGGACTTAAGGTCCCAGAATAAATAAAGAACTGTTATTATTATTATTACATAAAAAATATAACAGGGCAATAAGAAAAGAAGACTGATTTTGACTACAAAATTTTGATTTTCCACTACAAAATGGGTGGCAGCAGGATGTCAAAACAGATCTTCAACTATCTCAGTGGGTAATTAATTGCCTAGACACATAATTTTACAATAGTGCGTCACTAAGTGTTTCAATAATTCAAAAAATAAATGTGTATCAACTGAACTGGAATCAGGTCATTTTTTTTTTAACCAGGCTGCATGAAAATAATCTACAAATTACGAAACACTAGTCAACTCAAACTGTATTATTTGATCACACATGGTCCGTAATCAGCAATTAGGACCAATGAAGCTGTCTTGACGTCAGTGTTGCATTCGGTTCATTCTTTTTTTCGGGTCAAGCAAGAGCATTCTCTGACGTTTTCTGTAGGCAAATGAGGCATTGGCGCTATCAGTCGGTTTCTTCAACAAATAGATTTGGTCTATTACTGTTGGTTTATGTTAATTTTATTTTATTTTTTCAAAACGTTAATTTTAACAAAAATTAAGAGCTCAATATGTCCGGAAGTGTCTAAAATAGTTTTATAAATCAAAAGTTTATTATCTATTAAATGCTGAGAGGTTTCACTCAATATTCGATAGATAAAGTTAACAGAATCTTCTGTTAAGTTCTTGTTTTGTTAAGTCTAGTATGTGGATTACATGCGTGCGTCTTTTCACAAAGATATCTCTTAGTTTTTAGTAATAAAATTTTATTATATATGACGTATATACGAATATTTTGAGGATAAGAAACCGTTCGATACTTACACGACTATAAACTGCTCGTCATTTTCGACTATTACAAAATTTATTAGACAAGCGTCCAATGCTCCCAATAAATTTCAAAAGAATTTTTCACTCGACAGTAATTAGATAGACCCATTTGGAGGTACGGAGTTGAGTTTTGGGACTCCAAAAAATCATCAAATTCTTCTCGTATTCAATCCTAAAACTTTCTTAAAAATGTAATGGTCCTTATTATGTTACAAATAAACTTATTGCGGATTTGACAATAGAAATATACCCAACCTTCCATTAAAAGCTACATACACGAATTCACCTGTCTCCCAATTTGCTTCTCACTAAATTTTCGATAACCCTTCAAAGGCCTATGAAAAGAAGATGGACTTCTAATGTAGAACGTTCATTGAAGTGCTACTAATGAGTAATTCTTCACAAGTTATTGACATGTTATTATAACAATTTCACAGCAGGTTTACTCATTGTAGGTATTATATACAGTTGTAAATACCAATAAAGTATATTTTTAAAAAATGTTAGTAGTGTACATGATTCGCTTACATTTTACTTTCAAAAGTTTTTAAAAGTTTTTTTTTTAATCTATTTATTAAAATTTACAACTGTATATAAAACATACATCCAGTAAATGTGATAAGGTCAAAAAATAATAAAATGAAAATTGCTTGTGAAGCAACTACCCATTGGTAACACATTTATAAAAGTTCTATTTGAGAAGGTCTTGAGACCATCTTCTTTTCAGACGCTTCCGAGGGTTGTCAGGAATAGAATAGGAAGCAAGTTGA